>OY755217.1:21430937-21995524 GCA_963576765.1 Draba incana
CTTCCCGGAGGTGGCTCGGTATTGTCGACATTTTTAGGTTTGTTAACGGTAAAGGAAGATTTGGAAGATATTGTTTTAGGGTTTTGTTGGTGAGAAGAAGGCCATGGCCATGAATAAGAAGAAGATGATGAATTTGAAGAAACTGATGAAGATGAAGTGTTCTTGTTTAGAAATGGGAGTTTCATTTTCTTTACCATTTTTCTTTATATCTTTCTTTGATTGCTAGAAAATAAGATCAGTATCAGAGAAGAGGACAGGAGTGGAAGATTTTAAGGCTTTTGAAAAAAAGAAGAGAGGTTGTACGAAAGTATAGTGGGGTCTTTTTCCAAAAATGCAAAACTTTATTTTGTTTTGATTTAATTTAAATTTTGTTGGGTTTTTTTTTGGCTATTAATTGTATTTAATTATTGGCTCCAAAATTTATTGTTGTTTGGTTGGGGATCATTCAATTTTTGTAAGTACGTTTCCCGGTTAAGATATGCGTATTTAATAACAATTTTGATATTTGAATATCAAAATTCAGAACTCTAGATTTTTGAATTTTTAGAACATTATATTGATTTTCTATTTATTTGATAACATTGGCTAAATTTTCAAAGTATATAAAATCAATTGGAAACTTAATTATATTTACATGAAATTGATACTTTCCGTTAATAATATCAGTGAAAATGCAGAATCAGATATACAATAAGTTTGCATATGTATTATTGTAAATTAAGTATTTTTAGCTTTAAAACTATATATCATTTTAAAATAAACTCAAAATATTAAACTAATGATCTCGTTGATATCGACCATTTTTGTTCTCTCACTTTCTTAAGAAAAAAGTAAGAAGGAAGTCGGTCTCCGTACTCTAAATTTCTAAAGCTAATTTAGCACACACACAAAAAAAAAAAATTCTAAAGATGAGCAAGATTAGGTTACATTAACTTTTAAGTAGTTGATCGAAATAATTCCGTGTATGAGTGTTAATGACGTAATAATGATCATGATCGAGTTATAGTACGAAGGTATAATAAATATTGTAATTTAAAGTGAGAACACAAATCTAAAACATATATTCATATATATATAAACGTGTGTACGTACGTACCACACACTTTAAATATAACGCAAATGAATTACAAGATAATAAATATAAGACATTTATATAAGAAAAAATGGAAAACTCAACGAACAGTCGAAGCAACCAACTAACTATCAAAAGATGTTTAAAGAAAATTATTGCTTTGAATGGTTAGCTCGTTTGGACGTATGTCCGTTTGCAACTGCCCTAATTATCAAACGGACGTTTGTATTTTTTTTTAAAATAAAATATTTTATTCTTTTTCTAAAAAATATAGGTATATACTTAACTTTAATATAAATATATAAAAATCAAACTAAAATTTTTAAATTATTATTTCTATTTTAAATAATATATAATATTTTCTATCAAAAATTATTTACTAACCTCTATGTTTAAACGGAGTGACCAATTTGATCTTATAAGTTCCGTGGTAGTCGCTTCAACTGAAACATATCCTAACCTTTAATAATAATGATTTCATATCTGATACAGCTTTAATGCTATGGCCTTAATAATTAGGGTACTTTGCTCAAATCCCACAGAAATTAGGTAATATGACTAGAATCATATAAAATTTTTTTTTATTACTGGCATTTTTTTAATACCCAGCGTACTCTTTTGTTACGTTGTGACAAAAAACGTAATTACAAAAATGTCATAGCCACGTAAGCAACCACGTAGGAAATCGCTGACGTGTATTAATGAACTCAGCCGTAAAGCGCTACGGCTGAGTTATGGTTACGTTGCGGCTCAGTTATGGTTACAACATAAATCAGCCGTTAGTTACGGCTGATTTACAGAAATCTGGCTGACTTATGAGATAACGGCTGACTTACGAACATAAATCAGCTGTTAGTTACGGCTGACTTACGAACATAAATCAGCCGTTAGTTACGGCTGATTTACAGAAATCTGGTTGACTTATGAGATAACGGCTGACTTACGAACACAAGTTACGGCTGAGTTATACATATGAGAGGTATGAGAGGTAGTTACGGCTGACTTATGAGAGATAGTTACGGCTGACTTATGAGAGGTAGTTACGGCTGACTTATGAGAGGTAGTTACGGCTGACTTACGTAAATCAGCCGTAATTGGCTGGGTTAACAATAACTCTACCTGGTTACGGCTGACTTAGTAGCGAAAGATTAATTACTAGAATAGCATTCATTTGACGACTGATTTATTTGACGATACGGCTGACTTAATATTTCATAGCCTAATTACGGCTGATTTATTAGCGAAAGATTAATTACTGAAATACTATTCACGTTGCGGAGGACTTACATTATACTTGATGGCTGATTTATTAATGGCTGAGTTATGTGTTTGTTTTGCGGCTGACTTACAGATATTTCATGTCATCAGTTCTGATATTCCTTGTCATCAGCTCTTATTTTCCATGTCATCAACTCATACAAATTAGAGTTCTTCATCTACGATAATGTATAATATACCTTTATACATTATACAGTATACATTATACAGGGTTAATGTATAATATTTAATTTATACATTAATATATTAAATATTAAATTAATAAATTGATATATATTTATAAATTAAATTAATATATTGATAAATTAAATTATATTAAATATTTATAATTTATATAATACATTAATTTATATTAATATATTATATATATTAATATATATTAATTTATTAATTTAATACAATATCTATATTAAATTAATATATTAATTTAATACATTATCTATATATTATATTAATTAATTTAAATTAATTTAATACAATATCTATATTTATATATTAATTTAATTCAATATCTATATATTAATTTAATATTTAATATATATATTAAATTAAAATATATATATATAATACAGTATAAATTTAATATATTAATTTAATATTATGTATATATTAATTTAATACAGTATCTATATACATATTTAATTAATATATTAAATATTATAAATTTAATTAATTTATTAAATTTATATATTTTAATAAATTTAATTAATATATTAAATTTATAAATTTAATTTATATATCTATATTAATATATAGATACTGTATTAAAATTAATATATTAAATTTATAAATTTAATTTAATATATATTTTAATATATTAATATATAGATATTGTATTATACTGATTAATATATAGATACAGTATTAATACATGGTTAAATTTAATATATTTAAATCTAATCTATTAAATTTATAATCTATATTTAATATATAAATTTACTGTATTAGAATATATATTAATCAGTATCTCCATTATACATGGTTAAATTTAATATATTTAATTCCATTATACATTATACATGGTTATATATAACTCAGCCGCAATATAACCATAACTCAGCCATCGAATAATCATAACTCAGCCGTAAAAAGAATAACAATCAAACAAAGAATAACTCAGCCATCAAACAAACAAATCATAACTCAGCCATCAAACAAATCATAACTCAACCATCAAATTACCATAACTCAGCCATCAAACAAAGAATAACTCAGCCATCAAACAAACAAATCATAACTCAGCCATCAAACAAATCATAACTCAACCATCAAATTACCATAACTCAACCATCACATAAATAAATAACCCAGCCGCAATAGAAAACTAACTCAGCCAAAACATAATATATAACTCAGCCGCAATATAACCATAACTCAGCCACAACATAATTTATAACTCAGCCACAAAAAACCCTAACTCAGACACAATTTATAACTCAGCCACAACATAATTTTTAACTCAGCCACAACATAATTTTTAACTCAGCCACAATATAATTGATAACTCACCCGCAAAAAAAACCCTAACTCAGACACAACATAACTTATAACTCAGCCGCAATAAAAAAACATCCAACTCCGCAACAACCTACCTTTCGAAGACAATTACAGGCGACCGACTGCGGAGAAGACGATTACGAGAGAAGACGATTTTCGGCGACGACGAGTACGAGGGAAGACGATTTCGATTGCGGAGAGAAGACGATCACGAGGAAAGAAACAATGTCGATTTTGAAAGAATCTTAAACGGAGAAGACAATTGAGAAAGTTTGTGGGTTTTTTCTTTTTTTCCTTTGAGACTTCCCTCTTTTCTGATCACGGTCACACTGACGTGGATTTGTTTTTTATTTTTTAATCAACAATTGAAATCAAGAAAAACTAATCAAGGGTGTTTATCGTAATTTACTAGGGGTGTGAAAAGATTTGAATAATTTTTGAAAGATATAAGGTATTCTAGTCATATAACCATAGTTCCATGGGATTTGAGTAAATTTTTCTAATAATTAAAGCCATCGGTTTGGCTGGCCCTTCTTGAATACGAACATATCTAACATAAATTTGGATTGGTCTGGCTCATGAAAACTTTAGCTTAGAAATTGTGGTCTGAAACCTTAAACAATTTAAAGTTGTCGATGGATAACGTAATTAACAAAAAAGGGGAAATACAAGTTAAGTGAGAAGAGACATAATGTTATATACCCCGCATCGTATTTACCCAGTTCGAAATGAAGTCGTAAGTCGTAACTAATTTTGATGTAAGTGTCACCTGACTATTCTTACTAGTTTACTAATTACTAATAAAATGCATTTAATATAATTATAATTGCAGCAGAAGAAAACATATGTCATTACGTTGAGTATCAAAATTTCGTATACCAAAAAAAGAAAAAAAACAATTGACACTAGGTTAATAAAAAATATTTGGTCTTTGTCGATGCCATGTGCTTGCATATGATATGATGATCCACATATAAGTCGTACCTCTCCCTCTCTAGTAACATGGAAGCAATTAAGCATCACGAAAGAAAGATTCAAATTACTTCCAATGATGCACACATCAATTAACACATGCATGCATGGTACGAGGCTTACATGGTAATAGAACCCATCACCATCTACGCTCTAATACAATTATCACACTTTGTATTGATTTCTATCCGTATGAATTCATTAGTAAAATTAATGGTATTGTGTCTTATTTTGGGAATGAAAATTCAGTCTTTATATTGATAAAGGAACAACAAAACAGATTAAATTAGAAATTTTACCGTAGCTATATCAGCACGAGTCACACGCATGGAAAGCAAAGAAAGAACATGATCTCGCTATTATACTAATTGATCACATAAAGTAAGATGAAACCTCCGAAAAAGATCTCTTGGGCGCGCATCAACCACTCTAGACATTACTCTTACACATCTCTTACCAAGGACAAACATCAAGTGAGTGTATACTTCTTCTCTTAGGACTACTTATCGAGTATATATCATTTATCTATTTATTCGTCTTCCCGATACCTTTGGAGGCTTCTCTAGCTGTGATGAAGCGTGTGTACCTCAACCATTTCAACCATGACTCACTTGAAATTAGAGAAGAAAATGTGGAAGGATTCCAAGGACAAGAACATGAATCCTTGTTCTTCATCTCTTCGAGTATAGAGTTCGATTCTCCTTTTCGTTCAAATATGAGTCTTTTAGAGGATTTTATCCCTTTGATCACATTCTCTATAGACTCAGTATCCGGGAGCTCTTCTACGGCTTCAATGGTAGATGAGGTGGAGGATGATGGGGAGGAGGAGATCATGATATGAAGTGGCTTCTCCTCCTCATCCTCCTCGTCTTCGATATCACTAGTGTTGATTGCGATGATGGTGGATCTGAAAGACGTGGTTCTAGGGTTTTGGTGACAAGAAGGCCATGCCCATGATGATGAATTTGAAATTGAAGAAAATGAAGATGAAAAACTCTTGTTTAGATATGGCATTTTCATTCTTTTCCTCCTTGTTGGGTTTTTTTCCCTTTTGGGTTGGAGTCAAATTGAGAAATTACTTAGGAGAAGTGTAAGTGTTTAAAGATAGGGTGGGTGATATATTCTGAAACTTCCTATTTATTGTTTACCTAAACGAATGAATTTGATTGAAAATGAGCAAGGGTTAGATGTTCTAAAAATTATGGATATAAAAAAGACGATCTGTACCTAGGCTTCACGTTGTTATATATACGTATCCGAAGATTCATAATGATTCAATAAGTATCCTGTTTTTCTTTTCTTCTTTTACATAATAAAAAGTTAATACAATAAATTTTGGTTTTGGTTGTAATAACCATAATATGAATTTGGCCCCTTCGTCAGTGTAATCTTGGTAAACATAATAATAACCATGTCTATCACTATTTTTTTATATTTAATGTTCTTTCAAAGCCTGTCGACAGATCAATATGTCAAAATATGGATACAACAATAGATCTCCGAATTTAATTTAGCAATGTCACCATATTTATGCTGAAACTTGACAAACCTACTTTAGAATTAGTGACTCCATGTGTCGATGCGTAAATGTCCTACACATCATGTACAATTTGAAGAAGCAACTTTTCGAGTGGCTGTAAATTCCCAAACTTAATGCATTTTGTTGGTAATTATCTAACTGTCTATATAATATACTGAGTGGGCATTCGGTTATTCGGTTTCTAAATAATAGATACCATTAAGTTTTAAAGTTTAGTTCGGTTTGGTTCGGTTCGGTTTGAATTTTTCGATTTTTGGGTTTTTTTGTTTCTCAAAAATAGATTCCATCAAATTAACTAAAATTTTAAATATTTAGTATATTAGTTTTTCAAAGAAATTTCGATTTTTAAATAATAGATTCGGCTGGACTCGAGATGAAGTAATTCGGTTTTCAAGTTTCTATTCCAATAGGGTTATTTTATAGTTCGATTTGGGTTCTAGTTCGGGAGTTTTGGTTGGGTTCGGTCATTTTGCCCACCCTTAATTGTGAAAGAGATATTCTGTTACCTATTGTAAAGAATATAGTTAGTTCATGGTTGCATAAAAAAGACACCAGAAGTTATATCTATCACCCACAAGATCCAGCCCTGAGTCTTGGGCTTAAAACCTGATGAAATTAGTGACTTGAGCTTCTGAACAAAGTGTTATAGACTTAAAAGGGTTTAGGTTAATCGGAAACAATGAAGTTGTAAATACTAAAAGATGGTGTTTATGGTTAGGCTACTGTTAAAAAATGAAGATTCAAGTCTGACTTTGATTGGTAACAACTAGAAGAATTACTGAATTGGTCAAGCACGATAAACGAGTTTACAAAATTTAGCACTTCGTTAAAAGGTCCTGTACTATCTATCATTCACCGTAAGCACTGACTTTACTTAAATTATAGGACAAAACTAGGGTCACGAAGCTGATCAAATTATGCAATCGGACTGATCCATCTCAAGTCTTTATGATACAAAATATCAAAACAACCAACCAACAAAATCGAGCTGATTTCATAAGAGGATTGAGACAAAATGTTAGAACTAACGACGTAAATTCAAAAGATCAAACACATGGAGAGTGGAGAAGACGCTGTTTTTGATAATTTGCACACAATGATAAAACTTGAGATGATCAATCGAACAACATCATCATCATCATCACCATCCACATAACATTTTTTTCATAAATTTAAAAAAAGCTTGAGAGCGACAATGGAGAACCCCCGGATACATACTTTAGTATTACAAGGGGCAAAGATTTTCAGCTACTAGAAGCAAGTACCTTCTGGAGGTTGAACAAGCTTTCGGTTATGCGAGGCAGACATTTCCTTCTTCAGCTGTGTCAGTATATCCTCCATTGTGTACTCTCTCTGCCAATTTGCAAGAAGCCCAAATTTCTTTGGCTCCACCTACGCAACAAACACATATATTTACAAGTTACGGCGCATTAAACAGAACAAATCAGAGAATAGTAGGATGGTGATTTTTAAGCTTACCACTCCTGTTTCATGGTTGACACAAGTCATGTTGACACGTGAATGGAACCGGACAGTAGGAGGTTTCTCCGGGTAATCTTTGTCACAAAAGAGCTTCAACTGATAGATTCTACCTTCATGAACAGTCTGCCCATACAAAAATTGATATCTGTTAGTAAAAGCAAAAGCTTAAGAAAATGATTAATAGACCACAATGTTGTTCTGATCCTCCGAATTCGAGCTATGGAGGAAACATAATGAATTAGCATAAATGAAGATGAAGAAAAAGATATAACTACGTTGTGAGGACCGATGATAGTGCCAGTCCAAGAGCGCATATAGATGTCGTCTCCATCGTCCATTCCATAGCTCACAGTTCCATCTCCAATACCTTTCTCACCACGTTCAAGCTCCTCAAGCAACCGAAAATTCCTCGGAACTAACAAGCGTTTCAAACAATTTTCATCATCAGTAGTGTAAACAGGGAAAAAAAGCCAATCACTTTACCCATAAATTCTGCAGCAGCGAATTACAAAAACAAGCATCTCTCTAATCAAAGCAACCCAACACAGAGAGCATAACATCTCAGGAATTGGGACATCAGCAAATCAATCTACATACGAACGCATATGGCGAGTTTAAAGACACAGAGATCAAATTACGGAGCAAAAAGTTAAGAGAAACTATTTTTTTCATAATAGATCGATGAAACCTATGAGAAAATCTGGACACACATGGATCAAAACGAAGAGAGCCCAAAACCCTAGAGAGAAAACTAATAAACCCAATACGGATTCCAAAACCCTAGAAAAACAAACCCGAATGAATCGAAATTCTTTACCGACAACACTCGATCCTCCTGAGCCGAGAGTCATAATTGATGAATCTGTGGTTTCGATCCGATTGATTTTGAGATCTGATTAGAGAGAGAGAGGCGACGATGAGCAAAGGAGAATCAAGAGAGAATCTGGTGAAAAGACGAAAGCTAAATTGTGAGGTGAAAAATTTAGCTACTTTTGGGGGAGACGGAAAAATTTAGGTAATTTTCAGCTCTAGTACCCACGAAATTATTTTCTATCGAATAATTCCTTAAACTATAATAGTTACATAAGCACCCCATTAGGTTTTTTAATCATTCTACGTCCAAAAATAAAAAAGATTTTTTAATCATTTTTTCGTATTTATTAGGTAGACCACAAGGCCGGTCCACTAGCCTTTGTTTTTCTCCACACACGGGAGGGGGAAGTCGGACCCGTGACCTCGGGGTGTCGAGAGAGTGGTTACTACCACTGCACTTTGCACTACTAAGTGCTTCGGCAGATTTTTTAATCATTCTTTTGAGTCGATTTTCGTTTTTTTTCATTATCTCACAATTTTTCAGTTTCAAGAAAAGCTAAAATTCTTTATATTTTTACATTTTTGATTCTCATGCAAAGCTAAACGCAAACACAAAGTTTGTGTGTTTTAATTTTTAAACAATCGAGGTTCATTTTATACACATTTGAGTCAATTAGGTAGATGGTTATAAAAAACACATAATTAGGTGAATGACTAAAATTTTACTAAAATTGGGTAGATAACTATGTTACTATTTAGTTTGATGATATTATTACCCTTTGGTCCCTATACAAATCTAGTAAAATCACCTGTAAAACAATACTCTAACTTGAAACTATTATCCGATCCAGTAACAATCTCCACCAGTCAAAACTTACGACCGAACCAGCATCGAGTCATGGACCGCCATGGGTAACACAACTTGTCCGGTAACAAGACTAACCTGCTCCGACTTCACTTCAATCCCTAACCACACTCTTCGTCGTCTAATCCAAGAATGGTGCATCGCGAATCGTTCTAACGCCGTCGAATGGATTCCGACACCAAAACAACCTGCGTATCCGATCTTTCTTCGGTTTCTTCTCAGTTAAGCCTCCGCAATTTCCGGTAAACGTCTCTTTTCGTTCAAGCACTGCCGCGATTCGCCGATCTCTAACGGCGTCGAACGACTTCCGAGACCGAAATAATCTGCAGATCCTATCTCTGTTGAATTTGGAGGATGAATATGGCGACGGTGATTTTCCCTTGAACAAGTCGGAGTAAGATTTGTCGATTAGGTGAAGAATCGCACCGTGGATTGCCGTCGATTGTTAAAATCACTTCCTCCGTCGCGATCGGAGGAGCTGAAGCTGAATCAGAGACAGTGGTGGTGGTCGTCGGAGATTGCTGCGGGAAGATGTTTTTGACGAGATCGTTCATGTCGAGTGAAGGATAGAGAATGTTCGGACAAGAGGAAGAAGAAGAGGAGGAGCAAGGGAGAGGAGATTTGGTGGTTGAAGTGTCGATGGTCGGATAAAGCTTTAGAGTTAGAGAGGATTCCATTTTTCACGATCGGAGGAGGAAGACGAAGGGGAAATGAAGAAGAAAAAGTGTTGGGTATTTATATTAATTTTAAAAAGATTAATGCCACCTGACACCTACATCAATAGGCTCTATAGGGTTTTAATCGTATTATTGATAAAGTGAACAGATCCAAAAACAGTGTTTGGCTACTTGGCAAATATTGCACTTATTCTATCCTAGGAGTGCCAATTACTCTACATTTAGCTTAAACTAATTATATTTAGAAAATTTGGTCATATGGGCAACTTTTAAAAAACTAATATGTTAATTGGGCTATCTACTATATATTATTAGATATTTGTCTAATAATATGCTAAATGAGCCAGAACAACGGAGACACTTAAGTGTGGTTTAATAATTAAAAAAATAATATAGTTAAGAAAAGAAGTTCTTAAATAAGTTGAAAGTGTCTAATTTTGGATCTGTTTTGTGAGTTTAGACCCGTCGACGTGGTCTCGTGTGATTGGGTGGAGGAAATTATTATAAAAAAAAAAAATTGGATAATCGAAAAATCCGTGAGATTTGATTTCTGGTGATCGTCGTGTCGATGATTCGATGGATTCTACGATTTCATTGTATCGAGTAAACTCACCGGAGAAAGAAATGGATTCCGATGAATCGCTCTTCCTCTCTATCTCTCTTTGGATTCTCCTATTTGCAGTTTTAATGGCGATTGCGACAGTGGAGGACAACGACGGCGTGAAGATGGAGACAGGTTGGAGAAGAAGAAGATGTAATTATCAATGAAGATGAGACTGGAGAAGAAGAAGATGTAATTATCAATTTTAATGGCGATTGCAACAGGTTGGAGATAAGAAGATGTAATTATCAATGAAGATGAGAAAAGTTTTTGCCACAACAAAAACAATAAAACAAAATAATGTGTGTCCCACGAGAAAAAAAAAATTATACTATTTTACTTTGAGAAAAAATCACTTCTTAAAAATACAGTATAAAGGGGTCTTATTTATATCTAAAAGATTTCTTAAAATCCCTAGAGTTTTGGACAAAATTCTAGAAAATTTCCTAACGGGCTTCAAAGTTCAACACAGCAAAGCCCGACAATCTCTTTAATCTAATAAGCTTATTTTTAACGACAGAAGCAAGTCTACTAGCGTGTATGATACTCCACAACATGATAGTAGAAGTCTAATAAGCTTAATTTTTTATATAACGTATGTTTCAAATATTTTCAACTTTTCTATGTTTTTGATGTTTTAAATGTTTTATCTGAAAATAATGTTTTATAAGAAAAAAATTAAAAATAATATTTTCTTATTTTAGGATCCCCTTTTTAAGTGTCTCCATTGGATGAGTTTAGCTCTTAAGTGTATAAAATCATTAAATTAATTAATTTTAATTCAAAAAAGTTTTAGACATTCTTTATGGGGTCTCTGATACTGTTCACAGATTTGGAATATCGCATAAACCCTTATTTTATATCAATATTACAACTATGCCATTGAGTCTCACTTGCATACCTCTCGGTCCTCTACCTTTTTGGTTTCCGTCAACCAAATCGAGGAAGAGATAGAGATACACCATCGACTTCGACCATTGCTTCCACGATTATAGCTTCTTCTTCTTCACCATCGATTATAAAGTCTCACCTTCTCTCATTTCCTCCCTGCAATCTTCCTATAAAACTTCGAAACCTAATCTCTTATGGGTTCTTTTCGGTCCTCTCTCTACATTGGTCTAAAGCATCTAGGCATCTCAATCTAGCAGAAATCTTCAAACCCAGGTTTTGATTTCTCTATCCCGTCACAAAGTTGATTTTTTTTTTTTGTAAAATATGTTCCATTTGTGTTCTTGGGGGGTTTTTTTAAAGAGAAGAAGAGAAGATGTAGTATGGGTGTGGTGATTCGTGCGAATTTTTTCGGAGATGGAGCACCTGGGGCTTTGGTTATTGGTGTTTTTGCTTTGTTAGTCTTTGGTCCTAATGGATTTGTTGAGGTTAGTGTCTCAAGTTGGATTTCTTGATGGTCGATTCATTGGTTTGCTTAATTCAATTTAAATCTTTGTGGATTAAAACCATAATCTTTATCAATATTTTTAGTTGGGAGCAAGTTTCTTTGTTCAATTAGGAATACCACAACTTCATATTTGAGCTTATATTATGAGTTCTTATGTTATTAGGCATATACAGTATGGTGCAATGTACAATGTACTTGCCAATAACCCATAGGGTAGTGTAAGAGATAGCATACTGAATGATTTACTATTTGGTGTACAAGACAATGTTCAAGATGATGTATGCGACGATATACGAGACAATATAAAGATGGTGTACACGGTGATTATGAGATGGTGTACGCGGTGGTGTACGAGGTGCTGTACAGGATGGCCTACGAGGTGGTATACAGGATGGTGTACGCGATGGTGTACATCGGTATACAAGAGAGTGTACGCGGTGGTGTACAGGATGGCGTATGTGGTGGTGTACGCAATGATGTACGCGATGGTGTACAACGGTATACGAGTGTACGAGGTGGTGTATAAGAATTCTTTCACATTAAGTGGTTTAGTTACATGATATTTTTCTCATGTGTACACGACAGTTTGGTTACAAGAAGGTGTATAAGAGGTTTTTCAAATGCTGCTTAAGATTGACAATGACAACTACCGTGAAGTATATATATATATACAATGTAATCTTAATCATCAAAATCTCATATTTCCAAAGATCATATAGCTAATTATACATCAACTGTATTTCAAAGTCTAATTTAAGTTGTTGAATTTAGAATTTTTTTTAGACTTTAAACTGGATATTCATAATTAATATGGGTTCTATTTTCTGCCGCTTGTGTAGCACGGTTAAATTCTTTCCCGATCTCAAGACCGCATCAAAAATTCATTTTCTTGGTAATAAATATATTTATATTTGTGTATATTTATCGTATACATAATTGGTGTACAACCATGTCAGAGTGTACATTAAAGGTGGACATAGCGTAGGCTTAACTGCTCTGTAAAAATCCCACACAAAACAAAAGAAAGCCCATTAAACACACAAAGTCCAGTTTTTTACTTCAGACGCTCCAACTCTCCTAGGGGCATTTTTGTCTTATGACCTCTTCGATGTATTAGTGTAACAGTAAAAACTGCATATTTTCCTAATTCTAAATAGTATATTGCCCATCCTCCCAATTATCTTTGAAATGTTGCCTATAATACTAATAAACCCATTAGAGCATTTACATTGGAGACAATGTGGGTGTGTCTCATAATATAAAATTATTAAAATTTGAGTAAAAGGAAAAAAGAGAGTGTTTTTTGTTGAAATAGTGTGGTGTATTGAAATATAAAATTAATAAAAGTTGAGTAAAGAGAGGAAATAGTGGGTTTAGTTGGAGAGATTGTGTCTTGGGGAAGACATAAGAGAGAGATAATTGGGGTGTGTTTAAATATAAAATTAATAAAAGTTGAGTAAAAGGATGAAAGAGAAGGTATAAAGTTGAGTAAAAAAATGAAAAAAAATGTATAAAGTTGAGTAAAAAGAAGAGAGAATGTGTTTTTAATATTTTTATATTGTGAGACATTGGTAAAATATCTCCAATGGTGATGGCCTTATATTGCCCATCTCTCTCTCTCCCTCCCTCTCTCCCTCTCTCTCTCTCCATTAAAAAAATCTATGTTATGTTTCGTTTTGTTTGATTTTGTTCTCGATTTTGATAACTTATAAACCTTTAAAAAAACCTTATAATTTTTTTTTAAAATATGTTAATTGTTTTTAAAATTTTGAAATTTATTTTAAAATCTTATAAACCATTTTAAAAACCTTAAAAATACTAGTTAATTCAAACGCAAAAAATTTAAAAACATTTGTGTGTTTTTCTCTGTCTGCATTTTTCGTTTTCTACGAGAACATCCACGAGTTCCAATTTAAAATTTAATATATTTTAACTCAAATATATCTTTAAGGTTTGAGAAACTATTTTATAATAAGGTTAGTTAGGGTCATTAGTGTATTTTTTTAAATGGATAATTCATAGTCGAATTTTTGAAAATAAACACACCAAAAATTGCATTTTAAAATATATAAAAAGTTTTTTGAATTCTAAGTCAACGAGTACAAGCACGTTCACCTTATATGTGTTAGGGTAAAAACATGTGTTTCATGCTTCAAACTACAATTAAAACTTAACCAGGGCCGGTCCTGAGGGTAAGCGGGCAAAGTATCTACTTGTGGCCTTAATATTTACTATTAAAAAAATCAGTCCTCAATTCCATAAAAATTTATTTAGTTTATTGGCCAAAATCCAGTATCTCCATTAGAATAGGTCATGAGTTCAAAACTTAATACTATATTTATTTTTTAATTTTTTACAAAGAGTAAAGCGGCCCGTATTTCTCTTTTGCTTGTGGCCCATTAGAACTCAGGGACGGCCCTCTACTCCATAAAATGGGATTCGAGCTTTCTAGCTAAAATACTTATATTGAGAGTTACATTCTCTGAGTTAGAGACTACCAATCTCGACACTCTCTGCTTAAGGCCTATTTTATGGGGTATCCCTTATCTCTTCTCCCGTTCCGAACAGTTCTTGGCTGAAATTTTATATGTTTTTCTTATCTTCTCTATAGCACCATTAAATTTCTTCTTTTAAACCACCTACACACTTCGTACACCATTTTTTTTTTGGGTCCAAAGCAATCACTTTTCATCTCTTGTTTTCCGACTCTTTTTTTCTTGATTCTCTTCAACTCATCGTGGTCTTTCTCCTTTTTTTCACCATCTTTTGTCCTTTGTTCTTACTTGACCATCCGAAAGTCGTCAGAAAACACTCACAATCGCGTTTTTCAAAGCATTCATGTGTTTGTTCACTGTGCAAGAACGAATTTCATATTGGTGTTTCAAGTGAATATAATCCTCTGGAACACCACTTTATGAAAATCAATTTTCTATTGGAAAAATTGCAATTCTCCTCACATTTTATTTAGTATATACAAATATGGAAAGTGAAACTTTTACTTTTGTAAATTTCATTATTTATTATTTATAGATAGAAAATGCCATAAATTGCCTAATTTTTTTTATAAAAAACAACCAGAAATACAACATTTTCAAAAGAATGTCGGATTTTCTACAATGTTTAGGGTTAGAAAAAGTTTATGAAAAGCCTTTAATCATTTAGAATCACTACTAACCTCTCTCAAATTCTTAAAATAAAGTTATACAATTTTAAGTATCTCCTAAAAAGTTGATAGCAAAATAAAATACATATATATAAGAAACGCGTTTAATACGAAACGGAAATACAGTAGCTTTTTCTTTATTATTCGAAACGATAAGACCAAAGATATACCATTCGTTTTTTTTTTTTTATAAACCGTTGGGGTTCCAGATTTTTGATTTATAATTTTTTTGGTATCTGGACTAGCCGTTGATAATACCACATTTAAGGCGTAAATCACCGTTTCCTAATGGAGTTGAACTGTTGAACTAGTGACCAAGAAAACGTTTTTTTTTTAAGTCTAAGACCATAAATACCAATAGTTGCATGATAACAAATTTGATTTTGAATTCAGTAAACCGAGAGGAACGATAAAACCAAAGCGACACCATTACTTACATACTACCAAATTTGATTTTGACTACATTAAACCGAGACTTAAGGACGTTCGATAAAATCAAAAAGATATCATTAGTCGCACCCTAAAATTTTGATTTTCAGTACTTTATACGTATCAATTTTTTTTTAAAAGTTTGGTATGATATTATTAAGAAAATTGAGTATCAAGTTCAAGAACAATAGAGCCTAATACAACGGATACCATCAATTCTCAAAAGCAAGACATAAAATAAACTACACCATCGAATCATGAGCAATCTTGTTAATCAACCAAACTGGACCACCAAGAGACAAGTAAGAATTAAATCTACCATCACGTGTGACATTCGTTGAGATCGCTGGAGCAACAAAATTTGCATTCACGAACTTAACCTCAAAAAAACAAGACTCAAAGCCAGACTGAAGTAAATCTATTTGAGCAAGTAATACTCTATACCTCGGCCATTCCGATGATTCCACGATTACCTCCACATCCGCTTTACAATCTAGCCCAATCATCACATCATAAACCCATAAATTCTGCACACTTTGCAATGTCCAAATGACGCATCTGAGTTAAACTACAATATGGTTTGGGGAACAAGTAAAAATACTAAACAATCGATACGTATAAACCATTAGCAAGAGAAGCTCAAACATATCGATTGTTTAGTATATATTTTTTTTAATAGACTTTTCGTTTGAACTTGGTTTTTGTGTTTATTCTATTAGAAATATAATATCCCGAAAGAATACATATAAACGCCTAACGCTGAAAATAGCAATTGAAACGATCGAACCCTTAATTGGATTAAAGTGAGTCCTCTTTCATGTCCTTTGCTCTCTTGATATATTAAAAACATTAAAAAATTTGGATAACTTAAACAAAATGAACCAGGACGGCTACAAACAGAAATGATCTGTATATCAAAGTTACACATTAAAATATAGGTTAGGATTTAATAATTTGATTTTTTATATTATATAGGACTTTACAAAGAAAAATTTACCATACAAAGAGAGAAATCCCCTAAACTCGAAAGTCCAAATTGTTTTTGGTTAAATCAAGAGTCCAAATTGAAAATATAACTTAGAACAAAGTCTCTAATTAAACTGGAGGATCAAATCGGTGCATTTACACTTAGGGCAACGTTTACGACCTTGCATGACCAAAACATACATATAACATCTTCTACATCCCGCTGCGACCAACACCGAAGATTCATCAACGTCCCACGACGATGCAACCTCCTCCTTCATTTCCTCCGTCGTGGATAGGCACGAGCTAAGCGACGATGACGAGCTGCTAGGTGACGATCTCTGATTAGCAATCACCGACTCTGTGGGCCTCGCCGCTGGCTCGACTCTGGGTCTCTTACCGTTCTTGTTTCTCATTTTTCGAAACTTTGGACTTGTCGAGAAGGTTTCTGGTTTTTTTGGTTGTTGTTGTTCTTTGTGTTGTTGTAGGTGATGGCTTGTTAAAAAATTTGTATGTGTGGTGTATATAAGGAGAAAGAGAGGCTAATTATGACAATGAAATTAATACTTGTTGAATAAAGTAATTATGTTATGGAGAGAGAAGATGACATTATTAATTTAGTAATTAAATTACTTAATTAATTGGAGGTGGAAAATTAGTAAAGTATAGAGTAGAGACAAATATATGAAACAAAAGGTAATGCAGTAAACAATGCATTAGTGACCAGCAGCGCAGCACACCATTTATTGCTTAATTGTGCAGAGGAAGAGTAAATTTGTCTTTCTTCTAATTGTTGCTAAACACAAAAATGAAAAATTAGCTTGACTTCAAGAAAAAGGAGGATATAGTTGAGGCAGAGGATTCATTAGCGGCTAGAGAGCCAAATCTCCATAACCTCTGAATAATTATGTTTTCCCGTGCCGCGAGTTATATTGATTGGGTTTCGAATGTTTTTGTCAATTTGAATTACCAAGACGCTTCTTGTCTAGGTTGCTTCTCCATGTTTGCCGCCATTTCGTTCATGCCATACATGGAATACAACAGATTAGAATGAGTATGGACTCATTAACAATTTGAATTAAGATGTGAGGAGCTCATCCCAACCCATTGTGTAGTCGGAGCCGATAAGTTTGAAAGCAATTGCTGTCTAAATTTCAATAGAGACACTGCATTCAAAAAGAGATGATTGCGAATGTCTTCATCATTATCGCATTAACTACATGTATTTAACCCCAAGTACCAACTCTTCATCTTATAGCTCGTCCCATCGCTTGATCGAACCAAAATGATGTAGCGTGTCTGTTTTCATACCTCAAGTCGATGAAAGTCTTAGCAAGTTCTCGATATTTTAGTAACATTCGCCACATCCAAGAGTCTTTCGTCGTATTCTTCTTTATAGATATGAACTAATTATAGATATAAAGATGGCTGATCATATGGAGTTCTTCATAAGCTTCAAACAACAAACCACATTTGCCCTTTTTATAGATTGAAACCACAAACCTCCCTTGGCATTAGGTCTACATACCTCACTCCACGCCACCTTTGCTTTTTTGGTATTTAGATCATGACCTCGCCAAATTGAAAGGTATTAATGAAACTAGTGATGGTATTTTTATTTGAAATGCCTACTTTAAACGATAATTAATTTTTATAGCCGGATTTTTTTTTCAGTTGTGAGAAAACTAGTTCGGTTAACAACATTATTAAATTTTCATATGACATATAGTTCATTAACTGTTGACTGAAAAATCTAGTTCAATTAACAACGTTATTAAATTTTCATATGACATATAGTTCATGAACTGTTGAGATCAATCTAATTCGATTAACAACGTTATAAATTAACGGTGTAGGTTTCAGCCAATATTTATTCATATGCGAATAAATTTGGTTATTCCTAGTAGCTAGTGCATGAAGTTGCATAACTCTATAGTTCATGTGGAGATTGTAACATCATATTGTCTACATTGCAAATACAAAATAATATAGCTAATCTTTAGTTCATGTGGAGATTAAAATGGTATTTATTGAAAACGGATTTAGCAATAACTCGAATTTTATACGAGAGGCCAATAACTAAAGTACATGCCTCATAGAGAAAAGCATAGACATATAGTTGTTAATAACTTAAGAGGCTCGTGAATCAAATGCTTCATATTTAAGAAGACAATCAAATTATTTAAAATGATTTACTGGTGGTATCGGATTTAGCATCCGTTACCATGACCCGATCCAGGATCAAAGCGACCCGAATATCCATCCAAATATATTCAGATGGGCCGCTTTTTTAGGCCTATTAGGAGGGTTCAAGGTCGTATCCAGCTCAGCACGTCGACATACGGATACTTGGAGAATAAGTAAAAAATATATGAGAATATTGAATATATTTTCTTAGTTAGAATATTTTCTATGCATTTCTAGGGTTTACTTGATCAACTCCAAGAAGTATAAATATGTAACACATGTAGCCCACAAGTAGATCCTGCAATTCTCTTGAATACAAAACCACCATTGGAAACATTCTTCATTTCTTTTTGAGCTTTTCTATTGTTTCGTCTAAAACACCTAAATTTCATAACAAAATTTCAAATACTACCATTGACCTTCCATCCTAAAATGTAATACCTCAGCATCAGTTATTTCCCATGTGAAGGTATTTAATGAAATTTAATGGTAGCTTTTAAATGATACTGTTTGTTTTCTTTTTATCTTAATCTCATATTCTCATTCATTACGAATCTGAAGAGTGAAGGGGAATAACTTCTTTCTTTCTTAAACTATGTTTCAAGCAATTCAAAATCGATATTGATCAAATTGAGTTTTTAAGAAGATCGAAATTTTTTTCTCAAAAAAAAAAAGAAGTCGAATTTGAATTTGATTCCAAGAGCAGAATAAAGCTACGCTTGAGTATAATCACCCCATATAATAAAGTTGTATATCTTCTTACAATGTGAAGTATTTATAAGGTCCAAATCAAAATACAAGCCCTTGCTCAAAAGTTTCTTCATTTCAAGATTGGTCGGTTGTACGTAAACTTGTAATCATAACCATTTCTATATCTATGGATTCAAATCAATCATCTGAAAGTTGAACTGAAAACTACGTTCGTTTAATCAAATAAGTTGGAAGTGTAGTATGTTTATATATATATATATATATATATATATATATATATATATATCCTTGCACTAATGAGAAAAACATCAACATTGCTATTTTTAGTAACTTAAATTATAATAATACAGTGACAAAATCTTTTTTGAGTGAGCAAGAGATTTACAACACATGAGCATGATTATTGAGGGTTGTTAGTCGGTTGCTAACTAATAAATAAATAAAATAGTTAAATAGTGATATTTGGGATGCTAATTTTGGCAATTATAGCTACCCAAAAGTGAGTTGTTAACTAGTAAGAATAATTAAAAATAAAACAAAATAGGTGAATAGTGATAACCAAATACAATTTATAATAAACAAATCACTTAGCATCCCAACATTAACAACCATTGATAATCATGCTTGGGCTAGAAAAGTTTTATATTCCTATTTGTATTTGTATTATATTTTATAATATAAGTCATATAAGTTTGTAATTATTATCACACAGTTAACAGAAAATTATATTAAAAGAGTATTCATCTCAATGGATTTTCTATCTAGACTTTTACAAATACGATTTTTCACATCAGAAAATGTTAGATTGCTTCATTGATTCTGTAAAAGGATCGACGTCTATATTTGCTTGTTCTGGTTATTGGATTTCTTACCACTGCTATCCAAACGCTTTCTTTGGACTTTTTATTCCACATTATACGGAAATAAATACTACAAGGATAAATGAAATACCGCAATATCCGTTTTCAATTAAAGCCTTCGCTTGTTCAAAATCATCTCTTCTTCGTCAACTTGATTCTTGATTCTCTTCATTCAATAATTTGTTTTAGACTTTAAAATAATAATGTTTTATTTTTGTAAGGTATGAATAGACATGCAACGTCAACTACAATAAATTTTCACCCAAAAAAAAAAACCGTCAACTACAATAAATCAACACAGCTTCTCCTGTTATATACTCCTTCCGTTTCACGAAGATAGATTTTTTGAGTTTTTCACACATATTAAGAAAAACAATTATTATCTCTAAAAAGTGTATTGATTTTTACAATAAACAGTTTTCAAGAAATTCTAACCAATAATATTTGATTCTTTTTCTTTAAAGCTACAATCTCTTATCAATAAATGCTGAAAATCTATCTTCATGAAACAACTTTAAAAACTCAAAAAATCGGAAGGAGTATGTAATATTTAAATTATAAAAAAATAAATACTACTAACATTTGCAGCTTCGTCAGGGTTGGACTTTGGAGGAGTTATATATGACTTATTCCATGAACTCGGGTATCTAAATATATAATAAGCAAATGGATGTATTGCATTTAAAATAATCGAGTAAATGGTAATATTTGTCACTTATATCAATGGCCGACATCATGGACATAATTTGTTTTATAACAAAATTAAACTCATGGAAAAATATTAATCATGAACATATCTTAAAAAAATAAAACTCTTATCCAGTGCCGTTCCTAAACTCATGTAAAGGCTCAAGGCGAGTTAAAAAAAAGGGTCCTTTTCAATTTTTTTTGTTTTAAATAGTTTTAAACAATAGAAGTTATTTAAAACGAAAACAAAAATAAAAAAAACAATTGAGGGAGAAACTCAAATTTGATTTCAGTTTTGTTGTTGCAGGTTTGTTGATTGTTCGATGGCTTTGAGGAAAAATAATAATTAGAATTTTAAGGTTAAGTTAAATATGTTAATAAAACCAAAAAAGAAAAAAAATAGTTGAATCATTGGAGTTTCGAACTCGGATCTGTAGTTTGAATGTTAGACTAACTTAAACCACTAGATTACTATTAATTTTTGAAGTTTTGAGGCCCCTAAAATTTATATATTATTCGAGACCCTACGACCAATGCTTTTTTGATAACACATTAGGCACGACCCTGCTCTTACCTTCTCTTCAAAGTTCAAAGTAGTTTAAAAAAATTCATACTTAAAAAAATAGAACCGTTTTTACTATGATGTCATACGTAAACATAGCTTACTTATGTCTTTTTATTAATCAAATACTCCCTCCGTTCTTTTTTAATTGATTTTCTAGGAAATTTTTTTTTTAAAAAAGATTAATTTTTCACTTTTTCAATGTATTTTTAATGAAAGTATAATGGTGAATTGTAGATTTCAAGACATATTTATGGACTTTATTAGATTACTATTGGTTTAAAGTTATTGAAAATTGTTTTTTGCAAAAAATAAGATATTTATAATGAACTATTAATGTGTTTTCTTAATATTTGTGAAAACTCTAGAAAATCAAACAAATAAAAGCAGAGGGAGTAAATGTTGTCAGATTTACATACACTAAAAATATTAACACAGTAAATGTAGAAATATACCGCTAAAAGCAATCTAAAATATAAGGTATTTATTCAATATTTAAACACACCAAGCAACAAGACAGTTTGGCCGAGTGGTCTAAGGCGCCAGATTTAGGCTCTGGTCCGCAAGGGCGTGGGTTCAAATCCCACAGCTGTCAAATCTTATTTTTTATTTTTTCCACAGCTTCTTCCTTCTACTTTGTCTTCTTCTTCTTTATCTTGCCACTTCACCGGAGAAGCGAGGAAGAAGAATCATCAATGGCGAGAACTCTGAAGAAGCGATTTGAATATCGCTTTTTGATTCGTTTCCTCAATTCTCCGAATCTATTCGCCTCTTGCTTCACGAATTCCAGATCTCTTCAAACCCTAGCTTACGAAGAAGTCCGATCCTCCGGAGATCGGAAGTCTGAATCTACAGCTCTCATTCTTCATGGCCTCCTCGGCTCCGGCCGTAATTGGCGATCGTTTTCTCGCTCTCTCGCTTCGTCTCTCTCCGTATCCTCTGCTTCTGGTATGCCTCTCTCTCTCTTGGATCGGGATTTTCAGATTTTCTCCATTGATTAATCGGATTCTTTTTCAGATTGGAAAATGATACTGGTTGATTTGAGGAACCATGGGAGATCTACGGAGGTGGAAGGGCTTAATCCGCCTCATGATATTGTGAATTCCGCTAAGGATTTAGCTGATTTGGTGAAAGCAAGTGGGTGGAATTGGCCTGATGTGGTCATTGGTCACTCATTGGGAGGTAAAGTGGGGTTGCAGTACATGGAGAGTTGTGCTCGTGGTGATTATGGTGAATCCGCTTCTCCTCCTAAACAGGTACTTGGAAGAATGTGACTCCACCTTCTTGATAGAAATGTTGATTAGTTGCTTGTCAATTCTTATGCTCTAAGCAAGTCTAATGATGATGATGACCATAGCAAAGTTGGTTTGATGCAGAACAGCTATGGGTGCTAGACTCTGTCCCTGGGGAAGTCAAGTCAGAACAAAGTGATGGCGAAGTAGAGAAAGTTCTGCAGACTTTGCAGACTTTACCTTCACCAATCCCTTCTCGCAAGTAAAGTCTCCTTCTTTCCTTGCTTCAAGCTGGTGGTTTGATTCATATGCATTTTCCTACTCGAAATTAGATATATAATGCTCACTTTTGATGGGAAATCTCGGGGGAAGGACGTTTAGCTGTTGTTGTGGATGCTAAGGTGGTCTTTTTTGTTGCTTTGGAATGTATAACAAAAGTAAACACGCATATGCATATAGATAAGTGGGAATAAAGAGTATGCTTATATGGTATTTGCTAGGTGATTATGGTATTCATCAATGAGGCTCCTTTCAGCTTGTGTGGTATGTAAATCCAACGTCGTGCCACTCAAACATTGTTTTGTGATTCTAGGTGGCTCGTGGATCATATGGTCGAGCTTGGATTTTCAAGATCGTTATCTGACTGGATTGGCAGCAATCTCAAGAGATCCGGGGCATGGGCCTTTAACCTTGAAGGAGCTGTCCAAATGTTCAACTCTTACAGGTTTCTTTCCTTCTCATAAGAACCAATGACTATAATTATATAATGACATTCCTCAGGATTTTACTTATTCGAATGAGAACTCCTCACTTTCCCATCGCAGAAAGACTTCGTACTGGTCCTTGCTAGAGAATCCGCCGAAAGAGACAGAGATTTCTTTTGTGATTGCAGAAAAGAGTGACCGATGGGACCATGATACAACCAAACGGCTCGAAACTATTGCGAAAAAGAGACAAAATGTCTCAGACGGGAAGGTTGCTACTCATCTTCTTCGTAACTCTGGCCATTGGGTCCATACAGACAATCCAAAGGGACTCCTAGAGATTGTGAGTCCCAACTTCTTGTCCACACATGAGTAGGCAATGCGCTATGAAAATTGCATCAGTCTTTCATTGGTTTCAGTCGCGGTTGTTTTCCGTTATTCGCATTTGCGTCTGCATTCCCTTCATCAATGTACAAACATTTAGGAGTATCTAATAATGTTACATTCCTATGCTTAAACATAAGAGCAGCTCCAACGCCGTATGTATATCATAATTGGTTGGGCTTATGTATATTCTCTTTCCACTTTTTTTAATTTAGTGAAAAACAGTTCATTTAATAAAAAATAACCAAAACCTAAAAACAAATAATGCCACCGACTCAAAAAGAGCAGGAAATATTTATCAAACAAAAAAATCAACAAACAACAAAAAAAAAAAGAGAAAATTACTCAAATGACTTCCAAAAGTCTACTAATTACTCAAATGACTCTCATAAGATGGGGATGTGGGAAATGTCTTTTAAACCTTGTGGTATTTTTAGAATTACAAGAATGCCATTAAAAAAAAAAAAGGTTTTCAACAAAACTCAACTCACGTTTTTTTTTTTTTGTCAACGACACAAAAACGCGATTCCCTCTTCATCTTCTCCGGCGACTCCTCTCTTCTCCGGCGACTCCTCTCTTCATCTTCTCCGGCGGTATCTCTCTTCTCCAACGACTCCAACGGTAAGTTTCGTTTTCTGTTAACTTCTCTTTTCTTCCTTTTATTATATAGATACGAATCGATTTTGTAATTTCTTCTTGTTCGATTTTCGGGTTTGTTCATGTTCGATTTCCGGGTTTGTACATGTTCAATTTCCGGGTTTGTTCATGTTCGATTTCCGGGTTTGTACATGTTCAATTTTCGGGTTTGTTCATGTTCGATTTCCGGGTTTGTTCATGTTCGATTTCCGGGTTTGTTCATGTTCTTGTGCATTTTTAGAAAGTTTTGATGCATTCTACAAATGTAATTGATAATTCCGGTTTTGTTTCGGTGGTAAGAGGATTTTGTAAAAATCTCGAATCCCTAATCTCAAATTTTTTTATGGTAGATTTATTTTTCTTTGATGGTAGATTTGTTTTTCTTTGATAGTAGATTTATTCTGGTGGACGTGGAGGCTTCGGAGGTGGTGTCATGGTAGATTTATTTTTCTTTGATGGCAGATTTATTTTTCTTTGACGGTAGATTTTTTTTTCTTTGAAGGTAGATTTATTCTGGTGGACGTGGAGGCTTCGGAGGTGGTGTCATGGTAGATTTATTTTTCTTTGATGGTAGATTTATTTTTCTTTGACGGTAGATTTGTTTTTCTTTGATGGTAGATTTGTTCTTGTTCGATTTCCGGGTTTATTGGTGTTCGATTTTCGGGTTTGTTCTTGTTCTTGTGCACTTTTAGAAAGTTTCGGTGCATTCTACAACATGTAATTGACAATTCCGGTTTCGTTTCGGTGGTAGAGAGAGTTTTGTAAAAATCTTTGGTGGTAGATTTATTTTTTTTTGATGGTAGATTTATTTTTCTTTGATGGCAAATTTATTTTCCATTGATTCCGGTGACGCCGCAAAGACAAAAGCGAGCTCCGACGACCGATTGCGGTGGTAATTGCCGGAGAAGATGAAGCAAAAAAGACAAAACCCGGTAATTACAATAACATGTAATTACAATTCCGTCTTCATGTTCTTGATGGTAGGTTTCGATTCGATTTATGGGTTCTTGTTCTCGATGGTAGATTTATTTTTCTTTGATGGTAGATTTATTCTCTGTCAATGGTATGGTAGTTTTTCTTTGATGGTAGATTTATTTTTCTTTGATGGTAGATTTATTCTCTGTTCAATGGTATGGTAGATTTATTTTTCTTTGATGGTAGATTTATTTTTCTTTGACGGTAGATTTGTTTTTCTTTGATGGTAGATTTGTTCTTGTTCGATTTCCGGGTTTATTGGTGTTCGATTTTCGGGTTTGTTCTTGTTCTTGTGCACTTTTAGAAAGTTTCGGTGCATTCTACAACATGTAATTGACAATTCCGGTTTCGTTTCGGTGGTAGAGAGAGTTTTGTAAAAATCTTTGGTGGTAGATTTATTTTTCTTTGATGGTAGATTTATTTTTCTTTGATGGCAGATTTATTTTCCATTGATTCCGGTGACGCCGCAAAGACAAAAGCGAGCTCCGACGACCGATTGCGGTGGTAATTGCCGGAGAAGATGAAGCAAAAAAGACAAAACCCGGTAATTACAATAACATGTAATTACAATTCTGTCTTCATGTTCTTGATGGTAGGTTTCGATTCGATTTATGGGTTCTTGTTCTCGATGGTAGATTTATTTTTCTTTGATGGTAGATTTATTCTCTGTCAATGGTATGGTAGTTTTTCTATGTTCAATGTAATGAATTGACATAATTTATATACTCTAAAAATTTGCTCTTTATATAATTTGTTTCCAAATATCTTTAACATCAATTACCGTAACATTAAAACAGAAAACAAGTTAAAATTAAAAACAAAAAAGACATACATAATAATAATACACATATTTAAGCTTCACTAATGGTGCGATTATGATCATATTGACGATAATTAGAACACTCATATTCTTTCTTAGGCTGATACCGCTCCATCTCAGTCTCCAATGCACCTTTTATCCAAAGAAACTAAGTCATATAATAAGTTTACCACCACAGTGTTATTTGAATAACTTAAGTCAGAGAACAAGTCTACCACAATATTGTTGTTTGAAGAACCTAGGTCAGATAACAAGTCTACCATAACTTTGTTGTTTGAATAACCTAAGTTAGATAACAAGTCTACCACTACATTGTTGTTTAAATAACCTAAGTTAGATAACAAGTCTACCACAACTATATGACAAACTTCGTCGTATAATAAGTCTACCAAAACTATATGACAAGCTTCGTTGGATAATAAGTCTACCATAACTATATGACTAGCTTCGTTGGATAACAAGTCTACCACAACTATATGACAAGCTTCGTCGGATAATAAGTCTACCATCATAATAAACAAGCTAATAAATCTACCGTAACGTTAAAAAAAAAACAAATATATCATCCGAAAAACAAATCTACCGTAACGTTGAAAAAGAAAACAAATCTACCATAACAACTATGTAATAAGTCTACCATAACAAGTCAAATAACCATCGTCGGATAATAAGTCTACCATCACAATCAACAAATCTACCGCAACGTTTAAAAAGTAAACAAATCTACCATCCGAAAAACAAATCTACCGTCCGAAAAACAAATCTACCGTCCGAAAAACAAATCTACCATTCGAAAAACAAATCTACCGTAACGTTAGAAAAGAAAACAAATCTACCGCTGGTTTTAGTACGGTGTGTCTAGTAAACTGAGAAAAGATTGTATAAGTCTACCGTCAAATACAATAAATCTACCACTCAAAACAACTCTACCACCATTATAACAAATCTACCGCTACATCAACTATAATAAATCTACCACTACATCAACAAGTCTACCGATCACGAAATTAAATCTACCACGCCAAATTAACTCTACCATCAAAGAAAATAAATCTACCATTCTACGGAAATAAGTCTACTGCTCCAAAATAAATCTACCATTGAAAACAATAAATCTACCATTCAGAAATAAATCTACCACTAAGTGGTACAATAAGTCTACCGCTCGTAAAAAAATCTACCGTTCAAAAAATAAGTCTACCGTAACGGAACGGTAGACTTATTTTTTTAGGCGGGAACTTTTCCCGGCTAAAATTTCAGATTCATTAATGGCAGTCTCGTAAATACGTTTTTTTGTTATCAAAAAAATAGGGGTAAAACGGTCCGAAATTCCAAAAAACGTAATTAAAACTTTTGAGAGTCATTTTAGTAAACTTCCAACTTTGGAAGGTTATTCTAGTAAACTTTCCAAAAAGGAAAATTAAGGTACTCTTTTCTTTTTCTTTTGGGCGGTGAACATAAACCGAGTAGGAAAAGGAAACAAAGCCCTAAGGTCCATATAAATCATCAATCAAAGCTAAGAAGAGCTCAATCAAACTCTCACAAATTTCTATCTTGTCTTCTTCAATCGACTCAAATATTACTTCTCTCTAACTAAGAAACATCAAACCAATGGAGACTGTTGACCAACACAAACTGATTTCATCTTTTGTCGAAATCGCTGTTGGTCATACCATGGAAACCGCAATACAGTTTCTAACGGCAGCAAACTGGAATCTTGAAGATGCCATTAACCTCTTCCTCATCCATAGATCTAATCAACCTCTGACCTATCAAAATCCATTGGAGCAGAGTAACAATTCTCAAGTCGAAGAACAAATTTCTCTTCCAAGGAGGGATACTCTCTATGATGATCCTCAAACTTCGGTCCCGGCATGCCCTGAACAGATCCGGGATTCGACAACACCATCCGGACCAGATTTGACGTTGTCTTCTTTGTACCGTGCTCCTTTAGATTTGCTTTTCAAAGGTTTGTTCCAAGACGCGAAATCGGTTTCTTCTAAAGAGAATCTATGGTTGCTAGTGAATCTTCAATCCGAGAACGAGTTTGCTTCTCATGCACTTAACAGAGATTTGTGGTCAAACGAAGTTGTTTCTCAAGCCATCAAATCTAGCTTCCTCTTGTTACAAGTCTATGATGATACTGATGAAGGAAAGAAAGTGTCTAGCTTCTACAAGATCGATTCCGTTCCTCCTGTGATTCTTCTCATCGATCCATTCACTGGTCAGAAGATGCGTACGTGGAGTGGCGTGATTAAACCTCACAGGTTTCTCGAGGTTTTAATTAAATACATGGATTCTGGCCCTAACCAATACATTGCTTCACTGTCAAGCAACAAACGTACTAGAACCGAGGAGATTACTTGTTCGCCAAGCAACAAACGCATTAAAATCGAGAAGATTACTAGTTTGCCAAGCAACGGCCTTGTTGAAGACATTTATTCTGAAGGCAGTGATACAAAGGAGGAGACTTATTCTTCAAGCAATGACACCGATCGTCCCGTGAGTCCTTCTTGGGGATCCGAATTCGATGAGAAATGTATTTATCAGATGATTATGATGATGAGGAGGAGGATACTTGTGTGTCAAGCTCGAAGTTATGGTTTTGACAGAAGAGCCGAAAGGAGATTGTGATCGAAGCATTGTGTGTAGTCACTTGAAGTAACTATTGAAAAACCATTACATTATTGTGGAATTCAGACTTTTGTTTTGTTTGTCAATTAATGGAATTCGAATTTGAGGTTCGTATAGCACTCTTCCTATATTGGCTTTACTCATATTTTGTTTATATGTGAAATTTGAAAAATGAAGAGTGAGACAAAGAACGTTTTGGAGTGTCTGGTTCTTCACGTTTTCAAATTGTAATTATCGAATAGCGATTCATCCAATTTTTAAATTATTTTCTGATGGTTTCTGTAATTTTCAAATTTTTATAATTTCAATAATGTAATGCCCTTTCTAATTCGTTAGAAAAATTTATTATTTTTAAATAACTCCATTTTCAAATTTTACAAAAATGTTATACATCAATTTACTTTCCTGTACGCCAAACAAAAAAATTTGACTTTGCATTATTATTCTCTTTCCTAATCGTTCATGTCCTTTTTTCTAACTCACAATGATTTTCTAACTCAACCGTTCTTTGTAAAAACATTATTCCATTGACTTTGTCGAATTAGACTCACTGTTAATTAGTCAAACTTAGCATTGGAATCAATAGACGATTTTTTTTTTGTCTAGTACAGAGGATAGATGGTCGCTAGTGTATTACCTATGTCATTGTTGGAAATCGGAGAAAGATGCACAGTGAAGGATTTAGGAATTCAGTGAGAATGAGATGAAATGATTATCGACATAACTTCGGTTGTTTCTGAAATTATGGTAGTTGTAGTTTCTTGAGACTGTCTTTAGTCTTTGCTCTTATTGGATCTTTGAGGTATCCAGTGATATCGTATAAAAATTGCTTTGTTCTTGACTACATAAAACCTGTTTATGTGTGGTATTGTCTAATATTATACTTCTTTTTGAGTAGTTTAACATTTGCGGATCCTTTTATTTCTTTACAGCTCTTGAATACAGAATTGACTACTTAATGCATTTTTTCTTGTGTTGTTTGATTTTAAACATGTACATGTGGAATGAAGCTGACAAAAATGAGTCCTCACCTTACGCAGCTATGCTTGTTGCTCAAGATGTCGCTTGATACGTTTAACTCTCCAAACTTTGCAAATGATCCTTGTGAAATAAAAAGGAAAGATTTGTTCTTCAATAAACTCCAAAATAGTACTCAAAAGTAAAGATACAAGGGGGGATGTTAAATGAGTCCCTGCTCTCCTCTCTCTCTCACAAAAGCTGATCACTTAATGGATGATAAACAAAAGACTACAATGGCTAATCTTTATAGCAAAACCCTCCAAAACCCTCATCGCAATGACGTGTTCCTCCTCTAGGTCCTTCTCCGATTTACCACAGTCATTCCCATTAACTTCTGGTTGCTCTTACCCCTTCTCCCATATTGGTAAATAATCGGTGGTCGCATATCAATGCTATCATCGCTCTGTGATGCAAGGTATGAGCCAAGAAACTGCAAATGCCAAGCTGACATTTTATATTTTGTAAATGTAATTGATCTGTGAATGTATTTTATCCAATTAAAGGAACTTGGAATCACTGCCATACATGTGAAGCTCCATGTTACTGGTGGTAACAAGACCCCTGGTCCTGGTGCTCAGTCTGCGCTAAGAGCCCTTGCTCGTTCTGGCATGATAATTGGCTGCATTGGTTAGAAAAAAACAATATTTATATATATATATATATATATATATATATATATTTTTTTTTGTCAACAAAAACCAATATTTATATAGAATTGTTTGTTTTATTACGTGTTTGAATGAACAAGTTTCACACATTGTGTCTCACATTATTATTGTTTTGTTTAACTCAGAGGCAGGCCAGCCATACACATGAAAGGTGTGGGATCCCCAAATTTGTGGGACCCACTAATTTTATTTTTTTTTGGGTAAACATTGTATACAATAGATGTAAATTATAAAAGAAAGATTAAAAATCGCACCTCTTTTCATATTAAACAAATATTAGTAGGTTAGAAAAATGACAAAACCAAGTTTAGTTCATTAACCTTTTTTATATTAAGTTATCTCAAGGCCTTTATATTCAACTGATAATATGGCCCAGCCCAATAACATAATAAACCCTAGAAAACGTCAATTGAGGGTATAAAAGCTTGTCTTGTCTTCTATAGGGTTACGCGGAAGCCGAACCCAGAAAAATGCAGATCTTCGTGAAAACCCTAACCGGTAAGACCATCACTCTGGAGGTCGAGAGCAGCGACACCATCGACAATGTCAAGGCCAAGATCCAAGACAAAGAAGGTACGATCTGGAAACTCTCTTCTTCCTTTGTGAAATCAGATCTCTTATTGCTCTTCTTCTCTTCAGGAATCCCTCCGGATCAGCAGCGATTGATCTTCGCCGGAAAACAACTCGAAGATGGCCGTACTTTGGCTGACTACAACATCCAGAAAGGTAGAACAAATGTTGATTTTTGTTTCGATTGTTCATTTCACTGATCAATTGTTATTGATTCTGTAATCAGAATCGACGCTTCATCTTGTGTTGAGGCTTAGAGGAGGTATCATTGAGCCTTCGTTGATGATGTTGGCTCGTAAGTACAACCAAGACAAGATGATTTGCAGAAAGTAAGCCTTTGTTGATTCTTCTCTTTACAAATGAATGATTGTTTAGATGGGATTTAGGGTTTTTGGGAATTAACTTAGCTTCTCAAGCCAGTTACAATGCGTGTGAGGTTATAAATGTTCCCAATATCAAACATTTCCATTCTCCAAACTTTGTCAGCTGGTCAAATTTTGCATCTTTCCAGATGATTTTCTTGAATGGTACATTTGTGAAATGATCATATTGGATCTTCGAATTCTCATTTCATTGTATGGTTTGTAAATGTTAATCATTATGAACTGTGCTGACCATTTCATGTGAAGGTCCAATCGTTCAATGAGAAAGCTAGTTCCTGTATTCAAATTGCTAGTTGCATTTGGTGTTTAAGATGTAGCATTTACATTATTTGTTTGTGTTGTTTCTGACTATTTTGACCTGTTAATGTTGGGTTGAGAGTATTCTAATGTTACGTCACATATTTGATTAGGTGCTATGCTCGTCTTCATCCAAGGGCAGTGAACTGCAGGAAGAAGAAGTGTGGCCATAGCAACCAGGTCCGGTTTTGTCACTTGCTCTTTTTGATGTTTTCAATTTACTTTGTTAAATGATCCTGAGTGACATTTTTTTGTTTTGAATCATATTTTGCAGTTGAGGCCTAAGAAGAAGATCAAGTAGACTCGTTTCAAGAATCTGATCTACCTTGCTGTCGTCTTTCCCTTGATAACTTTGTTTTGTTTCAGTGAATTTTTATGTTGAAAGATTATATCGGTAAAAGTATTTGGTATTCTATGTTTTCTGAATCAATTATTTGTTCTGCTTTATTCCATTTTGCATATGCTTGTTCCATATATTTGTTTAGCTTGAAAGCATCGTACAAGTCTGATTGATAAACACTTAACTGTTTAACTTTACTACACATGAGTTGAGAAGCAATTACTTTGATTCTAACAACAAAATCAGATCCTTCCTTGTAGCCATAAAGATTCATGACTTCTTGCTGTCTGAATGTGCTAAAGCATAATATGATAGAACAATTTGTGTAAAGTTCTAGCTTAGGAACAAAATTGATAAGCTCATTAGATCTGAGAAGGGACTTTGCCCTCCACTTGGTCTTTAACCGGGAGACTACAGACCAAATAAACCGGCTTTTGATAATCTTTGTGACAACCTAGTTTTATAAGCACCACTCTAAGACCATCCCCACCAATGAAACAATTAGAGTCTCATGTGAACTTAATTAAAAATAAATAAAATCTAAATTCAAAAGGTGTTTTTGTGTTGAGACGTCTCAACGAACGTCTCACTGCGTTGAGACTTCTGAGACAGTATCATCGGCTACGTGGCCAGTTTTCATTGGACAGATTTTTTTTTTTTAATTTGGATTGTAGTGTTACATTTTTAAAAAAAATCTTACATTTTAGAGTTTGGGGTTTAATATTGAGTTTTAAATGTTAAAACTTCATTTTAATTTTGTGGGATTTTTGTAATTTTTAACAAAAGTGGTATTTTAAAACTTTTGTAAATATGGTAGCATTTTTTAGAATCACTATTTTATTATATATAACTTTTATTATTATCCAATTTGCAAACAATTAATTTTTTTTTTTTTTAATGATACCAACACCGGTCTCACCACTAGAAGCCGATTTATTAACAGTATCATAATGAATCTCAAACAATAAACAAATATTAAAATTTATACTAAAATAATGTCCATGATACCCAAAGTGTATTATGGGTGTGCATGCTCTAAACGTATCAGCCAATCGCACTTTTGGTATAAATTGCATGTGCATTTTTATTGGCTAAATTATTCTATTGCTCTCTTATCTTATCATTGCTTATTCATATTTTTAAAGTAATGATTTTATTGAGGTTTTACTAGTCCATCTAAGCAATGGACTATGTACAAATGAATTGATAGAAAAAGAAACAAAATAAGTTTCTTCTTCTATTTACATTGTCACAGAGTCTCTCTCTCTTTTTAACAAATTAATGAAATATATTAATCAAAGAATTAAATAGTGGTCATTTAGCTCCTTGGTTCATCTTCTTAGGCTTCTGCATGTTCCATGCATTGAGGCTCACTACAGTCACAGGTTGTGCCCCATTGTTGAAGACAAACAAATGAGCTTTATCTCCTACTGCCTTTGTTGGGTACACTCGAGATGTTATCACTGTCTTTCCCTTTGCTCCAAAGCTCTCCACCACCGAGTGATCAATCTACATTTTGTTTGTTAATTAGTATCAATCTATTACTCATTAAGCTTCTATAAGATACAAAAATGTTCGGAAACAAATTGAACGAATTTGGGACGTACCAAACTCCTTAGAGAGATCTTTCCGTCAGCGAGATCAACATCGACAAAACCAGCAAACGACGGTTTGTACATCCTCTCCTTCTGGTCAGAACCGGAGTCTTTTTTGAGAGTCGAACTGTCAGTATTTTATATGGTAATTGTTAGAAATCTAATTCAAAATAAGATAGTTTAAAACGCAAAAACCGAATTTATGATGATAATTAGTGAGTTAGGAAAACATACGGCTTGGCGTCAGAGCACATGAGGACTTTAGGCTTGTTGGTTGTGGCATCTTTGAAGACTCTGAAGAAGACAGGAGTGTATTCTTCTAGGTCAGATGTAGCCAAGGTGATCAAACCAAATGGTCCAACCCCGCCGGTCACATTTGAACCTTTCATGTCACATAACTCTAGTGGTTTTGTTGCGAAAGTCGCGTCAAATTTTTCTGCCTTCTCTAGACTTCCAACGCTGAATGTCACATCCACATCCACCTATATACACATTCAAGTTCTAAATCTCAAACCCTAACCCCTAAATTTAAAATTTGACAAATATATTTAATTTATTATGAAAAAATTATAATTACTTGAGCAGGAGTGATTCCTTGGACCTCAAAGCGTTGGCCCTTTTCCATTTTCTTGTTTTTCATTTGGACATTCTTTCCTCTCAATGACTCAATCTCTTCGATGGGCCAAAACACGAGTTGCTTACTGCTAGAATCGAGCAAGATCGTCCTTGGGATAAGCTGAACTCCGGCCCAACCCTTTGAGGCATCATCTTGAACGGTGTCGGATTCATTGGCCCAACCCCAAAGAATTCTCCTGTTCTTCATGTCATCAAAGAATGTCTTTGACGCATAGAAGTTACCGTAGTCGAATCTCAAACCATCCCAACCATCAGGAGTGGTACCATCCGGTCTGTAACGGTCCTTCTTGGTATCATACGTTCCAAGAGTGTAGTACTCGTACCGGGTCAAGTCCAAACTAACCTTCAACACATGCTTGATGTTTGGACCGCTGTAGCTAAAGTCCAAACCAATTTTCTTGCCAATGGCTACCGGGAAGAAATCGGGACACTCCCACATACCGGTAGCTTGTCTTGAGTGGATGGGACGTTCAGTTTTGACCCATTTCTTGAAGTCACGACTTTTGTACATATAAGCAATTCCTCTACTCTTCTTCTTTGATCCCACAAGCATTCTCCAATACCCATCCTTTTTGTTAAACCAAGCCGTGGTTGGGTCACGGAAAGCGGATCCATTCTCGCCATGGTCGGGCCTTACGATTGGGTTATCGTCCGGTTTAATCCATTTCTTGAGGTAAGGATCAGAAAGGTCTTGGGGAATGGCGTAGTTTTGGATCTGAGTTTGGTTCTCAGTGATACCGGTGTAGAGGATAATCGGTCCTTTGCCCGGTACGTGGGTAGCTGAACCGGACCATGTACCGTTGATGTCGAACCATTTGGATGGGTAAATAGCCGGTTCAAGGGCTTCCCAATTGATCAAGTCCTTAGAAACCGAATGTGCCCACACAATGTTACCCCAAACCGCACCTTTGGGATTGTATTGGTAGAAGAGATGGTACACTCCCTTGTAGACCATTGGACCTATTTCATTTTTTCAAATATCGTTAAGTTAAATCATATGTATAGTGTTCTTTTTATTAACAACTTATAAAAAAAAAAATCTTTGTGATGGACTTACCATTTGGATCTGTTGGAGTTGAGAATGCCACAAAGAAGATAAATATGGCAAAACAAGGAAACATACGTTAGAACAAAATGTAATACGTTGATATAAACCGTTAACGAACTTCCATATGTAAATTTGAACTTTGTAAAATCTAGCAAAAAAGTTCCGAAGGAGAATGGAACCCAAAAGGGAACAAGTTACCCCCGAGTCTTACCATTAGGCCACTACCGGTTAATTGTACTAAACTAATACACGGCGAAACAAATATGAACTTTGAATAAAATGTGAATGTACCGTTGATCCAATGGCGAGGAGGTTGAAAGTGAAAGCCGGTTCTGTGAAGAGGACTCACTACCTCCAACGATGTTGATTTAGATTGTAATCTTTTGTAAACATTGTGAAATGCATCGATGCCATTATTGCTTATATTGATTAATACAAACAATAGTAACACAGAAACAATCTTTGAACCACTCATTGGTGCAAGAAAACCCTACGATCACAATAATTTTTATTGATTTTGTTTTATTGTGTTATTAATTTTTTTTTGAAAAGAGAGAGACCCTCTGTGATGAAGAAAAATAGTTTTTGATGCAGTGTATATATAGTAGCAAACATGGGAGAAAAATAGATGACTTTGAAGATAATTTGTATCCGGAAAATAATCTTAATCTCACGCTAAAATTAGATGAACAATTGTTTACCTTTGTTATCTTTTTTATCCAGTTTTAACAACTCTCTATTATCCCAAATTAAAATTCAAATATTTTAGTCAACAAGTTTTGATATTTTTAGGATTGTCAAAACTATAATGTATTAAACAAGTTGAAGTTACCAATAGTCTCCACATGAGCAAGAACCTTCTTTGAAGCAATGGAACCGATTTGCATCTCTTACGATAACTTCCCGTCTTGTAACCCTTGATGCAAACTTGAAAAAACTATGGCAGTCACCACAAACCCTGAGATTCTTTGTGATTCTTAAGAGACTACCTTCTGGAGTCGAGATCAAACCAAACGCCAGTGCTAGCTTTTCGCTATGTAAATATAACATCCCGACTTTAACCTCCTCATCGACATCGTGCAACACAAAATTTGTATCCGGGACATAACCCGCCTTTTCAAGCTTTTCCGTCAGATTCCTGAGAGAGTCATAAATCTCCTTAGACTTAGGATGAGTCCTATCCCCAACCTTGAACTTATGTCTTGTGTTATCAGCTTCAATCCAAGTATAACCGGGGAATTTCTTTAAACCCATTTGGTTCATCAAGTTCCTAATTTTAGCAACCTCCTCCCATTTACCGTCGTTTGCATAAATATTAGAGAGTAAAATGTAGTGACCTGGGTTCTGTGGCTGTAGTTCAAGTAAGGATTTAGCCGCTTTCTCTGCCAGTTCTACATTCTTGTGAATTCTGCAAGCCCCGAGATAAGAACCCCATAAAGTTTCATCTTTTTCAATCGACATGGTTTCAATCATCTTACTAGCTTCATCGAGTCTACCAGCTCGACCAAAGAGATCGATCATACAAGTATAGTGTTTCACATTTGGCCTAACGCCGTACTTTGGCATCAAATCAAATATCTTGAGACCCTCTTCGACAAGTCCTGCGTGGCTGCAAGCATTAAGTAGAGATACGAAAGTGATTTCATTGGGAGATAATCTTCTATCTAACATCATTTGAAACAACTCAAGAGCCTTTGTTGCTTTCCCGTGATACCCATACGCTGCAATCATCGAGCTCCACGAAATAACGTTTCTCTCATTCATCGAGTCAAATAATTCTCTAGCAGCATCAACGTTTCCACACTTTGCGTGCATATCAATCAGAGCTGTTCCAAGAACCACACCAAAAGGAATATTCATCAAGCGAATGTAATCATGAAGGATCACTGCCTTGTGCAAATCCCCGAGCTTTGCACAAGCGTTAACAACGGCAACAATGGCAACTCTATCAGGAACAATTCCTTCATTCCTCATCCGTTCAAATAAAACCCACGATTCATCAGGCCTACCTGAATCAGCATACGCACCAATCATCACCGTCCAAGTCACAAGATCTCTCTTAGGCATTTCATCGAACAGTTTACACGCATCATCAATCATCCCACATTTTGCATACATATCAACAAGCGCAGCACAAACATAAAAGTCCAAATCCATACCAGACTTGAACGCTACTTGATGAATCAACCTACCCACAACAACATCTTTCTTCTCTCTACAAGCCCTAATCACAATCGGCAATGTGTAATTATCAAGATTCAACCTTAAACGAACAATCTCGCTGAAAACTCGCAAACAGTTGAAGAAATCTCCAGTTTTCGCAAACCCACCAACCATAACGCTCCAAGACACAGAATCCTTAACGCTCATTTCTTCGAACAGTGTCTCTGCATCACCTATTGCTCTGTATTGCGCGTATATGTAAAGCAGCTTGTTTGCGATCGTAAGCTCCTGTAAAAATCCATTAACGATCACTTTGGCATGGATTTTCCCAACGTCAATGACGTTTTTGCAGCTAAGAATCGCCGAGATGTAATCTCCAGTGTTCCGGGAATTAACCGGAGAAATTGAAGAGGAGGATTGTTCATGAAAATCATCAGAAACTGTACAAGATGCTGAACAAGTGGAAATTCGCACGTTTGAGGTGTTTCTCGAGAACCGAAGAAATCTACCTCTCAGATTCCTTAGCATGATCAACGAGAATTTTTATCGCATTTGAAATTTTATTATACAAAGAGAAATTGTGCAATTACAAAACCGGAACGGAAATGCAAAATCATTTCAATTTGAGTACTAAACCGGAATCGAGAAAAAAATAATGTATACGTCACTGTTGCTTCTTCCCATATTAGCCAACAAGCCAGTGAGAAAAAGAAAAATCAAACAAAATCTTAAGAATCCCAAAAAACAAAACAGTCTCTCTTTTTCTTTCTCAAGAGAATGAGTGATCCAAATCGGAAACCCGAATCCGTGACCCGACCCGTCGGAGGAACCGAATACAGCTGGTGCAGAGCGATTACCGGCGGTACAGGAATCGCCGTCATAGCTCTCTTACTTTCCTCAACCCCAAAACACACTCCATAAACTCCAGATTCACCATCCTACACTCCGTTCAAATCTCCGTTACGACGCCTCCGAGAACTCCTTCTCCTTCGTAACCTCCGCCGATTCACACGTCCAAATCCAACCCTTCGATTCCGAATCCACGGCTGAAATCATCCGAAAAAGCGACGATCCCTCCGCCGAACCGCACAGGATCATCCTAGAACACGAGCTCAACAAAAACACGTGGATCGATCCACACCGTTGGGAAAACGGCGTGTTCTTCGTCAGTCTCTACGATCTCACCGACGGCGTGGGAAGGATACTGACGTTTCGTTTGCACACAGGAGCGTGCGATCGGACTTCTGCGGTTACGCTTCTGAGGGAGTTTATGAAAGAGACGACTGGTGGATGCGGAAACGGTGAAGTGACGACGGCGGTGGGGTTAAATCAGGCGATAGAGGATCTGATTCCGAGTGGGAAAGGGGATAAACCGTTTTGGGCGCGTGGGATCGACGTGCTTGGTTACTCGCTTAACGCGTTTCGGTTCGCCAATTTGGAATTCGTGAACGCAGAGGATTCGAACCGGAGGTCGCAAATGGTGAGACTGAAACTGGAAAAAGATGAGACTCTCAAACTTGTGGCTGTAAGTGTCTCTTCACTTCATTACTCTGCATTTTTCTATTAATTTGACTCTTAATTAATTTGAAGTAAACGAATAAACAAGTGATTATCTTCTTAGTTATTAATATACTTTATAAAATTTTAATTTCAAGGTTCATGTTCATATGGGGAGCAAGAAAAACATGAATTGATCATCATATACATTACACAAATAGTCAAATGTTAGACAATTACTCACATGAATACATATTACTTACCAAAATGTAGAAGAAGATTTTTTTGGTTTGTGGTGATGATGCATAACAATGAGCATTGCAGGGATGCAAGGCAAGAGGGATAAAGCTATGGGCGGCAATAGCAGCGGCGGGGCTAATCTCTGCGTATTCGTCTAAGAATTTACCGCAAAACCAAGGAGAGAAATACGCCGTGGTGACTCTTTCCGACTGTCGTTCCATTCTTGAACCGCCTCTTACTCCCAATGACTTTGGTAATCTTCTGCGATGATTACAATGACAATTGATGCTCTATGTTATATATACGATAACTAAGTCGAAGACAATCCAATTTTAATGCTGTTTCTTTTGGTTTTAGGTTTCTACCACTCAGGGATCCTTCACACACACGACATAACCGGAGAGGAAAAGCTCTGGGACTTGGCCAAAAGATGCTACGACTCGTTCACATCAGCAAAGAACTTGAACAAGCAGTTCACAGACATGTCGGATCTCAATTACTTAATGTGCAAAGCTATAGAGAATCCTAACCTCACGCCTTCCTCGTCTCTAAGAACCGCTTTCATCTCCATATTTGAAGAACCCGTGATAGACGAGTATCCAGAACCCGCATTGGCTTCAGTCGGTGTGCAGGATTACATCGGATGCGCGTCCATCCACGGGGTTGGACCGTCTATTGCGGTTTTCGATTCGCTTAGAGACGGAAAACTGGACTGTGCGTTTGTGTATCCTTCGCCGTTGCATTCGAGAGAGCAGATGAACGGTCTGATTCAACATATGAAATCTATTCTTTTGGAAGGATCTGCTTCTTCCTTTTAGTTTGTGTGTTTTTACAATCCAAACTCTCCCTTACGAACGTAGGCATAAATGGTCTATAAAAATAAATTTACTTTGTATTCTCCTCTTCGCGCAAAAAAAAAAAAAAGGAAAAACCTTGTATTCTCCTCATAAACAAAAACCAAATAAATTTACTTTGTCTTTGCTAAATGCTACCACCAAGCCGAACCAAAAGGTTTATTCAGGAAATCTAAATTGAGAAAATGAAAAGTAGTAAAAATTGCACTAATTTATTTTGAGTATTTGCATTGGCAAACTAAAAATTATACATAAATTGGTAAAGTAACAAAATGAAGAAGAAAACCTCCTATTGTTTTTCAAAGGAATGCCCACATTTTATTTATTTTCTTAAATATAGCTAAATTTTTGGTTATTTAGCTAATTGCACTAATTTATTTTCGTGGAATTAGCAAATATGGTGGATAATAAATAAAGAAGAATAGTATTGAGATGTTTATTCAAGGGAAAACCATCCTGTTTATTTAAGAAAACCTAAATTGAGAGATAAGGAAAAACTTATGGTAAAAATTGCACTATTTTTTATTTTAGTGGAATTAGCAAATATGTAGGATTATTATTTAAGAAGAAGGCTAAAAAAAGGTGAAAGATCCATAGGAACACAAACAAACTACAAACTATTTTTAGAGCACAAAGACCTTTTCACAAAACTCAAACCTACTTGTCTCGTTTTCTAGCTATCTTCATTTTTGTTTTGTGTCGTCCTCAAAGCACATTTTTTCAAGAAAAGGAGAAAGATGAAGCAAAAGAGTTTTAAGTTTAAAAAATGGCAACAGATTCAACAGCTTTTCCAGAAGGCGACGTAGAAGCTGAACTAGATCTTAACCAAAATAAGAAGTTTGGAGTAGATCCTGTTTCATCAGAAATTGCTTCTGATAAGGTATTCTTTTTAAAACACGTATGATCTTGATTACCTAAAAATAAAATAAACTGTTCATAATAAATTGAAACACATGTATATTCTTTTGGATAGTTGATTTTGCATGAGTTTCGATTAAATCACCAATTATTGTATTCATTAAATCCATACGTGAGTTTGTATTTATATTTTGGTGTGTTTATGTTTTGGGGTTTGAAATGAGGATCAGCTTGAAAGAAGCATTGAAAAGAGGGAAAACGCAAAGGCAAAGAGAGATGCGGCCCAAACGCTGAAAAAGACGATCATAATATCAGCAGTTATCGTTGCCGTAGCAGGAGCTGCTTTTGCCATCACCAAGAAAATGAAAGCGAAATGATTTTTTTATACAAACTTGATTATCAATGTTCTTTTTTAATATGTACCTTTTCCTTCTTCACAAAACTAAGAAAAAATATCTATTGAAATCTATATTTATTTTTGTGATATGCATTTTTCAAATTAAATAATGTAATTGAAATATTTATATATGATCTAGCTTCTGCAAAAGTATGTTACGGATAAAATTTTATTTTTACTTGAATTGAAATCATACAATGTGAAAAATGTTACATTTTTACAAAAATTGTGCTTTAGGGGAGTTAGTAAGGCTAATGGTTTTCGGTGTGGTAGTTTATTGTCTTAAATCTTGCTATGAGTTAGCTGACTTCGATGAGAACTTGGTAGAGAGAACACGCATTATAAGCATAATTTGGCTTGTGAGGATTCGTTCACGAAAAACTCATGGTCTTGATCGATGAATCGCTCTCACATTTCGCAGGGAGAGAATGTGATCCAGGCTTTGGAGTTCTTCACTATTGACTCTCGGGTCTCTTGTGAAATTCTTCAATAGCTAACGGTCTTTCACATATCGGCGATCACTATTTGCAGTAAACTACTACAGTTCTTTCCTTTTGCAACTCATCTAGGAAGAACAATAAAATCGTCATCGCTTTATCAAAACCCCGTAGTTCTTCGCTATGGTTGAATCCATGTTTTTATTTTTTTTACCATGAAACCATTTGTAAAGGTCTATAATTAGCGACTTAAACCTATATTGTTTTCATTTTAATGAAATATTTACATTCTTTGGAAAAAAAAATTATTTACAAAGATCATAATAATAAAAAAAAGTTGTGGATTAGAACTAAAGAAATTTTTGCAAAGCCCAATGAGTACAATACATATAAGCCCATATTATATGCTCTTTTGTTTCTCTTCACATATTTTTGGCGCCATCTGAAGCTTTTCTCTCCCGCCAAAATTATCTCCATTAATCTCTCTCTCAACGCCCTAACCTAGTCTCTGATCATCTTCAACTTCTTCGACCGATTCATCTTCTCCAATCAGGTAAATTTTTCTCACAGCGATTTACTTTTGTTTTCTATGGCCGATTAGTAGAATTCTCTTTCCTTTGCTTTAGTAGAGATTCTCAGATCGATTTTCACACTTTCTCTTACATTCGCGAGAAAATCTCTGAATCACCATTTTAATTTTTCTTTTGACGTAGATATAATCAAATGGATTCATCGAGTCCTTCAGCTTTTGTGAACGGAGCTTTCTTGAGGCGTTTCATTGGCCAAAAAGTCAGAACTGTGATTCAAGTGATCGGTTCCGACATCGGATCCGTGGTCGGAAAAACTACCGATGATCTTCAGATCGTTGTTGGAGGACAAGCTCCTACTCCTCTTACTACTTACCTCGAGGTGATTGGAATTGCAGAGAGTGAAAACACCATTCGTGCTGAAACTTTGACCAATTTCGGAAACAGCTTTGGTAAATTCTTTCATTTCCTTTATATTGTTGGTTTATGAGTATATAAATTTTTTATGAAAATTAGTCAATTTGTGGTTTAATCTCTTGGATTTTTGCTTCTTGTTTCGTTTGTAGATCCAGTAAACTACAACGAGCTATGTAAGCTAGCAAATGGGGAATTCAAGCATTTGTTCATCTAAACATGTTTGGCCATGAAGATGATTAACGAAGAGAACCTTTTGTAGGTTATTATACTTTATCTATTTGATCTGTGTTACTTTGTCTACTTAAGAATTTCTTAGTCTTTTCCACAACTAAGCTGGATTTATGAAACTTTTATGCAATATGAATTTAGGTGCCAATTTACAAAGCAAAAGACTATTTCTTGATCTAGACCGTTTAGATTGGGTGCTAGTATTTTGTTTTGGAACTAGATGAGATATTGTTTCTTCAGCTCCTCCTTTGGTTATACTGCGGAAACAACACCTACTCCTGATAACAACTTCTTGATACACAGTTTATACAGACTTACAGCTCAAAAAGACCTTTTTTAATAACTTTTGTTGGGAAAAAGGTTTCTACTTTCTACCACCATAAAATTGATAACAAGTTACAAAAAATTTTGGGCCGAGAATAGAGAAATTCATTAAGTTTTACATGATTTTGGACTTGAAACTACAAACACAAAACATATAACCAGAAAATCCAGAGTGAAGCTGAATCGGTTTCAGTTGGATTAATTTCCCTTTATATATATGGGAAACTGATCCAAGTCAAACCGAATGCTTCATTACATCGAATAAGACACATGTCTCTCATCAAAAGTGAACAGAAGCAACCCCTAAACATAGTAGTACTACTGGGTTAGACACTTACATACACAAAGAAAATGATCAAAAGTTACAAATTAATAAGCTTTGCTATCTTCAAAGAGTATCAATAGGAGTTAAGTCAATGAAAACGTCAGAGAAGTGGAGGTGATCATCATTGTTCTGAAGCACCAAATTTCCATCAAAGAACATACTTGGATCCATGGAGTCGAGAGAAGAATCAGAACTCGTGAGAAAATTAGATGCAAACTCCTGAAACTCTTGATTGCTTTTGAAAGCACAATCATAGGACAAGAAGCTTTCAGAATCAATGAGCTGATCAATATCACTCATGTCAATATCATCCAAGTTTGCTGCAGGTAAAGCCTTGTTGTCCATAATGCAGAAATCTTGAGAATTAGCCATCATCTGAGAGTATTTTGTCTTCTGTAAAGAGAGGCAACAAATTTCAGGAATGGTTAGGGTTTGATCCAAGTTTTCTACTGGTAAAACGTTGTTGTTATTGTTGCTCATAATGCAGAAATCTTGAGAAGAAGCCATAATCTGAGTATCCTTGTTCTGTAAGGAATCATCAGTGGTTCGGGTTTGGTCCAAGTTTTCTACTGTTAAAGCCTTGTTGTCCGGCTCAGGAGTGCCATGGTGAGAAACAAGATGATCTTCCGGAAGCTCTTGATGAGTCTTGTCGAAAACAGAATCGGTTGAATCAAAATCTATGAGTTGATAAACATCATCAATATCCATATCTAAAACATTGTTAAACCCTTCATCATCATCAGCATCTAACACAACAATCTCCGTATCATTGGTCTTGTTGAGACAATCATCAGGCTGGAAATTTAGGGTTTGATCCGGCTCTTGATTTTTGCCAAGAGGATCGCTCTGTTTCTTAATGATCTCCTTGTTATCATGATCGTCCAAGTGTAGATTATTCACCGAACCCAATTTCTTAGTATCTTCCAACAACTTCCTCATTGAATCAATAGCATCGCTCACTTCTTTGGCATCTTGCAATTTGGTTAAAGTCTCGTCTTCCCACCAAAACCCTAACCCTAGAGCCTTTTGTGACAAACATATACCCATCTCGTCCCTCATGTGTTTCTTGTTTTCCGAGGGACGCTTTCCGGAGAGATAAGCGGAAACGAGACCATCGATGGAGGAGTGGCCAAAGGAGAAGAAGGAGACGTTGGAGTTTTCAGACATTGGAGTGGCTAAGACGGCGATTTGTGCGCCGGAGAGAAGGCAAAGCTGAGAGGCTTTACCGAAGAGTCCGTTACAGCGTTTCGAGTGGCAAGGTCCTCGAGATGTTTTCTTCTCGATCTTCTGTATGGCAATCTTTTTCTTAAGGCCTCCTCTCTTCGCCATTCTTACTGAGTTTCTCGAGACACAGAGCGGATAGCAGAGAGTAGTAAGATAGGGGTTTTTTTTTTGTTGCGTGTGGAGGAGAACCTGAATTTTGTGGTCTCTCATATAGACAACTAGATTTGGACCCGCGTCAAACGCGGGATTATTAATTTTATTATTTATTTCTATATTTTGATTTGCATAAAATATAAGACCAAAACATGAGTTGAGAAAATAATTTTATGAAATAATTTCAAAGTCTATAGTTAAATGGTAGATAAATATGATAATGCAATTTATTTAGTTTAAATTAATTTGGTATTATAATTTGTGTGTAATATTCAAAACATTTATATACACGTTAATAACATTTACATGTATTTTGATTAAAATATGAATAAATAATTAGTATTTAAATTTTATTTAAGTTTATTGAGTTGGTTCGCAGAAACCAAACCGAGATTTTCATCTTTGAACGTATAATAAAAAAATTGTAGTAGTACCAAAAAATGAAACAAATAAAAAGATTGAGATCATTATCTATTTCTCTTTGATTGAAAAATCTAATTTTTTTTTCTATTGTATTTAGAATTAATAAGAAAGTTAAGGGATTTTGTAGAATTAACTACAACAATATTCATTACATTTTATAGACAATTAGTGGATTCTGAGAATGTATATATATTAAAAGTTATGATTTTAGGAAAGTTATATAAATATTTTTTCAGAATGTTGTAGGAAAGTAAATGCGAATTTTTAGAATGTTTTTTATTGTTCGATTTGATTGTGATTATGATTCCCCAGACCGTTTAGATTGGGTGCTAGTGTTTTCTCTGGAACCAGGATATTATTGTTGCTTCAACTCATTTTTTTCTATAGTATTGCGAGAACTACTAGAGTACTACTACTGGTAAAGACTGAATATGAATTAGGTGAAAAGTCCTTTTTACTACCTTTAGTTGGGAAAAGGTTTCTACCACCATAAAATTGGTATTGCTGGTTTTGATGATAAGTGACAGATATTTTTGGGCCGAGAAGAGAGAAAATCAGATACAACTCTCAGTCCTGCTTCAAGGCTTTCGTAATGAAGGATTTGGCAACTAGGATCCCGATGTAAGCCAACGTTGTGACTGTAAGACCTGCAACAAGGAATGCATTGTCGTATACCGAGTGCTGGACAGTGTACACATGCACCCCTATAGTGTTCCAGTTGCTCTCCGTCCAGATCGGATCAACCATCCCCATAGAATCCGATGAGTTTTGGGGCAGAATCGTCCAAGCTTCATCGTCATACTTCAATCGGGTTGAATAGGCTGGAACATACCTGCCACAACCATGACTTCATATGTGTTAGGGATTGGACAACAAATTGATTAGGCCATAGAGATCCCGATACGATGCAACATCGCTAGCTTATAATTTGCGTTTCATTTTAGGACAAAAGGCACAACTTGAGCATGCAAACTAAAATGCCATTTCCAAGCGAAAAGAGTTTACCTGGTTGTGGAGACAACGCATGTTCCCTCCTTGTTGCTCTCTGCTTTGATGCACACTTCGCCTGGTTTGCTACAGACTCCTTTGGAACATACCGAGGTTGTGTTTCCCTTTCGAACAGATGTTTTATCGGCCAGAAAGTTCCAAAGGAATCTAGAAACATCACTGACATAACCAAGGTAAGGTTTGGAGGAGGGTTCTCCTTGGATGACACCAGCGTAGTTTCCCGGGCAAGTGTTTGTTGGTGAAATATAATCTTTGACCAAGTCACAAGAAAATCCCGGTTCACAAGCTAAAAGACATGTTAGAAGCTCTTCAACAAAGGAAGCATTGACATGGATGGATCCAAGAGCCGAACTGCTTGCGTCTTTGCTGTCACTTGCAAGGATGTAAAGTGTACGGGCCACAACAGAAGCTGCAGCTACCACAGATGAGGAGTTGATATTCGCTGCAATGCAATACCAGAAAGTATTAACAAAGTGCAAAATGGGTTTTGGGTCAAAAAGTTGGGGAAAAGGGCTTTGAATCTCTTACACAAGTCATCAAGGTGACTATGGTAGAACTTATTCACAAACTTGGTATCAAAGTCTTCAAGTACAACAGCTGAAGTCTGAGGGTTCTGCAACAATGAAAAAGATGTTATACCTTTTTCACTCTAGGCCATTTGATTCAGAATCACAAAAATTAAACAATGAGTATACACAGACTCATAATACACACTTGAATTGTCTTTCCATTTCGTACCTTTCTCATGAATGCCATTAAGGATGATGGGGGAATTCCAGGGTTTCTAGTATCAGCTGGAAGAATTTTGACGTTCTTTGATGCAAGTGAATCCTGAGCTATCTTTAAAGCATCCAATGTCATGTTTGTAACAGAAGAATCCTAAAGCAGAACACCAAAAGTGGAGGTTAAGTCATTAATAAAGCCATGGCAGATTTCGCATGATCTAATGAATGAGGTAAGGGTTTCAGAGTATCAAGAATTTCTCACCCTAGTTTTATGAGCAAAGAAGGTATTCATTCCTCCACTCAAACCTTTTCCAACAGATCCTATTTCAAGCACCTGTTCAATAAAAGAAGATATCAATTTGAATCCAGATCTTTAGATTTAGAGAATTGTGAAATGTCAATTTCACAAGGAACATTAATCAAGCAAAAAAAATTTGTCTTACTAAGGAACAAATGATTTAGACAAAAAACTGAAACACATGCAGCTATTTCCACAAAAGATTTCAAGTATCAGAAAGGCTACCGTTTCAATTTGAGTGCTGCTAAGGCCAGCAACAGCATCTGAATGCAGATCTAGTTCGTGTAAGAACCTCCTGCTGCCAAGGTAACCCCACGTCTCTCCGGTCAGAACCAAAAATACAAGCTGCATTCATTTAGGATATAAACTTAAGAGCTATAAGAGCCAAAACATAGCAACGCGCAAGATATACCTCTGGTATCAAAGCTTGCAAACGACAAAAGCATGAAAAAACTTAATCACATTGCACACTGATGTCTGTATTTGGCATTTATATTTATTCATTGGTACCTGCTTTTTGAGATCACTAAAACCATTAACTCGAGAAAGAGCATCAACTGCTCCCAGAAGAGCTACCAGTCCCTATAAGTTGGAGAAGTCATTCAGCATTGGCTCGATGCAGAAGAGCAAATAAACATATTCTAGATAAACCAAAAAACAGTAAATAGCTAGATCTCACAGATATTGGTGAATTTGCACCAAAACTCTTGTCACGGAAAAATGATGCTGAATCCATGGAGGCCACAGTTAGTACAATTGGCTTGTGGTTGTTGGAAGATGAAACACTGATTGGCGGAAGCGAGGACCAAACACTGTCCATCATAACAAAGATTTTAGAAAACCAAACCTATCCTTTGAAAAGTTTATCATATGTTTCGAGGAGCATCTAAACCTCCTAAAATTTTACCTATATCCCCCCAACGGGAGGCAGGTTCCTTCCCGTAAACAAGCCTCTGAATTGTGAGTTCCAGCTTTGGTAGTCTAACCCATTAAAAAAGGGGTCAAAATATCAGTCACAATGAAGATTCATAAAGATGTTTAACATTCCAGTGAGCTAGTTTGCTAAAGCCAAATACCTCCATAACCATATTGAATTCAGCGACGTCACTGGTATAAGTCTTATGCTTCTTTTTCTTGGAAAGGAACTGCAAAATATATTACGTACAAGTAAATAGACGACAACCTCAAAAGTGAAGTTTCCCACATAAATCGCCAACGACGCGCATTTGGATTGCTACCAACACAACAGAAACAAAATCTAGCTTCTTGACGGAACCTCATCTGGTAAAAACAACAACAGATTATCTAATGAGATAATCGGCCAGCTGACTAAACACCTTACTTTCGTCTTTGCAACACTCTATAAAACTACAGACTTTCTATGTCATGAATTTGCCACTACCGCAAGACAAATGAAAAAGGTAATGGTTGTTTCCAATTGCAGGCTAAGGAAAGCAATAAATCCGCATTTCAAAAGCTACAAACCCAGCTGGATAAGACAAACATTCCAGGACCAAATTCTTATATAAAAATTGGTATTTCAATGCTTAGCAAAATTTCTGCAAACTAATTCAGTCTAAAGTAAGAGTAATCATTTCACATGGCATTGAAGGGACAGATCTCATGCAACATTTTACAGCCATAAATCCACAAGGAATACTGCTCTTAAGAGTGACCAACAGTCATAATGCCACTCTAAGTTCCTCGTGTTTCTGACATATCATCAATGTGGCTTAAATGTCGCACAGCACGAAACAGAAACACTCAATTTCAAAAAGAACGCAAGTTTTAAGGATTACCTCCCGCACAGTTGATACGCCACTTTCTGATAATAAGTACACAGGAAAATTATAAGCTTTCCACATAATGCTTGATGCCTGCATACAAAAATGTATCATTTTTAATATAATGGGCAATGGCTAGAGACCCATAGCCTGCAACTACTCATAAGAATTGCAATCGTTTTTTCTACATGGAAGAAGGATAAGAGGAACTGTCATTTTGTTACAGATACATATGCTACATGAATTTTTTTTATAAGTGATCATCTGAGTATCTGCATGCATTCCGTTTTAAAAAATATATACCAAGATTAAAGCGCAAGACAATATATGGTGTTTGTGTTTGTGTGTTCGCAAGTAGTTAATACTAATTCCAGAAGAAAACGGCATATAACACAAAAATATTTGACCGCGAATTTGGTGATAACTGATTAAAATAATTTCCAGCCCACTAAAGAACAATTCACAAAAAGCAAAGATTCAGACAGAGTTTATGATACCATACAGCTGGATTCCATTTGTACTCAACGTTTACATAGGGTGAAAACTGTGCTTGAGGAAACTTTCTATCAGGGGAAAAACCTACAAGAAAGAAGAAGAAAAACACTCACGCCATGAACATAGATAATAGGGTATTAAACATTGTGTTTGAGGGAATTAAGAAAACGAATCAATTAATAAGGAAACAGCCGTTCAAATTGACAGATTCATAAAATACGTGGATTGACACAGTACCTTTTAACTTTTGTTGAAAAATAGATCCTGAATCAACTAGAACACCACCAACATTACTAGCAAAGCTCAAATCATTTGTCACCCTGAAAAAGGCACCAAGAGGAATGATCATGTGTCATTCTATCTTACTAGAGAACATAAGCAGTGTCGGAGTCAAATGAATAATGCCAGAAAAAAGCCAGAATGCCGGATTCTAATGTAAAATGCTTAGAGGTGTACCCACTTTTAGTTTCTAGAGTGAAAAGGAAGCGTTTAACTCCAATAAAATTACAGGATTCTAGTGAATACCTAATGCGCTCCTGATGCACCAACATCCAAGTGACTAAATTCATAGTCGATATAAAAAAATGTTGATAAGAGGTCATATTCATACCAATCTGTTGCGAAGCTATGAAAGCTCACTCGCACAGAGCATAAGAGTTAAACCTAATGTTTGCCTTAAATACTAGAAATCCTTGTGAAAACGAACTTTTTCAACCTTATCTTTATTTTATATTCAGGTTCTAATTGACTTTCCTAAATGACTGATATGGTGAAATGCATTCCACTAGCTAAATCATGTTTGACGTTAAGTAAACACTAAAGCGAGAACTACACACAATCCACGCACACTTAGCCTGAGGTAAATCACTATTAATTCTAAAATCGAACAGACAAACGAGACATGCCTGGTAAAGAATTCTTCCATTTCATCAGCTGTGACCAAAATAGTGTGTGGCTGAGCCAAGTCTTTAACATCCTCTAATTTAATGATTGGAGCCACTACCTTTTTCAATCCAGGATCTGAGGATTTATATATAAACATAAAAGTTAGGAGAAGAAAATCAACAATTTACAATCAGATCCCAAAAAAAGAGGCTTACTTGAACATCCAATCTCTCCAGAAAGATTGAGAAGCCTTACACAAGGATAACCATCAACAGCAACATACATTAGCTTCTGAAGATCAGGCACAGATTCAGTAGATGATATCTCACCTACACAAAAATCACAACGAATCAAATTAAAAAAACTAAGGAGACGAATATGAACTAAAAGCAAATTGTTCGATCATTCAGCAGAATTACGCACCGGCGAGAGAGACATGGAGAGGAAGGATTGAAACTAGAACAAGTGTAAAAGCGATAGCAACAAGACGAGGAAGTCTCATTTCCATGGAGAAAGTTGGAATTCAGAGGAAGCTAATTGGAGATCATCGCTGCAGATACAATCAGAAATGTGACCAGAATTTGAAGAAGCATTTGGTAGGATGAGAGAGAAACGTACCTGGGAAACGAAAAGGGGAAGAGGTGGAAGAGAGAAAGAGCTCCGATCGCCGGAGAAAAGAAACCTAGTTTGGAATTAGGCGGTGGTAGTTTCGGAGTCAAGCCTGAGATTTTTTTTTTTTTTTTTTTTTTGGTGCTAAGCCTGAGATTTTTCTTGTCGATTCATATGACTTTCTTCTACTAATTCATTCCACTTTAAAAACTCCTTCGTAAATACATAAATTGAGGTTTATCTTATTTTCTGCGGATATTAAAAAATAATATAGATAATTCATTTATCACTTAGATATTTACAAATTTTAATAATATTACGACAAACACTAAACATTCCAATTTTAAATCTATAATTTTTTCTTCATCTCTTAAACTTTTGTTATGTAAATAACTATGATTGTGTTTTTATTTACTAATAATTTGTTTGATAAAAGTAAAAAAAAAATCTTAGGAAATAGAATTTCTATGCTCTATGTTTCTTTGGTCAGATGGTATTGATGGGAGTAAAAGAGCAAAAATGGTATGGAAATATGTGTGTTTGCCTAAGTTGAGAGGGGGATTTGGGGCTTAGAAGATTTTCTCTATTGAACAAAATATTACTCCCTCCGTTTATTTTTAAATGATGTTTTAGGAGTTATTTTTTGTTCACAAATAAGTGATGTACTCACCAATGCATAATTAATTGATATTTTAGTATTGTTGACTCTTGAAATTCTGCATATTGAATTTTTATTGGTTGAAATGTCTTTGATAAATAAAACGTAATGTTTTATTTCAAAAAAACAAAATAAATTTAATGATTTCTTAATAGGAGTGTAGAAACATTAAACATAAGTTAAAAACAAACGGAGGGAGTATGTCTTAAGCTCATCTGGTTACTCTATTCAAGCACTTCTATGTGGTTTCAATGGTGAAAAGCTTATCACATAAAGGATAAATCATTTTGGGAGTTGGAGGTAAAAGAATAATCAACATGCATGTAAGATTATATACATGCATGATAACATAATTGCATTAAACCTAAGATCTTTAAACATCTATCTTAACCACATAATAAATTATAAAGAGGGTTAGCGGAATACCTTGATTCATTCTTGATCCGCTGTTGGAAACGGAAGACGAAACTTAATCGTTAGTTAGGAAATTAGGATTTCTCTCCCCTTGCCTATAAGATTTTCTTTAAGTGTTGTGTTTCTCTCTAAGCTTCTTACCTTTAAGATGGAGTAAGGCATGAATTTATAGGTGGAGAGAGGACCAAGTTCCTCATTAGGGTTTTAATCTCAACCATCCATCATGGTAAGAGATTAAGACATTTGTGTGGCTACGGTTCTTAATACATGTCATCCATGAATGTTTGCCACTTAACCACTCTTTCTTCCACTCTTTATATATTAAGGTTTACTTAATGGAAATTAAACTTCTTATAATTGGTCACCAAATGTTATTAAGGAACAACAATTCCATTAGGAAATTAATGAGCTATATATAAGACCATATGATGTGACCATGACCGACCCGGAACAAGAGGCTACGGATCCGGGCCAAGGAACTATGGAACCGCTTGTAGCCGAGGAGCAACTTGGAGTCGTTGAGGTTCTTGAAGACGCTAAGGCCTTGGAAATTCCGAGTGGACCAATGACGAGGTCACGTACGAGAAAACTCAACCAAGCCGTCTCTATGCTTGTGTTGAGACTAAACGCCCAACATGCTTTAGTTGCTCACCAAACCACATTGGTTGTGATCCGAGCCAAGGAATGATGATAGTGAGAGGTATGTGGGCTCGCACTCTTTTTCCCTGTCTTCGGTTTTGTCCTAACGGGTTTTCCGAAGAAGGTTTTTAATGAGGCAAGCACACATACTTCACCATTTCCTCATTATCATACTTAGGCCATTTGGACTTCTTGAAGCCCATGGAGATTTGAGTTTCGGCCGGCCCATCTATTTTATCCTTTATTTGTAATTTTTACTTATGTTTTAATAAGAGAAGTGTGAGTGTGTTCACACTTAGAAAACCTTTCAAACTTCCCATTTATTGTTTTCTTTTATTGTTACCGTGTATTGAGAAGTGGAGTGGGGTTTGTCCCTCCATCTTCTCCTCCTTTATAGGGGGGCCGATCCTCTCTCAATGAAATCATCAAACTTTTTATTCTTAAACTTTCTCTTAACTTGTTTGATCATAGTGTTTGTGAGTAATATCAAACACTCCTTTTTCTTTCCTTTGTGCGTCATATCAAAGGGTTGAAGAAGCTTTGTAGTCCAAGAGACTTTCATCTCTCTTGAGAAGTACGCATCGATCCCTCGTTTCGTTCATCGTTCCCTTTCAAACCGTTCATCTTCCATTCCAAAATTCTTCCATAATCGTCATTCCGCATCGTTAAAACCTCTTGAAGTGATCTTCGGACATAGATCCTTACGAGGAGTCTATCAAGGAGTATCAGAGCCACTTCGAGCAAGGTTTTATCTTTCTAAAACTCGTTTCTGAATTTTCCAGATTTCAGATCTGTTTTCAAAACTTTTTCATAAAAATCTGTTTCATCCTAAAATTGCGAATTCAATTGTTTTGGAACCTAGAACGAGTGTAGTTTATTTTAAAAATAATTTGGGAATATTTGAACGTGTTTTGGTATTTTATTTTGACCGATCTAATCACTGTGTCAAAACTGTCCGTTTATATTCTAGATCTAGTTTTGATTAGATCTTTCAAAGTTCGTTTTACTTGTGAGTTTTTCTTGAATTTTTAGGTACAATGCCGAGTTCTAGTGAAGAAGAAGAATCAGCCTCTTCAATTGCCCAAAAGAAACTTGTGGAGACAATTGAAGCAACCGTCACAAGAATCCTTACGGAACAACTTGCGACTCTTCGTCTCCCTCAACCTAACCCGGTCCAAAATCCTATACAACCACAAGAGAGGCCACGACGTGAGGTCGGAGAAGAAGACGAAGAGGCCCGGGATTACTATAGCCATACTTCCTCTCACGGGAGTCAAAGGAACCGAAGGCGTGAAAGGATTCAAAATGCCCCAAGAGATCTTCTTGGCGGATTAAAAATTTCTATCCCTTCTTTTCATGGAACTAATAGTCCTGATGCTTATTTAGAATGGGAAAAGAAGATTGAACTCGTTTTTGTTTGTAGGGACTACACGGCGGACGTAAAGGTTAAAGTCGCGGTCACCGAGTTCTACGATTATGCGCTTAGTTGGTGGGACCAACCCGTGACTACTCGAAGACGTGCCGGTGAAAACCCCATAGATACTTGGGAACAATTGAAAGCCGTCATGAGAAAAAGATTTGTGTCGAGTTACTATCATCGTGAGCTTCATCAAAAGTTGAGGAATTTGGTTCAAGGATCTAAGACCGTGGAAGAGTACTACAAGGAAATGGAAACCTTGTTGCTAAGAGCCGACATTCGGGAAGATGGAGAAACCCTTATGTCTCGGTTCATGGGAGGTCTCAACCGCGAGATTCAAGACCGTTTAGAAACGCAACATTATTTGGAACTTGAAGAGATGTTCCACATGGCCGTAATGTTCGAGCAACAAATCAAAAGGAAGAATTCTCGGTCTAGCTACGGATCAACCAAACCCGGTTTTGTTTCGGGAACCAAGTTATTCCAAGGAAGAGAAACCCGGTTTTCAAAAGGACTTCAAACCATTCAACAAATCAAAACCCGGAGAGATCGATCTTAAAGGCAAGGCTAAAGAGAATCCGAGAGCTAGAGACATTCGGTGTTTCAAGTGTCAAGGACTTGGTCACTACGCGAGTGATTGTTCGAACAAACGAATTATGATACTTCGGGAAAATGGAGATATCGAATCTGAGGAGGAGCAATCCGATAATGAGTCGGTTGAAGATGGAATAGAAACCGCCATTAAAGGAGAACTTCTAGTGGCTAGGAGATCATTAAGTGTTTTGATCAAACCCGAGGAGCAAGCTCAAAAAGAAAACCTATTCCATTCAAGATGCTACGTCAAAACCAAGGTATGTAGTCTAATTATCGATGGTGGTAGTTGTACTAACGTTGCTAGTCGAGCTATGGTTGAGAAATTAGGTTTGGAGGTTCTTAAGCATCAGAAACCGTACTCGCTACAATGGCTCAATGACACGGGAGAGATGACCGTGAGTGAACAAGTTAAAGTTCCCTTCTCAATCGGTAAGTATGAAGATGAGGTCACGTGTGATGTTCTTCCGATGGACGCAAGTCATATACTACTTGGCCGACCATGGCAATCGGACCGAAGGGTGATACACGATGGATTCACGAACCGGTATACCTTTGAGCATCTTGGCCGAAAGACCACACTTGTTCCCATGAGTCCACAAGAGGTTTATGAAGATCAACTCGCCATGAAAAAGAAAGCTATCAAACCGGTTGATCTTATGGACAATAAGAGTAAGAAAAAGGGAAGTAAGAATAGTTTACTTTTTATTTTTAAAGAATCACTTGCTTGTACTACTAACCCCGAGCCGGTTTTGCCGAGCAAGATCAAATTTCTTTTACAGGATTTTAGTGATGTCTTCCCGGAAGAGAATCCCGTAGGTTTGCCTCCTATTCGTGGAATAGAACATCAAATCGATTTTGTCCCCGGAGGTACTCTTCCGAACCGACCCGCATATCGAACCAATCCGGTGGAAACTAAGGAATTGGAAAAGCAAGTCAACGAGCTCATGGACAAATGCCATATTCGCGAAAGTATGAGTCCGTGTGCCGTCCCGATGTTACTTGTGCCAAAGAAGGACGGTTCTTGGCGCATGTGTGTTGATTGCCGAGCCATCAACAATATAACGGTTAAGTATCGCCACCCTATCCCTCGTTTAGATGATATGTTTGATGAGTTGCATGGTTCTTGCATATTTTCTAAAATTGATCTCAAAAGTGGTTATCACCAAATCCGAATGAAGGAAGGTGACGAATGGAAAACGGCTTTTAAAACTAAACAAGGACTTTATGAATGGTTAGTCATGCCGTTTGGATTAACAAATGCACCTAGTACTTTCATGAGGTTAATGAATCATGTCTTGAGAAAGCATATAAGAGTATTTGTAGTCGTTTATTATGATGACATACATCTTAGGCTTGTCTTGGATTTGATTCGAAAGGAGAAACTTTATGCTAATCTTAAGAAATGTACTTTTTGCACAGATAATCTTGTTTTCCTAGGCTTTGTTGTAAGTGCATATGATATTAAAGTCGATGAGGAAAAGGTTAGGGCAATCCGAGAGTGGCCAAGCCCGAAAAACGTAAGTGAAGTTAGAAGCTTCCATGGTCTCGCGGGATTTTACTGACGGTTCGTTAAAGACTTTAGCACCATTGCGGCCCCGCTTACGAAAGTTATCAAGAAAGATGTCGGATTCAAATGGGAAACCGCCCAAGAAGAGGCTTTCCAAGCCTTGAAAGAGAAGCTCACTAACTCTCCCGTTCTTATACTTCCTAATTTTATGAAAACTTTTGAAATCGAATGTGATGCTTCAGGTATAGGCATTGGAGCTGTTTTGATGCAGGATATGAAGCCCATTGCGTTCTTTAGTGAAAAACTTGGAGGAGCTATGCTTAATTATCCGACTTACGATAAAGAGATATACGCGTTAGTAAGGGCTTTACAAACATGACAACATTACTTATGGCCCAAGGAGTTTGTGATTCACACGGATCATGAATCGTTGAAGCATCTCAAGGGTCAAAACAAGCTTAACAAACGACATGCTCGGTGGGTTGAATTCATTGAAACTTTCCCGTATGTGATCAAATATAAGAAAGGTAAGGATAATGTTGTAGCCGACGCATTATCCGGAGGTACGTTCCCATAAACTCTTTAGATGCAAGATTGCTTTGTTTCGAACACATAAAAGAATTATATGCCAATTATTCGGACTTTGGAACCATCTTTAAATCTTGTGAAAAATTTGCCTTTGGAAAATATTATCGGCTTGATGGATACTTGTTTTACGAGAATAGACTTTGTGTACCTCACTCTTCTTTGCGAGAATTGTTTTTAAGGGAAGCTCGTGGAGGTGGACTAATGGGTCATTTCGGCGTTGTCAAAACTCTTAAGGTGATGCAAGATCACTTCCATTGGCCGAACATGAAGAGAGATATTGAGAAACTTTGCGAGCGATGTGCCACTTGTAAACAAGCTAAGTCTAAACTTCAACCGCACGATTTGTATACTCCTTTACCCGTTCCTTGGCATCCTTGGATTGATATATCTATGGACTTTGTTGTAGGATTGCCTAGGACTAAAAACGGTAGAGATTCCATTTTTGTGGTTGTAGATAGATTTTCTAAAATGGCGCATTTCATACCTTGTCATAAAACTGATGATGCATCTCATATAGCCGACTTGTTCTTTAGGGAAATTGTTCATTTGCATGGCATGCCTAAAACCATAGTTTCGGATCGAGACACTAAGTTCCTTAGTTATTTTTGGAAAACGTTATGGACAAAATTAGGAACTAAGTTTTTGTTTTCTACTACATGTCATCCGCAAACCGATGGTCAAACCGAAGTCGTTAATCGAACATTATCTACCTTGTTACGTGTGCTTATTAAAAAGAATCTTAGAACTTGGGAAGAATGTTTACCGCATGTAGAATTTGCATATAATCATTCGGTGCATTCCACTACTAAGTTTTCTCCGTTTCAAGTTGTTTACGGTTTTAATCCTATTTCGACTAAGGCGAATATCGAGGCCCGAACCAAACTTTATCAAAAATATGCGAACAAGGGCCGAAAGGAGATCATTTTCAAGGAAGGTGATCAAGTTTGGCTCTATCTTAGAAAGGAACGTTTCCCGGAGGAAAGAAAATCTAAGTTAATGCCGAGAATCGATGGACCGTTCCAAGTGACCAAGCGGATCAACAATAACTCCTATCAACTCGATCTCCAAGGTAAGTATAACGTAAGTAATTCGCTCAATGTTTCCAACCTTCTCCCTTATTTTGCAGATGATGCGGATTTGAGGTCAAATCCTTTTCAAGTGGGAGAGGATGATGAGACCATGACCGACCCTAAACAAGAGGCTACGGATCCGGGCCAAGGAACTATGGAACCGCTTGTAGCCGAGGAGCAACTTGGAGTCGATGAGGTTCTTGAAGACGCTAAGGCTTTGGAAATTCCGAGTGGACCAATGACGAGGTCACGTACGAGACAACTCAACCAAGCCGTCTCTATGCTTGTGTTGAGACTAAACGCCCAACTTCCTTTAGTTGCTCATCAAACCACATTGGTTGTGATCCGAGCCAAGGAAGGATGATAGTGAGAGGTATGTGGGCTCGCACTATTTTTCCCTATCTTTGGTTTTGTCCCAACGGGTTTTCCGAAGAAGGTTTTTAATGAGGCAAACACACATACTTCACCATTTCCTCATTATCATACTTAGGCCATTTGGACTTCTTGAAGCCCATGGAGATTTGAGTTTCGGCCGGCCCATCTATTTTATCCTTTATTTGTAATTTTTACTTATGTTTTAATAAGAGAAGTGTGAGTGTGTTCACACTTAGAAAACCTTTCAAACTTCCCATTTATTGTTTTCTTTTATTGTTACCGTGTATTGAGAAGTGGAGTGGGGTTTGTCCCTCCATCTTATCATCATTTATAGGGGGGGGGGGGGGGGGGGGGGGGCGATCCTCTCTCAATGAAATCATCAAACTTTTTATTCTTAAACTTTCTCTTAACTTGTTTGATCATAGTGTTTGTGAGTAATATCAAACACTCCTTTTTCTTTCCTTTGTGCGTCATATCAAAGGGTTGAAGAAGCTTTGTAGTCCAAGAGACTTTCATCTCTCTTGAGAAGTACGCATCGATCCCTCGTTTCGTTCATCGTTCCCTTCAAACCGTTCATCTTCCATTCCAAAATTCTTCCATAATCGTCATTCCGCATCGTTAAAACCTCTTGAAGTGATCTTCGGACATAGATCCTTACGAGGAGTCTATCACCATATAATTGGGAAAATTAAATTTTCCTAACAAGAGGAGGTGAGTTCTCACTCCCGGATATGGAAAAGTCTTCTTCATCTACGGCACTTGGCAAAGCTCTTCATCAAAAATATTTTGGAAAATGGAAAATCAACAAGTTTCTGGTTTGATCAATAGACTCTCCTAGGCTCTTTATATACTCACCAACATCATAAAGAGCTAATGAAGACACCTAACGCATTGGATAAATCTAATGCACCTCTGGATTAGGTAACAATAACAACCATCAAATCTAGATCCTTTTCAAAGTATATTGTAATAAAGTTTTAGTTTTTTTTTGCTTTGGTTGCTCTTGTAAAAAGGTTTTTACTAGCAATAATCACATCTAGATCCTCCCCAAAGTATTGTAATAAAGTTTTAGTTTTTTTTTCCCTTGGTTGCTCTTGTAAAAAAGTTTTCACTAGTAAAAAATCTAAACAATTCATTTCGTAATGATATACTATACAGTTTAGAAAAATAAAAAAAAAGTAAAAAAGTCTATAATTTTTCTTTTCCGGGAAATAAATTATTCATGTTATAATAGTTTTCCCTTCATAGTCCCTATCTTTATGGGTCATATACAAACCAAATTACAGACATTTAGCCAAAAAAGTTCACTATTTTCAACCTGAGCTGCGCGAAACTCTTTCTCCTCTCCGTCTTTCCTAAATTAGGGTTTTCTTCCGGCACATCTCTCTCCACCATTTCCTTTCTCGCCTTTCAGGTACTTTCTCTCTCTCTATCACATCTCATTGCGCTTCTCTTCGTGAATGCTTTCTTTGAGGATCCGAAATTTCCTTGTATTGAAACTGGGATTTGAAGCTCTTCTTATCTTAATTTGAAAAATGGATCTGCCCTTTTTTTTTTCTTTTCGCTTCACCTGTGATTGCTAAGTAGAGCTTAAACGTCCTTTGATAGATATGTAGGGATTATTGGGTTTGTTCTTCGTTGATTCCATTGGCTTTTCTGATTGATACTTGAGAAAATATTGTGGTGTGTATTCGTGCAAATGTCATATAGAAATTGTAGTTATAAGCTGAGGGTTCTCTTAACAGGTTGCATAAAAAAATTTCACTTGCAAATTATGAACAATGTGTGTTCGGAGATCTAACATGGAGCTGGAGTTTTCTATCAGAGATACTGTGTCTAGTAGCTTCTTCTTTTGCTTTGCTAATAAATTGGTATATAACTTTATGGCACCAACTTCTTAATCTTGTTCTTTGTTGCCATGATTCCTAACCTTCTTTGCATCTAATCAAGCCCTATCATTACATGTTTCTTTCGCTCTTCAGGGTCATTCATATCTTTCTCAAGTTTCTTAATTTTGTTGAGCATTTCATTGCCCTTTATGGCGGAGATTCATTTCGAACTTCTAATTCTTCGTTTCGACCGGCCTCTTATTGTTTCTTTTCCAACCTTTCCCCATTTCTGTTCTCTCTCCCTACCTGCTTCTTGCTTCTGTGTCTCTTCCACAGTTGCAGTGCAAGCCTTCTTTTCTAGATTTTTAACATGTCAAGGACGAGGAACGCTGCTTCGGAGACTCACGAGGCAATGGAATCCGAGGAAAGGGTAGATCTTGATGGTGACAATGATCCCGAGGAGACTCTGGAAGAGGAAGTCGAGTACGAAGAAGTAGAAGAGGAGGAGGAGATTGAAGAGATTGAAGAGGAGATAGAAGTCGAAGTGGAAGAAGAAGATGATGATGATGATGATGCTGTAACAGAAGAGGAAGAAGAAAAGAAAAGGCATGTCGAACTCTTAGCACTTCCTCCTCATGGTTCAGAGGTTTATCTTGGAGGAATTCCTACTGATGCTTCTGAAGGGGACTTAAAGAGATTCTGTGAATCAATAGGCAAAGTTACCGAGGTAACTTTACATTTTTTTGGGCGCAAGTTATGGCTTTGTGTATGATTTAGCTTGTGCTGACTTTGGTTTGGTGTTCACAGGTTAGGATAATGAGGGAAAAAGATTCTGGTGATGGAAAAGGGTATGCATTTGTAACATTCAGAAACAAGGACTTAGCAGCTGAAGCAATCGATAATCTAAATAACACTGACTTCAAGGTAAAATCATTGACCCAAGTCTTAACAATTACAGTCATCCAGTGGCTTCAGTATTTTTCTTGCCCTTTATTTGTTTTTTTACTTTTAATATTCAATAGGGTAAAAGGATAAAGTGTTCGACTACCCAAGCCAAGCACCGTCTGTTTCTTGGTAATGTTCCTAGAAATTGGACAGAGACTGACATTAAGAAAGCAGCAAATAAAATTGGCCCAGGCGTTCAAAATGTCGAACTCCCAAAGGTTTGTCTCCTGATGCTTGAATAAGTTTCATCCTATAGTGCATATAGTATTTATCTCTGCAACATTCATCTCGCTGTCATGTCTAATTATAACATGTGGAAGTAAATTTTTCTGTAGAGGCTCAAGACATACTTTTCTCATTTATTGAAAACTTTTTCATCTGATTTTGCTTAAATCACAGGATCCACAAAATATGGGCCGGAATCGTGGATTTACTTTCGTCGAGTATTATAACCATGCATGTGCTGAATATTCGAGACAAAAAATGTCGGATCCGAGTTTTAAGCTTGATGATAATTCCCCAACTGTAAGCTGGGCTGAATCAAGGAGTGGAGGAGGAGACTCTTCTGCTTCACAGGTTTGCTTCTTTAGAACATATCTTACAAACAGATAATAGAAGCAGCAACAGTTATCGTTCTAAACAAATATCCTTCTTACTATTATGCTGTGTGGAATGAATGCAGGTCAAGGCATTGTATATCAAGAACTTGCCTAGAGATATAACACAAGAACGTCTAAAGGCATTATTTGATCATCACGGGAAAATCCTGAAAGTGGTGATTCCACCAGCAAAACCGGGAAAGGAAGACAGTAGATACGGATTTGTGCACTATGCAGAGAGGACAAGCGTCATGAAAGCTTTGAAAAACACTGAAAGATATGAGATTGACGGTACGGTCCATACAGATAGATAAACTGTTTTAAGTATATTCTCTTCCATAAAATTGTCAGTAGTGTAACGTATTCCCATTATTTTACAGGTCACATGTTGGATTGTACTCTTGCAAAGCCTCAAGCGGATCAGAAGTCGAATTCAAATACAGCTCAGAATATGCAGAAATCACAACTGCAACCAAACTATCCTCCTCTTCTTAGTTATGGCATGGCTCCTAGTCCCTTTGGTGCTCTTGGTGGATTCGGAGCTTCTGCTTACTCACAAGTAAAGATCCATTAGTCGTATTTCTTTTTCTTTACTTCACTATGAAATGAATTCGAGTCTTAATTTTGTTGGAATTTTATGCTGCAGCCGTTAATGCATGCGGGAGGTCACGCAGCTGGTGGAATGTCGATGATGCCGATCATGTTACCCGATGGAAGAATCGGATATGTTTTGTAAGTCTCTCTGTCTATACATGTGTAGTTTTATCTGATGTGTTTGCTTTAAGCCAACATTTACTGATCTGATGTCTTTGACCATAATAGACAACAACCTGGACTAGCAGCAGTGCCACAACCACCAAGGCATTCACCACCGTATAGGGGAGGAGGCGGTTCGAGCAGCCACAGCAGCAGCAGCAGCAAACGAAGTAGCGACAACGGTAGAGGACGAAGCCGTTACAATCCTTATTAATCTCTTTAAGTTATTTCATCCTTGTCTGTTCTTTCTATACTTGCAAAAACACCCCAGCCAAAATCACCAAGACAAAAGAGAAAAATCAGTTTTTTAACCATTGTTGTTTTTTTTATAACTTAACGTTTTGTAGGCGGAAATGGGTTTGTTTATTAACTTGTCAAGGTTATGGTGTGGTTTTGTATATTATGGGTTAAGTGAATACAAAACCTCCGTTTACTTTAAAATCTTTTATAATTTGTTTAGTTATGTTTTTGTGTGATATGCATTGTAGATGATTTGGTTTTTTTTTTCTGAGATGGAAAGTGCAAACAAGAGATTACAATTGTCAAGCTGCAAAAAATTGATGAAATCATAAAGTATCAACTTCTTGATTGGAAATATTCACGGTAATGGCACCGAGATGATCAGATTCAATCCCTTGAATCAATTTAGCAAGTCTTTAATTTCAAATTAAGATCCTTTAATCAGGTTTAAATATCATGAACCGGAAAATCTCTAAACCGAGATACCAATTGCGCGTCATCTCTAAACCGAGAATTAAATCTATATTTTGTGAATTGAGAAATTTGTCGTAATCACTCACAGACATCAAAAGTTATCTCTGCCGCTTCTTCAAAACCCTACAAAATCAAAATTTTGAATCTGCGATATTACCACAAATCAGAGGGTTTCTACCAGAAACGCAACTGTTGGTCTCTGTTAACAACAATGGAGAAACGGTAAGACTCTTCGTCTTCTCTTACTATGTTTATTAAGAGCGTTCGAAATCTGTTAACACTGAAAATGCATAAAATCTTGATATTTTCTTCTTTGGTTTTTTTTTGCTCTGAAAAGATTTCGAAGTGTTATGGATGAGGACAGGATCAATCAGTTGCCTGAAGCTTTGATTCTGCAAATATTATCTTCGCTTCCAACAAAAATTGTGGTAGCCACGAGTGTTTTGTCTAAACGATGGAAGTCTCTTTGGAAATTGGTCCCAAGTTTCGAGTTCGATTATATGGATTTCAACAAAAATGGACACAATACATTTGCAGAGACTGTTTGCAAGTTTTTCCTTTCACATAAAGCTCCAATTCTATCTCAAATTTCCTTTAGTTAAGGATACTCCTACAGATATCGGACTCTGCCCTGGAATTGCGTTTGCTCGGAATTTACGTGAATTAGAACTCTATTTTCTTCTTGAGGACGATGGGTATTTCACATTTCCAAGTAGCTTGTGTACTAGTAATACACTTGAGAGCTGTATTCTTGAAGAGCTTGTTGTGTTAAGAGCTGAGGATGATGATACTGATATTAAGGCTTTCGTTATCGAGGTGCCTTCTTTGCAGAGATTAACGATAAACGATGACCATGGTGGTGGTGATGGGTTTTGGGGATACATGGTAAAGACTCCTTCTTTGAAATCTTTACGAATTGAAATATTAAGTTGTCAAGAGTTTTATCTGAATGCACCGGAGCTCGTGGAGGCACATATTGCCGACTCTACGCTCAATGACAAGTTTCTTGGATATTTCACTTCGGTCAAACGTCTTTCCTTGGATTTATCATCCTTGAAGGTAACTTTTGACTTCTTTATTATTTTTTCTAGACGACATTAATAATTTGTCTCATGGTTAGATTACATATCCTAGTGGAATTATCTTCTATCAACTGGTGTATCTTGAGATGGTTACACGTGAAGACGAGTGGTGGAATCTACTCACCCCCATGCTCGAAAGTTCTCCTAAACTACGAGTCCTCAAGCTTGTTGATGTAAGACATTCATTTCTATTATTAGTCAACTAGCTAGCTATTTTATGGTCTAGTAATGATATGAAACATTGATATCCTCTTGTCTCTTTGGTCTCAGAGATATCTGAATTTTCATAAAAATGGTGTGAAAGGAGGGAAATGGAATGAGCCAAAGTGTGTCCCTGAATGTTTGTTGTCCAGTCTCGAGACATTTGTGTGGACAAGATACGATTGGGGAAGAGAAGAAGAGAGAGAAGTGGCTACATACATATTAGTCTATAACGTACGGCGGTGGTCATATACATATTGTTTTCTTAGTTGTGACAAAAAGTCATGGTGGCACGGTGGTAATTGGTTTATTCCTACTCTAGAGGTCATGTTTTCGAATACTTCTTTACATAATCTATGTCTATTTATAAAAAAAATCAAACGACGGAAATTTTTTTAAAAAGTTTAACACCGTTAAATTTTTTCGTTACTCGAATTAACGATAGATCTAATTTGGCTTGGTCAGCAAAATTATATGATTAAAAATAATAAGTCGACGGGTCTAATTTAGCTCGGTCAACAAAATTATAGGATTAAAAATAATAAGTCAACAAAAAATGGAGATTAAAATGGTTTAGTATGTAGTTGAGGGTTTGTTTGGTTGAAGGCGGAGAGTTGAGGGTTTTTTTTTACCATTTTCCAGAAATGATTTAACACCGTTAAATCATTCCGTTATTCGAGTTAACGTCATGTCTAATTTGGCTTGGTCAACAAAAATATGCGATTAAAAATAACAAGTCAACAAAAGGTGGAGGTTAAAATGGTTTAGTGTGTAATTCAAGATTTTTTTGGTTTAAGCCGACGAGTTGAGGGTTTTTTTGGCTATTTTCCCCAAAATAATCCTCTTCCTTTTATAATTAAAGTAGATCTCTGATTTTTTTTAAACCACAATTTATGTTTTTCTATATTATAATTTTCTTTCAAGACTAAATATCTATAGAATAAAATTTAAAAAAACAAGAAGTTTTACAATGTTTTTCAATAAAATTAAAACGTATTATTAGAATACATAAAATATGACACAATCATTTCTATATTTTTTTATGAAAAAAAGAATATTATTATAATATTTTATATTTATTTATTATCATGTTTATTAAAAATATAGTGACTTATCCTCCATGGCCATTATCACCTTAGATAATCGATGACTCTTCACACTTTCCAATGCCCAAAGTAAAATACTCACCTTTGCATCATCCAAGGAGACCATATTAGCAAAACATCTTCGACTGTGTAAGAACACAATACCTTTGTAATCTCTCAAAATCCAGGCCCCTTCTGCAATAGCATTTCTTTTGGACCAACCAACACCAACGTTACACTTAAGCCATGGTTCAGGAGGGAGTTTCCATTCCATCAAGTCCTGCCTACCACCTGCATTCACTCCTTCACTGTCCTGAATTAATACTCTTTGTCACCTGAGCTTCAGACCATTGTAGAGCTTCTTCTTGAGCTTTATTAACCACCTCTACAGCAGAGAATTGCTTGCCCTCAATGCAAAACCCATTTCTGTTCTTCCAAATATACCACATTAACCATGGGAAGCTTCTACCTATCCTTTTATCCATCCCTCTTCTCTCAGCCACCTGAACCATACAAGAGCAATTGGGAAAGATAGCTGTGTTCTTAAACCCCTTTTCAATCAAAGGGAATGAAGATAGAGCCCAAACTTGTCGTGCAAGGGAGCACACAAACATAACGTGGTTGTGGATTCGCCTTCATGCCCACAGATTTGACATCTAGAATCCATCCTAACACCTTTCTTAGCAAGCAGATCAGCAACTGGAATCACTTCACTTAAGGCCTTCCACAAAAAATTCTTAATCTTAGGCGAGGTTTTAAGATTCCAAACCTGGTTCTTTAGACTGTGAGTTGATTGGTTGGAACTGATGATGTCACTTCTAGTCTCAGAACAAGCTTTCCAGTATCCAGTCTTCACTGAATAGTTATCACTCTTGTGCAGGTCCCATGTCCAGAAGTCATCTCTCCTTACCACAAGCTTCATAGCCAGGATGCTATTAATTAACATCCTGATGACAGTTAAGCTTAAAAGCAAGTTAGAATTTTGAACATGATAATTGGTGTCTTTGGGTCTATTTTAGATAACCACTTATTAAACCGATCGGTATATTTCTTTATAAGAGCTAAGTGGATTGGATTAGATTTGATTTCAAACCCCATTCGAGCAAACCGTTCGGTTTAATTAAAAAGCCCTAGTTTCTTTGATCTTTCGTTCTCGCTTTCTCAATAATCAACAATCAGTATACGTATCCAAGACAGCGAGCTAATTGAGTCTTTGACCGTTCTGCGTCTGTGTTTTTATCGAAGATGGAACAATGGTTTGTTTCTGTGTTTCATTTATGTTTTTTCTCTGAATCCTTTTGTAGGGTGTTCTAATTAACCCTAAGCTCGAAAACCCTTACTCTTAATAAATCTTTTTGTTCAATGATCTTAGTGGTGAAAGTTTGAGAAAGCCATGTGTTGTGAGTGAGGACAGGATCAGTGAGTTGCCTGAAGATTTGATTCTGAAGATATTGTCTGATCTTCTTACAAAAAGAGCCATTATCACAAGTGCTTTATCTAAACGATGGCTATCTCTTTGGAAGATGGTTCCAAAACTCAAGTTTGATTCTAACTATCACAGAAAACATAAATTTACAGAGGATGTTGGCAAGACTTTGCTTTCATACAAAGGTCCGGTTTTGGAGAGCTTGCTTATCAGAGTTATTGGTGGTGGATTTTATGGAGAAGATAGATGTATAAGTGATGTAGATATTGGAATATGGATTGGAATTGCATTTGCATGCCATGTTCGTGAGTTGGTGCTCGATATTTGTTTTCAAAACTCGTTGGTCTGTTTTTCTAGGGGCATGTTTAGCTCTAGTAATATACTTGAGACGTTGAAACTCCAGTACTCGATCCTCGTAGATGTTACTTCTCCATATTGTATCAAGTCCCTCAGAACTATGCACCTTTATCGTGTGGATTTTAAAGACATTGCATCTTTTCATAACCTTTTATCTAGTTGTCCTAATCTTGAAAATTTGGTCATGTATCGAGATGACCCTACGACCATGGTTGTGGTGAATTTTGTTGTCGTGGCGCCATCTTTGAAGAGACTATCGATTACGGATTACTCTAGTGGAATAAAGAATGGAGGCTATGTGATAAACACTCCTTTGAATTACTTGAAACTTAAAGGGTTTAGCCATTTGTCGTTTGATTGAGAATGCATCAGTGTTAGTTGAAGCAAAATTAAGAAGCGTTTCTTATATAGCCAATGATAAGATTATGGGATGTCTCAAGTTAGTCAAACGTCTTTGCTTGGACTTATCACCTTTGGAGGTAACTTTGTTTATTCCAATTGAGTTATTTGTTTTCACAATGTTTATGTATATATGTACTAATAATAATATGATTTTTTTTATGTGCATAGATTAAGTATCCTACTGGTGGTATCTTCTATCAATTGGTACATCTAGAGATGTATACACTTAAAGCGGAGTGGTGGAATCTACTTACGCTCATTCTCGATAGCTCTCCTCAATTACAAGTCCTTAAGCTCATTGAAGTAAGACATTATATTACTACTCAGCGAGCTTTATTTAATTTATGATCTCTTTTTGTGATTAATTTGTAACGTCTAATAGTGATATACTTCCCCCCTTGCCTCGTGCTGGTTTCATTAGTTATTTCGGGCTTTTCGTAAACATAATGTGGTTGGCGGAAAATGGAATCAACCAAAGAATGTTCCCAAATGTTTGTTGTCTCACCTGAAGGTGTTTGTGTGGACAAGATACGACTGGGAAAGAGAAGAAGAGAAAGAAGTGGCTACATACATTCTAAGGAACGCAAGACAGTTGAAGAGTGCAACTTTCTCCACAAGACCCATTCAATTTATTAAGCCAAACAAGTTGGAAGAGAGACGTAACATCCTCAAGGAGTTGGATGCTGTGGTTAGGGCTTCAAGTTCATGCCACCTTGTGTTTGTCGAAGATCTTTAATGAACTAGCTCGACTCTTCTCTCACAGAGCTTTTATTATATGGTTTTACTTTTATTGTACGAGAAGTAAAATATTAGTAAATGAACCTAAGTTTCTTTAGTTTGAATGCACTACTAATAATCTCGTCTACATTCCTTAAATTGTGCCTGCTTTATTTAACTACTCCCTCGATTTACTTTACATGTTGTTTAAAGTAAACTAGGTGACTTGCCCTCAGGGGTGTGAAGATGATTTATAACATATTAAATTTTAATATTGAAAATATTATAAATTATGAATTATGAAAAACTAAGATATAAATGTTTGTAAGGAAATCTGAATAACCCGAACCAAAACCGAATCCGGTGAATGGACAATTTGACGGTTGTAGTCATTTTGGGAGATTAGTCGGGTGATAAAAAGATAAATTACCTCCCGATTATCCAAAAGACTACATGTATGCAGAAAAATAACAAAGTGTAAGGTTCATGTCATGGTCGAATATCAAGAGTAAATTTTAACAACAATTTTTAAAATTTCTAGTTAAAATTGTTGTGGCTATTACGAATGGGTGTCACGAATTGGCAAAATCAAGTATTTCATGTTCACAAATCACAAAAAAAAACATGTCAAAGACGAATATTAAAGCATGTATAATGTAGAAACCAACATACGCTTATTATGTCTTATTGACTATAATAATATAATAATAATGGGTTTTGTGAGTAAAATGTCAGAAGCTAACCTTCTTTATAATTTGTACATATTGACTTATCATTGAAAATTCTCTCTTTTAATTATAAAACATTATATATATATATATATATATATATATATATATATATATATATATATATATATATATATATATATATATATATTCATTATTGTGGAAGCTAGATTCCGCACTATGAATTTATATGTGAATTCGGAAAAGAAACATTAGTCCTAAGAAATGTCAATAAATCTGACTAAACTCGAGACCAAAATAACGAAATTGGATTTATATTGATGAATGATCAAATATACAAGAACCACTTTAGCTAGAAAAGTTGTGATGAGCTATCGTGTGATTCAGTGTAAACTTAAGGAAAAAGTTAGTCATTTCGGCTCTGGGACTTGTTATTTATATTCCTCTACGCTGGAATTTGATAAGGTAGGAAAGAATTTGTTTTCCAGCGAATTTTTTTTTTTTTTTTTACCATCAAAGGGTCTTCTGATTTTGTATAGCTTCTGCTTCAATGTGTAATCTAAGTATATTTGCAGTAATCTTTTGACATTGCATTTTGTCAGCATTTAACTAATTTGATTTGCTGAAGACTTTTCTCTTAGTATTGGTTTTGTGTTATTCTGCAGGGCAACTCCGGTCCTGTCGTGGTTTTCTTCGAAGAAAGCTCATGGGGACGTTGGGTCTTCTGGTGTAAGAGCACTTGCTTTCTTGGGTGCTGGTGTTATAGGACTGTTGAGTTTTTCTACAGTAGCATCTGCTGATGAGGCTGAACACGGATTGGAGTTATGTGAGCAGCTGAACCAGAAATGGAAGAGAGGAAATTGGTAGGTTTATCTTCCTCGTCTCTGCTGGATATTGCATTTTCTCTCTAGACTTTGTGGTTAATGTGGCAAAGTTTCAGTTAAAGTTATGTGAACTAGCTCTTAATGTTGACATTTTAGTTACATGGCGGTTAATGTTTGTTTGACTATTTGCAGATGGGATTCGAATGACAACTCACATGTATTCTGTTCAGGCACAAAGAAGATGAGGACATAGGCTTTGTTGGAATGTGTTCACATGTTAACTCACTGTATGTGTCGTTTATTTGTTCGACAAAGCACATGTATTTTGTAAATGGTTTTGTTGCTTTATGCTTTGTAACAATATTTGGTGTGCTATATATTGTCATACTATTTGCCTTCTTTGTAAATAAAATCTCTATCTCCTCTTGTTTTTCATCTCCTCAGCATAAACAAAGTCTCCTTCTCCTCTCAAATAAATTCTCCTTTTCTATTTCCTCAAACAAGTTATCCTTTTCCTCTTCCATTTCTTCAAATAAGTTCTCCTATTTATTCATCAAAATTTCAAACAAATTACTACAATCTACTATGTTATCAATTTGGAGAAAATAAACTTTACTTAAAAAAAACACAATTTCATAATATTTTTTTTATTAAAACCCCTCTATATTTACTATCCTATAATCACAAAAAAATCAAATTAAATTAGGGTAAATATGTTAGTACAAATACATTGAGTAATATAAAATTCCGATATTACCTCATCATCTTATCTATGTATAATCATGCTCTAAGATTTCTTTCATGAAATTTTATTACTTACATTTTCATCGCCAACAACACGGAATTGTTAAAAGGTATACACTATTTCTTTTCATAAATTTTTGTAAATTAACAAAATAATCCGCAATTCTAAACTCTAATCTAAAGAAACTTATATAATATTATTTAGGAAGTCAATTTTTACAATATAATAAAATAATTAATTGGTTTATTTTTCATATAGAGAACTTTTTTTTTTCTTTTTTTGGATCAACCTTCACATAGAGACCTCCTAAGAAAATAAACACCTCTCTTTGGGGTCGGAGGGAAATGGAATGAGCCAAAGTATGCCCCTGAGTGTTTGTTATCACATCTAGAGGTTACAAATCTATTTTGTGATTTGAACATTGTCATAATCACATACTCATCATAAAACCAAAGTTTGTCTTCGCCGCTTCTTCAAAACCCTAAAAATCGGCCGTACAATTCTGCTTCCTCTACTTATTGCGTTTGCGTTTAGCAAGGTCGAAACTGCGATGAAATCTCTGGAAATGGCACAAATCTGAGGGTTTTACCAGAAACGCAATTTTTGGTCTCTGTTAACAACAATGGAGAAACGGTAAGTCTCTTCGTCTTCTCTTGTTATGTTTATTAAGACCGTTCGAAATTTAATACCACTAGAAATGCATAAAACCTTATTCGATTTTTTTGTTTTTTTGGATATGAAAAGTTTTCGAAGAAATCAAGGTGAGGATGTTGGGGTCGGTTTTCACCCCCTCAGCATTAACGTCTAAAGGCAAACCAATCGAAGAGATAGCCCTCCGGGCTCTCAACAAAGGAGGACTAACGGAACCTATATCTTCCTGCGGAGCGGAGCATGTGGAAATGGAGCTTAAGCGAAGCCGGAAATGACCGGGCCTAGACAAGACGCGACCGTGCGCTCGCCTCAAGACGCGACCGAGCGCTCGCCGTGACGCGACCGTGCCTCGCCGTGACGCGACCGTGCTCTCGTCATGACGCGACCGTGCGCTCGGTCGCGAGGGCCGACCATGCGAGCGCCTCATGGTCCGAACGTGTGTTCGGTCGCGAGGGCCGACCATGCGAGCGCTTCATGGTCCGACCGAGCACTCGTTCGTCGTCCGACCATGGGCTCGCTGTGGGTCGGTCCTGAAGGCACGGTCGATGGGTCGATCACATGCTCACTTCACTCCTCATTCACAGCTTCTATTCAAGAGTCGACAGCCCAATAGTGTTATGATGGCCCGGTCCGAACGCGAAGCCCATGATGATGTAACCGACTCCGCAGATGTTTAGGAAGAGAGCCGCCTTAGACATAGTATAAATAGACCTTTGTAAACACCCTAAAGGGGATCCGCAATTTCAATACGAAAACTTGTACTCAACTTTTCAGAGCAATAAACAACATCTTTTTCTCAAATCCTTTGCAATCCTAGCTTATCATAGAAATCTCCGAATTCCCTCACGAACTCTTACAAATTCTAATTGTGTTGGTTTCGACCCCCACAATTTGGCGCCGACTAAGGGGATTTTCCGCAGATTTCTGACACTCAAGAGTTAGGGTTTTCAACACACGATCACGATGTCGAGCAACACCATGAGCAACGAAGGATCTTCGTCTCACCAGCACGACGAAGACAGAAGCAACTCCACGGAGAACACGGTGCCTCCCGCTCCTAACGCCGCAATTGACCTCACACATATCAAGCAGATGCTTGAGACTCTGGTGAAGAAGACTGACGATACGGCCAGCGAGCTGCAATCGCTCAAGAAGAGGAAGCGCAGAAGGTCCCGTGTCCGTCCGACGCGCCTCAGATTCAATACACCGCGAGCTACTCGGAGGGGTCAACACGAGGAGCTGCCACCTCGGACTGATCGCTCGGATCCGGAGGATCTGCCTCCACCACCACCTCGTCGGGATTTCGATCCGACTCCTGAGCGAGTGATGGAGGGGTCAGACGACGATCAACCCCCTCGCAGGCGAACCCGAGTCAACCCTGAAGTTGACCACGATGCGGCTGCCGCAGAAGGCGATGCAATCATAGCAGAGCTTCGCAGGAGGGAGCGAGAGCGCAGAGCTCCTAGAGGTTCCCGTGATGAAGAGGTCGCCGCCCTGAAGGCCCAGTTGGATCATGTCGTCTCAGATTTAAGGACGACTAAGCTGCAGATGCATCGGAGCACTGGGAAGGCTCCCGGGGTCGCTTACGTGTTGGAGAAGGCACGGAACACCCCCTTCGCAGATAATATCTCAGGGGCTAGGATTTCTGACCCGGGAAGGATTAGGCTTCCGACTTACGAAGGGACCTCCGATCCCGCTGATCATCTGATGGAGTTTGAGGTGGCCCTAGGAAGGGCGAATTTCAGAGATTCCGAGAAGGACATCGGATACTGCAAGCTATTCGTGGAAAGCTTGAAGGGACCTGCCCTCCAGTGGTTTTACAAGCTGGAGAAGAATTCTATCCACACCTTCCAGCAGCTCTCCGAGATGTTCGTCCAACATTATAACATCTTCGCTGAACGGAAGATCTACGATGCGGACCTGTGGACCAACAAGCAAGCAGAAGGTGAAAGCTTGCGGTCTTTTATGACAAGGTTCAAGAACACCTTGTCTAAGGTGGATGGAATCAGTAGCACATCCGCACTGGAAGCGTTGAGGGGTGCAGTGAGATGTCCATCCCCGTTTTGGCAAAAGCTCACCATAAACCCTCCAACGACGATTCAGGACGCCCTTCACCGTGCAGCTGATTTTGCCCGAAGCGAAGAAGAGCTTCGCGCCAAGAGGGGTGGTAAAGCGAAGCAGATAGGCGAACCTTCCCAAGTTCTGACCCCAGCTGCTTCTAAAAGAAGTAATCCCGCCTTCGTTCAGTTTGAAGGGGGAGCAGGCGGAGCTCACAATTACCAGATCGATTCACCCGGCTACGGCAGAGGTCGAGGCCGTGGTCGGGGACGTGGCAGAGGAAATCTCACTTGGATAAGAGACCCGAAGGAGTATGATGAGAAGTTGTATTGTGATTTTCACAAAGCAACTGGGCACTCCACCGCGAGGTGCCGAGAGTTGGGTCGACAGCTAGCTGCTAGGCTGGCCGAAGGCACCCTCAAGGGTAACATCAGTCTGTCGGACTTCAAGCCAGAGGAGAAGTTTCAAGATGCTACTGAGCTTTAGACTGAGAACCCCAGGCGACAGCGTCGTGGAGATAACCCCGAAAACGGAAGCACCCATGGTACTATCTCCGTGATCCTGGGAGGATCGCAATACTGTGCCGATAACGAAGCTGCGATCAAGGCCTATCAACGGCGCGCTGAGGTTTGCGCCAACATCTCGACATCTCCAACAACAAGGCGTGCTAGTGATCCCGTCACTTTTGACGAAGTGGATGCTGAAGGCATCGATCATCCGCACAACGACTTGTTGGTAATCAACCTGACTGTCTACGACTTCAATGTCGCTCGAGTCCTCATTGACACCGGAAGCTCAGTGGATGTTATCTTCCGGGAAACACTCGAGAAGATGAAGATCGACCAGTCCCTCATCACAGGACAGCCAAAGCCTGTAACGGGCTTCTCAGGTGAAACAACCTGGACACGGGGAACGATTCGCCTGCCTGTCCAAGCTGGAGGCGTTAAGAAGATGGTCAACTTCGCAGTGTCCGATCATCCTGCCATCTACAATCTGATTATGGGGACACCATGGCTCAGTCAGATGCGAGCAGTGCCGTCGACATACCACCTTTGCTTGAAATTCCCAACCAGCCAAGGCGTTCACACGATCTTTGGTAGTCAAAGGGATTCACGCACGTGCTTCTTAGCAGAGCACAAGTTGCGCAACCGTGAAGAGAGCAAGGGATCAAATCCAGAAGCTCACGACCAAAAGAAAGACGACTCGGATTCACAAGGGCCACAGAAGAAAGCGAAGGCCGGGTCCGATCAAGTGAAGGACCTAACCACCCTCTTATAGCAATTACAGATTGCAGAGGGTCGTGAAGAAGAAGAGCGACCCACCTGCGAGCCTGTGATCTCTGTGTGCATTGATGAACAGCACCCGGAGAGATGCGTTGAGATCGGAGCTGCTCTTGATGAGGAGCTCAAAACAAAGTTGGTGGTTTTTCTCCGGGAGAACATCAACACCTTTGCCTGGGCCGCTGAAGAAATGCGCGGGATAGACATCAGCGTCACGAGCCACGAGCTCAACGTAGATCCAACATTTAAACCGGTCAAGCAGAAAAGAAGGAAGTTGGGTCCTGAGCGAGCAAAGGCTGTGAATGATGAAGTCGAAAGGCTTCTGCGAGTAGGATCAATAACCGAGGTCAAGTACCCCGACTGGCTCGCCAACCCAGTTGTGGTAAAGAAGAAAAATGGGAAGTGGCGCGTCTGTGTTGATTTCACAGACCTTAACAAAGCGTGCCCGAAGGACAGTTTCCCTTTACCTCACATAGATCGCTTAGTAGAAGCAACGGCGGGTAACAAACTGCTTAGCTTCATGGACGCCTTTTCAGGCTATAATCAAATCCTAATGCACCCTGAGGATCGTGAGAAGACGGCCTTCATCACTGACAGAGGTATCTACTGCTATAAAGTAATGCCCTTCGGCCTTAAGAATGCTGGTGCAACGTATCAGAGACTAGTGAACAAAATGTTCCAAGACCAGTTGGGAAAGACCATGGAGGTTTATATTGACGACATGCTCGTTAAGTCACTCGAGGAAGAAGATCACATTTCCCACCTAGAAGAATGCTTCAATCAGCTGAACCTCCACAACATGAAGCTCAACCCAACGAAGTGTCGGTTTGCTGTAACCTCTGGTGAGTTCCTTGGATACCTGGTCACTCGCCGGGGTATTGAAGCCAATCCGAAACAAATCGATGCCTTGATCCAGATGGCTTCACCAAAGAATAAACGCGAAGTACAGAGGCTGACTGGGAGAGTGGCTGCACTCAATCGGTTCATTTCCCGATCCACTGATAAGTGTCTGCCTTTCTACAACACTTTACGAGGCAATAAGCAGTTTGAATGGTCAGAGAAGTGTGAAGACGCCTTCAAGCAACTGAAGGAGTATCTGGCGACGCCCCCCATCCTTGCTAAGCCAGTAACTGGTGAACCTCTCTTTCACTACATCGCTGTCTCAGAAACAGCAGTTAGTGCCGTCCTTGTGCGTGAGGAAAGAGGCGAGCAGAAGCCTATCTTCTATGTGAGCAAGACACTCACAGATGCTGAAACGAGATACCCTCAATTGGAGAAGCTGGCATTAGCCATCCTCATGGCCTCAAGGAAACTAAGGCCTTACTTCCAATCGCACTCAATCGTTATACTTAGCACCTTCCCGCTACGATCGGTCTTACACAGCCCAAGTCAGTCCGGTAGGCTGGCCAAGTGGGCTGTAGAGCTCAGCGAGTACGACATCGAATATAGAGGGCGGACGTGCAATAAATCTCAAGTACTGGCGGACTTCCTCATAGAACTTCCAGAGGATAGCAATTCCAAGGAGGTGCCGCCAGGGATTTGGCAGCTATACGTAGACGGTTCGTCCTCAAAGAACGGTTCCGGAGTTGGGATACGACTCCTGTCACCGACTGGAGAGGTCCTTGAGCAATCATTCCGACTTTGTTTTAAAGCTTCTAACAACGAGGCAGAGTATGAAGCTCTTGTCGCCGGTCTGAGGCTCGCCCAAGGGCTACAAATCAAACACATTCACGTGTTTTCGGATTCACAACTCGTAACCAGTCAGTTCAGCGGCGAGTATGTCGCAAAAGACGACCGAATGGAAGCTTATCTGAAGATAGTAAGGGACTTGGCTGCTTCATTTCAAGAGTTTATCCTCACAAGGATTCCTAGAGGTGAGAATATGGATGCTGACGCATTGGCAAATTTGGCCTCCGCTACCACTGCGCCAGAGGATCCAGCTTTAAAGCGAGTTATCCCAGTTGAGTTCATCAAATTCCCTAGCATCACGAAGGATGCAGCACTCGCCATCCTGACACGTTCCCAAGCAGCGAAGCAAGCAGACGCCCTTGTGGGGGCTACTGACGAAGATATAGAAATGGCAGAAGAACCAGAAATCCGAGACGCTGACATGCGTGACGCCAACAGCCCACATCATACTGAAGCAATCCCAATGGACGCTGACACTGAAGAATCTGAGTATGGCTGTGACAAGCTATGGATAAGTGAGATACGAGAATATATCGCCGATGGCAAATTGCCCAGCAGCAAGTGGGCTGCTCGCAAACTACGAAAGCAAGCCGCGCGTTATGTTCTCCTTGACGGAAACCTCTTCAGATGGGGATTCTCTGGTCCAATGCTTACTTGTGTAGAAGGAGAGAAAGCAAGACAGATAATGGAAGAGGTTCATAGTGGTTCTTGTGGCAATCATTCAGGAGGGAAAGCACTTGCTATAAAGATCAAGAGACATGGTCACTTCTGGCCTACTATAGTAGGTGACTGCACTAAGTTCTCAACCAAATGTGAAAAGTGCCAGTGGCACGCTCCGAAAATCCATCAACCGACTGCAATGCTCTCCTCCGTCACCTCACCTTATCCGTTCATGAGATGGGCCATGGATATCGTTGGACCATTGCATCCGTCACGGCAGAAGAGGTTCTTACTCGTCCTAACAGATTACTTCTCGAAGTGGGTGGAAGCTGAAGCTTATGCTAACATCAAAGATGTTCAAGTGGAGAGCTTTGTATGGAGGAACATCATATGCCGTCACGGAGTACCATACGAGATAGTAACTGACAATGGTTCGCAGTTCATATCCAACCGGTTCGAGTCGTTCTGCTCAAAATGGAACATCCGGCTTAGTAAGTCTACGCCTCGCTACCCTCAAGGCAATGGGCAAGCGGAAGCTATCAACAAGACAATCCTTGATGGCCTTCAGAAGCGTTTAGAGGCGAAGAAGGGTCGCTGGGCCGACGAACTTGAAGGGGTATTGTGGTCCCACCGCACCACTCCCCGCAGAGCAACAGGCGAAACCCCTTTCGCCCTTGTCTATGGCACCGAGTGTGTCATCCCGTCCGAGATCTGTTCGCCTGGTGTACGCCGTCAGTTGCTACCTCTCCACGAGCCTATCAACCGCACAATGCTCCTTGACGCGTTGGATTTCCTCGATGAACGACGTGACCAAGCGCTTATTCGGATCGCCAACTATCAGAACGCCGCTTCCAAGTACTACAATTCCAAGGTCAACGAAAGGAGTTTCTACCCAGGTGACTTAGTCCTTCGAGAGGTATTCCAGAACACAGCGGAACCCAACGCTGGCAAGCTCGGAGCCAACTGGGAAGGCCCATACAGAGTTACAACAGTTGTTCGTCCTGGTGTCTATGAGCTCGCCACCATGACCGGGACTCCAATCCTCCATTCCTGGAACGCAAGGCATTTGAAGAAGTACTATCATTAGTCTTCTCTCCTTTACTTGAACTACGAGGCGACTTGATCCCTGCAAAGGGTACGTAGGCAGCCTGTCTTCGGATAGGTTCAGTTGCCCCCCTCCATCAACAGAGGGGGATTTTACGCTTCATCCGTCTCGTTAGAGGAACTCTATGATCTCCTCCGCCTTAGGGGGGGGGGGTGAGTGTTTTACTCTGCTTTCAGACAAAGTCAGCAGCCTCCTTCGTCTCGAAGGGGGGGAGTGGGGTACCCGTACTCCGCTCTTCCACAACAGCCTCAGTGGCATAAGAACAACTTTATCAGTCACGAGCCTCATGGCTTAAATCAGAGTCTTTCCGCTTTCATTGCTGCTGGCCACAGTAATGAATGCGGAGATGCGAACACACTGACATCCACAACGGATTCAAGCGCGCTATATAAGTACCAGTGTTCAGTACGAGGCGGATGTACCCACCTGACCACTCAGAAACCCAGCAAACATCGTTGGTAATGCAGCTGCTAGTGACCTCCGTTCGGCCTATACCCTGAGCGTGTCACTCTGAAACCCAGGACAAGCGCTGGTCGAAGTCAAGGTGAACTTGCTCTCGGACAGACGTGTCTAGAAGAGCAGCACCATTTTGCAAAACCCAACAGCAACGTTGGTAATAAAGAGCATGAGCGCATTAGCGTTTTCATAGTCTCAACAAGAGCCTCATACGTGAGCAAGCACAATGAGAAGCCTTCAGACCTCTGATCAGTCACGGGGTCTTATGGCCCTCGGTTCACCTAGCCCAACGCTGGTGTTGGCAACCACATGACAGAAACGCTTAAACAGCTTAAAGAATTCCTAAGTGTAGGCACAACATCAACAATATCTAAAGCAAAACCTGAATCTGTAACCATCAAGGTTTAACATCAGCAAAAGCTGCAAAGTCATCTTGCATTCTCCACAATGCAAGGCTCCAAAATAATAGCAAGGATACAAACCATCCAATGCTACAACCGAAAATCATCAAGTCCAACAAGAGTTATTAAAAACAAAAGATTAGAAATAGACTAAGTCATAATAAAAGAGCAACGGACGCTCATCGGTCACACCTCTCCATTGGCAACATCAGCATCCTCTGAGATCTCCAAAGCTTGCCTCACGCTAGAAACAAGTTCATCAAACACATCACGAGCGTCGTAGATCGGGATCTTCCTCTCGACCAAAAGCTCTGCTGCAGCGTCCAAAGACGCTCCATCAGACCCACGAAGACGCTCAATAAGCTCCAAGCTCGCATCGATCTCAGCAAGATCCAGCATGTTATCCTTCGCTGTCCCCTCAAGCCTAGCGAGCGACCTGGCAACCTGTCGGGTCCGGCTAGCGAAGCTACGGTCTGCCTCCTCTTTGGCCCTAGATACGGCCTCCTCGATCTGGGCGTCCCTAAGACTCTCGGTTTCCAACAGCTTGCTCTTAAGCGAGGTGATCTCCTCCTTGTTCTTCACATGCCGCGAGGACGCCTTGGACAACTTCCCGCTCAACTCATCCGACCTCTGCTTTGCGGAAGCGACACCTTCTCAGCGAGCTCAGCATTGGCCCTCCTGGCTTCGCTAACCTCACGGTCACGAGAACGAGAGTCCTCCTCAAAGCAGAAAGCCATGCCATCCAGCTGGGTGGAGAGCTGCGCATACAAAGGAAATCAAACATAACGCTGGAATAAGTGGAGAAACAATAACAAGGACAAAGAGAGGAAGATAAAGAGAGCAAACCTCAGCCACTGTGGCTCTCGCCAGCATAAGAGCCCTCTCACCAGAACCAGGAGTCAAAGAGCGAGCTGCTGCAGCACCGTCACTGGTCGGGTCGCTAACAAACGCCGAAGAGGGGCCCACCTTCTTTCGCTTTGGAGGTGCTCCATCAGGAGTGCCTCCCGCCTTACCCTCCGATCTAAGGGCCCTCTTCCGCTGTTGCTCACGCCGCCTAGCAATCTCATCAGGAGTGAGATCAGAAGCACGAGAACGCTGAGCTGACACAGTGGGAGTCTTGGGCGCTGCGGATGACAGAGCACGCGCCTGCGAGCCTGCCCTCGCTGAGACCGTGGTGCTCGTCAACGCCGCTCTCGCCAACTCAGCTCGCTGAAAAGCGGAGACTCTAGGAGCACCTCGTCCAAGGACCTTCCCTGCGAAGATCCGACTGGAGAGTGCTCTCTGGATCCTCTGACGGGTGAAGGACTTCACCCAATCACCATCTCCAGAGGCTAGAGCGCTGTGGATAGCTGTCATCTCACCTCGGCTCACTAATGCTGGTCTCACTGCAAAGACAAAGCAATACATTAGCATGCAAGACATGGCCACTATACAAAATAAACTTTTTCTAAGTGTAAACTTACCTCTCTTCCCCCAACTCGTCCTGACAAGGGGGATGCAGTCAGTCTCAATGGTCCTCTCTGAGATCTTGACAAAGAAGAATGAGCACTCAAAGAGATCATCCTTGCTGGGGAACCCATCAATAAGCACGCGACCCGGAGCTGGGGCAACGAGATACCGCAACTCGTCTGCAGGGCCCTTAGGCCTGAACTCCAGAAGGCTGGTCAGCTGCTCAGTACTAATCTCTGCATTGCACTCCCGGCTAAGCACGTAGATACCAATAATGTGCCTCAACCCCCTGGGGTTGATCTGAGCAAGGGAGATACCGTTCCCATCCAGGAAGCGAAGGAGGAAGCCTGGCACCGGGAACCACAACAGGCAATGATCCATGAAGTTCTCATACATGGTAAAGTATCCCGGAGGCGGGGCATTAGCACGCTGTGTGCGATCAGGAACGACCAACTCAATCTCATCAGAGATCTCACATTTCTCTCGAAGGCGCTGCAGCGAGTCCTCATCGCAAGAGGTAGATCCAGGGGGATCCGGTCGCCTCCTCCTCTTCTTAGCCGCAACATGGCGGGTCACCTCATCGCCATCCTCAGCATCGGATGGAGGTGACCCCGAAGTAGAAGAAGAGTCGAGTGACACAGCGACATCGGCTGCTCCCTCTGGAAGCCTCGGATCCTCGTCGTTAAGGGGGAAGGAAAGTCCAACTCCCCCATGACGAGCCATCAAATCCTCATCACCACTGGATCTCCTCGCATCCTCAACATCTACTAAGTCATCATCACCCTCGTCAATCCCACCAAGACTAACCCGGGGAACGGTGAGTTTGTTACGGAGACGGATCCCGGTACCGGTACTAGCGTGATTCGCCGAAGGGGCTATCGCAATCTTCGATGAGGATGAAGCCGCAACCGAATTCCCGATTCGGTCCTGTGAAGTCGCGAGCGCGTGATCAGCCTCGCGTCCACCCGCGATCACGCAGTTGTCCTCGTACCTATGTGCGACCACGCGATCGGCCTGGCGCCCATCCGCGACCGCGCAGTCGGTCTCGTCCTCATGACCACGACTGTCCGCGACCACGCGGTCATCCTCGCGTGCCTCATGACTGTCTGCGACCATGCGTTCATCCGCGACCGCGCGATCGGGTCCGCGTGGTGTCGCGACCACACGATCGGTCTCGCGTGGTATCACGGTCGCATGGTCGGTCTCACACGAAACCGTGGACACGCGATCGGTTACACGAGAATTCGTGAGTGCGAGCTCGGTCTCGCACAAAGACGGGTCGGTCCTACTCGGAACCACGACCACGGGCTCGGTTCCAAGCACCGGTCCACCATTATCAACCGAATCAAGTGTGACTTGTTCCATAACAACAAGTGTACCTATGCACAAGTCAACAAGACAAATCAAAAGTCAAGAATTTCCATCTTTCTATCAAGAACAAGCTCTATTCTTACATTAGCTTTAAACAAGGAATCTCCAAAAGACTATGCAAATCCAAGTCTAAATTCTATCAACAATCAAAGACTAGAAATCAATAGCAACCAAAGGCTCAATGATTTTCCAAAGCAATCATCAATCCAACATGGCAAAGCTTGATTCTCTATGAAAAAGTTTTGATTTATGAACTTGAACTTTCAAAGAAGCTATGGAATCAAGAGCTTGAGGAAGTAATAAGAAAACTCACCAAAGAAGAAAGACGAAGACCCGAGCTCGATGTTGGCAATGTCGCAAGCGTACGGTCGGTGGTGTCACGAGCTCGTGGTCGGAGATGGGAATCACGGCGGCAAGGAGGAGAAAAAAAAAAAAAAAAAAATTTTTGGGAAGAAGGAAGGAGATGGGTGGATAAGGTTAAAACCTTATCCCTTCTTTTTCTCACCAAATGGGACCCATTCCCATTCAAAAACACAACACAACACCTTTCCCTCCGAAAGTAGCCTTGCTATTTCCCGAAAAACATCGTTGACATTGGCAATCGCAACACGGAGTCTTAAAATCTCCATATATATAAAAAAAAAAAAATATCTTGAAATCTTTAAGTGCAGCAGCAAAGGGAGCGCGAAGTCTTGAAATCTTCGTAACATTTAAAGAGTCTTTAAACCTCTTGCAGAAAGTCACTCTCTACTACTGTAAGTGTTTTGACTTCGAACGTTAACACTGATATTCAACACATCTTTTAACTCGGCACCGTTATTAGCTCTAACACTACCGAGCTGGGGGGCTAACTGTTGGGGTCGGTTTTCACCCCCTCAGCATTAACGTCTAAAGGCAAACCAATCGAAGAGATAGCCCTCCGGGCTCTCAACAAAGGAGGACTAACGGAACCTATATCTTCCTGCGGAGCGGAGCATGTGGAAATGGAGCTTAAGCGAAGCCGGAAATGACCGGGCCTAGACAAGACGCGACCGTGCGCTCGCCTCAAGACGCGACCGAGCGCTCGCCGTGACGCGACCGTGCGCTCGCCGTGACGCGACCGTGCTCTCGTCATGACGCGACCGTGCGCTCGGTCGCGAGGGCCGACCATGCGAGCGCCTCATGGTCCGAACGTGTGTTCGGTCGCGAGGGCCGACCATGCGAGCGCTTCATGGTCCGACCGAGCACTCGTTCGTCGTCCGACCATGGGCTCGCTGTGGGTCGGTCCTGAAGGCACGGTCGATGGGTCGATCACATGCTCACTTCACTCCTCATTCACAGCTTCTATTCAAGAGTCGACAGCCCAATAGTGTTATGATGGCCCGGTCCGAACGCGAAGCCCATGATGATGTAACCGACTCCGCAGATGTTTAGGAAGAGAGCCGCCTTAGACATAGTATAAATAGACCTTTGTAAACACCCTAAAGGGGATCCGCAATTTCAATACGAAAACTTGTACTCAACTTTTCAGAGCAATAAACAACATCTTTTTCTCAAATCCTTTGCAATCCTAGCTTATCATAGAAATCTCTGAATTCCCTCACGAACTCTTACAAATTCTAATTGTGTTGGTTTCGACCCCCACAGAGGACATGATCAATCAGTTGCCTGAAGCTTTGATTCTGAAAATATTATCTTCACTTCCTACAAAAACTGTGATAGCAACAAGTGTTTTAGCTAAACGATGGCGATATCTTTGGAAATTGGTTCCAAATCTCGAATTCGATTCTATAGCTTACCAAAGTGAGCACCAAACATTTTCAGGATTGTTTGCAAGTCTTTCCTTTCACATAAAGCTCCAATTCTAGAGTCTTTTCACCTCACATTTGCTTTAGATAAAGTTACTCCTGTAGATATTGGAGTTTGGGTTGGAATTGCGTTTTCTCGGAGTTTGCGTGAATTGGTACTCGATTTTTCCCCTAATGGAGGAACCTTCACATTTCCAAGTAGCTTGTGTACTTGTAATACACTTGAGACCTTGAAACTCAAGTTTATGATTCTTCTAGATATCTCTTCACCGGTTTTGATGAAGTCTCTTAAAACTCTGCATCTTATATTTGTGTGCTACAAAGACGATGCGTCGGTCCGTAATCTTTTATCCGGTTGTCCTAGTCTTGAAGAATTGGTCGTGGATCGAGGTGAACATTCTGATGTTGAGACTTTTACTATTGAGGTCCCTTCTTTGCAGAGATTAATGATTTATGATGACAATGGCGGCGATGAGTATTGGGGATATATGTTAAATACTCCTTCTTTGAAATACTTACAAATTGAAGCTTTAGGATGTCAAGGTTTTTGTATGAATGCGCCGGAGCTGGTAGAGGCAAATATTGCTAACTCTTCTACACTCAATGACAAGTTTCTTGGATATTTCACTTCGGTCAAACATCTTTTCTTGGATTTATCAACCTTGAAGGTAACTTTGCCGGTCGGATTGAGTTCTTTATTATCACGGTGTTGTTTATATCTACTAATAATTTGTCTCATGGATAGCTTACGTATCCTACTGGAACTATCTTCTGTCAACTGGTGTATCTTGAGATGGTTACACGTGAGGACGAGTGGTGGAATCTACTCACGCCCATGCTTGAAAATTCTCCTAAACTAAGCTCATTGATGTAAGACATTCAATTCATTATTTTTTTGTATGGTATTCTCTTTAATTTGGGGTTATATATTATAGTTTAGTAAATGATATGGAACATTGATTTTCCTTTTTCTCTTTGGTATCAGAGCTATCTGAGTTTTCATAAAGATGGTGTGAGAGGAGGGAAATGGAATGAGCCAAAGTGTGTCCCTGAATGTTTGTGGTCACATTTAGAGACATTTGTGTGGACAAGATATGATTGGGGAAGAGAAGTGGCTACATACATACTAAAGAACGCAAGACAGTTGAAGAATGCAACTTTCTCCACATGTCTCGTTGAGTCGGAAGAGCTCAGCAAGTTGAAAGAGAGACGTAAGAGCTCAACGAATTGGATTGTGTGGTCAGGGCTGATTCATGCCACCTTGTGTTCGAATTCGACGATCCATCTTCTTATTGATTAAAAGACTCCCCTTAGCACATAGAGCCGTTTAGTCTTAGCCGGTTAGAGGGATTTACATCAGTTTTGGATCTTGAGTATGGTGCTAGACAGTGGCCATTGAGTGTTGAAAATTCTTCTGAAACTTATTTATCTTTTTTGGTGATTTGGTCTTGGGTTTTATTAGGAGTGGCAAAAAAACGAACCAAACCAAACCGATCCAGACTGAACCATAGCTACGGGTTTTTCGATCGGTTTCGGTTTCACTAAAGACCCGTTCAGCTGCCATTTTAAAAAATATTTTGGTTTTGACAGTTTAAAACCGTAAAACCGTTTGGATTTTTTAAATTAACTTTAGAATAGTATTTTGTTAAGTTGTTTATCTAGTTACTGATAAAAATGACAATTATATAAAAAAAAAATCTTAAAAAACAAACTAAAACTAAATGATATAAAGATTTTTCTGCTTCCTCCTATAGATCTTTGATAACTTTGATCTACTTTCATATTTTACCTACAATTTATGTTGTATATTTTTTCCCTTTTGTAATAATATTATGGGAAAAAAAGGAAAAGAAAAGAAACGAAACCGAACCGAAACACAAATTGTTTTTACATTGTTGGAGTTTTTGTAAAGCCGAAAAACCAAAAATCCAAAGAAACCGAACAGTAACTTAACTGAAATACAAATGGTTTTTAATCAAAAAACCGAAACGCCTGATTTGGAGTAAACTTGGGTAAATTAGTTACTACACTTTTGAACCAGTCAAATATGGTATTGGGGTCTATTTCAGATAACCACTTTTTTAGAGCTAGTAGTAGTTGGAATATGGATTCGGTTAAATTAAAAGCCCTAGTGTCTTTGATCTTTCGATCTCGTTTTCACAACAAGCAATATACTTGTCGTCGTATCTAATCGCAGATTCAGCTTTTCTTAATCCGAAGAGAGCTAGCAATTTGGGTGTTTGACCGCTTTTGCGTTTGCGCTCTTAGAGTATGTTTATGGGTGGTAAATATGATTAGGGTAATAATATAAATTTTATAATATTAATTGTATTGGGATTGATAAATAGAGAGAAAAAAATAAGAGAGATAGAGATATTACCCATATTTACCCACTAAAAATAGGGGGTAATATGTTTATATTTGTTTACCTATTTTTGGTTTGGGTAAATATAAAAATTTTATATTATTAAAAATCTCTTATATTTACCCAAATTTACCACCCATAAACATGGCCTTACCAAGATGGAACCAAGGTTTGTTTCTTTGTTTCTCTTGTATCCTTTATATACTGTGCTAATTAACCCTAAGCTCCAAAAGCCTAACTCTTAATATTTTTGTTCAATCATCTTTTAGTACTGAAAGTTTGAGAAAGCGATTTGTTATGAGTGAGGACAGGATCAGTAAGTTGCCTGAAGAATTGATTCTGAAGATATTGTCTCATCTTCCAACAAAAAGAGTCATTACCACAAGTGTATTTTCTAAACGATGGCGATCTCTTTGGAAGATGGTTCCAAAACTCAAGTTTGATTCTAACTATCACAGAACACATACATTTTCAGAGAATGTTGGCAAGACTTTGCTTTAACACAAAGCTCTGGTTTGGGAGAGTTTGCATTTCAGAGTTATTGGTGGTAGATTTTTTGGAGAAGATAGGTGTATAAGTGATATAGATATTGGAATATGGATTGGAATTGCATTTGCACGCCATGTTCGTGAGTTGGTGCTCGGCATTTGTTTTCAAAGCTCGTCGATCTGTTTTTCTAGGGGCATCTTTAGCTCTAGTAATACACTTAAGACGTTGAAACTCCAGCATTCGATCCTCGTAGATGTTCCTTCTCCATTTTGTATCAAGTCCCTTAGAACTATGCATCTTTCAGTAACCTTTTATCTAGTTGTCCGAATCTTGAAAATTTGGTCATGCATCGAGATAACTCTACGGCTATGGTTGAGCTGGATTTTGTTATCGTGGTGCCATCTTTGAAGAGACTATCTATTACGGATTACTCTAATGGAATAAAGAATGGAGGCTATATATGTGATAAACACTCCTTTGAATAACTTGAAACGTAAAGGGTTTAGCCATTGCGAGTGCCGTTTGATTGAAAATGTATCAATGTTAGTGGAGGCAAAAGTAAGATGCGTTTCTTATATAGCCAATGATAAGATTATGGGATGTCTCAAGTCAGCAAAACGTCTTTGCTTGGACTTATCACCCTTGGAGGTAACTTTGCTTATCACGATTGAGTTATTTGTTTTCTCAATGTTTACGTATATATGTACTATTAATAATATGAAATTTATGTGCATAGATTAAGTATCCTACTGGTAGTATCTTCTATCAATTGGTACATCTAGAGATGTATACAAGTAAAGCGGAGTGGTGGAATCTACTTACGCTCATGCTCGATAGCTCTCCTAAACTACAAGTCCTTAAGCTCATCGAAGTAAGACATTATATTACTACTCAGCTAGTTTTTATAATAGTGATATACTGTTACACAAAGTTTTAACCCTATAAAATCTACTGCAAGTGCACAGCAAATGAAGTAGTGATTTAGGGATCGAATCCACAAGGACCAATGGCCTGCACAACAGATTATAAATTATTGAACTAAGCTAAGCAAGAAATAATGATTGAGAGTGATGTTATCAAATTGAAAGACAAGAAAGCAATTTAAAACGATTTAAAACAGATTACTTAAAGCGTTAGGCATTAGGGAATTCTCAGGAAATCACAATCATAAACCAGACAACTATTCAGATTCTAATATGCATGCATCTTAAACTCAAACACTGTTATAAATTGCTCCACTTTCGTGATAACAATTACTATCCCTAGAGATCCGAGTGCCTAAACTTTCGTTTGGTCACGGCTATCCTAGACAAGCATTATAAGTTCAGGTTTGATCAGTTCATAATACTCTACAACTAACATTTCAGTTGTTATAACGCATTACTCATCAACAGTAGTTCTAGCTATACACAAGCTTTTGGAATGTGTATCAACCTAAGATCTAGTGATTAAATGGCCAGTTCAATCCTAGCATTATGCCTAACAGTGATGAAGATGGTAATTGATAAGCAACCTATTTGTGTCTAGTTTAATCTGTGAAATCCATCAAAAACCCTAAAACCTAACTAGAGATCTACTCAGACATGATAAACGAACAAGCAGAAATCATGAATGAGAAAAGCATAATATATAGAATAGAAAAGTATAAGGGTTCAGAAATCTTCTCCAAGGGATGATGAGATCTTCTCCCAATTACAACTCTAAATCTCCAAAAGTATGAGTAAAAACGTGCAGAAAAAGGTGTTTTTTTTAACAATGAAACCCTATGGGTTTATATAGGAAATAAAACGGAAAAAGGAAAATTCCTAAAAATCTGGGAGCTGGACCGGTCGGTCCGGTTTCCAGAGCCAAAAATCTTCACTGTGTGAGTGTGGACCGACTGGTCCTTGGTGTGGACCGGTCGGTCTGATTCCCAGAGCCAAGTCTTCTATTCGTCTAAGTGTGGACCGACCGGTCCTAGATGTGGACCGGTCGATCCCATTTCCAGGAGCCACCGTCTTCAAATCTTCTGCTTGATCGATCGGTCTTCGAGACGTTAAGCTGGACCGGTCGGTCTAGGGGGTAGACCGGTTGGTCCGGTTTCTTGAAAACTCCGGTTTTCGCTCGAAATGCTTGAATCTCCTTCCCGTATACATGCGGTTCCAAATCCTCGAGTATGGATCTAAATATCAACTCAAAACAACTCAAAAGGCTCCGAAAACGCGTTAAGTTCGTGGTTAGGAATGTCCAAATTCTCATTATATCATATACTTCCCCCCCTTGCCTCGTGCTAGTTTTATTACTCATTTCAGGATTTTCATAAACATGATGTGGTCGGCGGAAAATGGAATCAACCATAGAATGTTCCTGAATGTTTATTGTCTCACCTGAATATGTTTGTGTGGATAAGATACGACTGGGAAAGAGAAGAAGAGAAAGAAGTGGCTACATACATTCTAAGGAACGCAAGACAGTTGAAGAGTGCAACTTTATCCACAAGACCCATTCAATTTAATAAGCCAAACAAGTTGGAAGAGAGATGTAACGCTCTCAAGGAGTTGGATGGTGTGGTTAGGGCTTCAAGTTCATGCCACCTTGTGTTCGTCGAAGATATTGAATGAACTAGCTCGACTCGTCTTCACTCATTGAGATTTAAATTATTTGGTTTTATTTTGATTATTGTCCTTAAATCTCGTTTAGCTCGATCGGTAATCACCTGAACCAACAAGACTCTTCGAATAATTCTTACCACATAAAGCCTTGTAGTTTAACCAGTTCAAGGGATTTACATTGGTTTTAGTCCTCAATATGGTTCTACGTTTGGCTATTAGGAGTTGAAAATTGTTCAGAATAGTAATAAAGATAATTTATCTATCGCTGATGTTCATGTTACAATCTTGTTGTTTAGAGATTTTGAAGTAGACTAAGGGTATGTTTGTTTGTTCATCTTGATATTGCATCCAGATGGTCCATCTAGAAAATTAAGGAGAACCAATAACTCAAACCATTACAACTTCAGCTATCCCTTCAACTTCTGTGTTGGTACAAGTATAAATTAACCAACACTATCTCTTCTTTTGGTCTCCTTCCCTTTGGAAAAAGTGGAGAATGTTCATGTATCTATCTCATTGGGTACTCTACAAGATGTGGATTTAATGTCTCCATCTTTTCAGAGAATACTGCAAGAGAAACCTATCAAACGCACCCAAAAGGTTCTAGATACGATGGCAGTGCCGGTCCAATCATTTTAGATGCCCTATGCATATATGTAAAAAAGTGTTATTTTCGTACGTTTTCCAATACCGTAAAAATAGTAATCTAAAAATAGCTGGAGAAGCCAAAGAAGATGAAGCTGGCAACTGGAACCCCGCCTGAGAAGCTGAAGCTGAAGAAGTGGCAATTGATCGATTTGTTAAGAGGAAATTTATTCTAGTGACATGAGGTAATTTTCTGCTTTTGAAGAATGTTTATCATTAGTGTTTCTTTATGGTAGGGTATGTGTGGATATGAGAAGGTATCTTTTCAATTCAAACAAGCCGTCGATAAACATATCAATAAGTTTCTCTGGGAACCCTTAGGTGACATAAGACAACAAGCTCTGCACGATGCTCATGTCAGGAATGTAGATCCACCTCCAGCGCCAACCGTCGTAATGATTACTGGTGACCTTCATTACATGTCTCAACTGACAAGACTGAGTAATCTGGGACATCGAGTTGTCATCTTAACAAAGAGCAACAACGGCCGAAAAGCAAAATATGTACCTATGAAACGGATAGATGGTGCCGATTACGGTGATTTCTTCTCCTTCTTCAGGCCACAACCGGATGAAGTGAGGTGGCTCATAACATGGACCGCAGAAAAGGCTCTTAAGAAAACTCAATTTGCTACTTTTGCACTGTCGAAAGTAGTGGACGCTGGTGGAATAATAGATGATTGGAATGGAGCCGTAAACTGTTCTCTTACATTCGTTGAGTCAAAGGATGATACCTTAACTCATTGGAGTAAAAGCTTAATCGCTTCTCTCGGAAGTGCCATATCCCACGCAGTGGATAAGGATCTTAAAAAAAGATAAGCAGAGGCCAAAGCACATGCAATAGCAGCGATAACAGGAGAAGCCGAAGAAGATGATGCTGGCAACTGGAACCCTGCCTGTTAAAAGGATATTTATTCTAGTGACATGAGGTAATTTTCTGCTCTTGGAGAATGTTTATCATTTCTGTTTCTTTAGGGTAGAGTAAAATGTTCTATGAACTTTGTACAAAAGGCAAGGAATTAAGGAAACCATTAGCTAATTGGAGTGATAGCTTTATCTCTGGTCTCAGAATTGCCACATCCAGTGTCGTTCCAATCATTTTGGATGCCCTATGCATATATGTAAAAAAGTGTCATTTTGTACGTTTTTTAATATCGTAAAAATAGTAATGAAAACTCTATTAAACCGTTTATAATTCTAAATAGTTAGTAAGAAATAAAAGAAAAAAAAATATTTATTTTTGAAATATTGCTCTCCTTGTATTTTTGCCTGTAAAATCATTAATTAAACCCACATTGTCGAGTTTTTCAAAAATCTATGTTTCAATTGATGACATATTTAACCCATTTAATCTCTCTTGTCACATGGTAGATCACAAATAATTTTGTTATCAGCTTCAACTTCGAATTTTAACTAATAATTTCAGATTATTTTTTTTGAAATGCGTAATTAACTTGTTTGCTTAGAGAAGACCACAAACACTAAATTTAGGGCCCTAAGCGGTGGCTTCACTAGCTTGTCCTCTGGGCCGGGCCTGTACGCTGGAATGGATAAACGATTAATAGCAGTGGAAAGCGAGGTCGTACCCGAAGATGTAAAGGTGGCTAATCTCCATCTTCTCCCGCCATAAGTTTCATGTTTGAGACTCTCTCTATCAATTTCTCATATGTTTATTTCAAATGTATGGTTTCTCAATTGTAAGCTTTTGTTTAACAATTGTAACTTGTTAGCTTAAATATAATGCATCAAAGTTTTTCAAAAAGAAATTGGTGTAGCAGCTTTTGTACTTTTAATAGCTGATAGGATTGGGATTCGGTTCGATTTTAAAACCCCACCCGAGTAAACCGATCGGTTTTTATTATGAAGCCCTAGTTCCTTCCTTTTATCTTTCGATTTCGTTTTCTCAAATATTTCATGGAGAATTTGGGAAGCGACGAATCTGATCATGAAGGATTTACAAGAAAATAAGTTGTTGCAGAAAATGGAACAAAGGTTTGTGTTCTCTGTTTCCTTGTTCATGTCTATTATGTATGAACTGTTCTTAACCGTAAGCTTTAAACCCTAATTCATCTTTCTTAATATTTTATTATTTGATTTTAAGAGGTGAAAGTTTGAGAAAGCGAAGTGTTGTGAATGAGGACAGGATCAGTGAGTTGCCTGAACCTTTGATTCTGCTGATATTGTCTTCACTTCCGACAAAAGATGTCGTAGCCACGAGTGTTCTGTCTAAACGATGGAAATCTTTTTGGAATGTGGATCCGAATCTCGAGTTTGAATCTTACGGGAACATCAAGGAATTTGCAGAGATTGTTTGCAAGTATTTGATTTCGTATAAAGCTTCGGTTTTGGAGAGTTTGCATGTCAAAGTTAGAGAAAGATGTGAGGATGTATATGTTGGAGTCATGGCTGCAATGACATTTAATTGTAATGTCCGTGAGCTCGTACTAGATGTTGATTATAATCATGGCCAACCAGTCAGTTTCCCAAGTTGCTTGTTCTCTTTTCATAAACTTGAGACCTTGAAACTCAAGAACTAGATTATTCTTCATGTTCCTCCTTTGGTTCCTAATAGGTCCCTTAAAACTCTTCACCTTCATTCTGTGTTGTACAAAGACGAGGAATCGTTTCGAAACCTTTTGTCTAGCTGCCCTAATCTTGAGCATTTGGTCGTGCATCGACGTTTCCATTACACTGATGTCGTGAATTTAGTTCTTGCACTACCGTTTTTGAAGACATTGTCGCTTTACGATCACGCTACTGCAGTAAGGAACATGGGCTTTGTGATAAACGCTCCTTCTTTGAAGTATCTGAATATTGAAATGTTACAAGGTTATAAGTTTTCTCTGATTGAGAATGCTTCCGAGCTAGTTGAGGCAAATATTAGAAACATTTCTTGTGTAGCGATGGGATCTTTCACGTCGGTTAAACGTCTTTCCTTGGACTTGTCATCTTTGCAGGTAACTTTGTGGGTTTACTAAATTGTTGTTTCTGTATATGATACTAATAAGTGTTTCATGATTTAGATTACATTTTCTACTGAAGTTGTCTTCGATCAGCTGGTATATCTCGAGATGTATACACATAAAATGGAGTGGTGGAATCTACTAACGCTTATGCTCAATAACTCAGTGCGTGCTGGAAATTCACACAATAGAAATTGTGAAGATTCTACGAAATAGAGCTTCTTTAGGGTTTCAAACACTTAGAGTGAATTAGGGTTCTTAGATTGTTTTTATTTTATCAAGATCAGAGCTTATTTGTCTTATTATCACTCAGAAAATCGGATCCCCCCAAATGAGGGGGGGGGGGGGGGGAGGGGGGGGGACAAGCTTATTTATAGAAATACAATTTGGTTGAGGCAAACAGTGATGGGCCATTAACGGGCCTTTGTCTTCTGGGCTTTGACAGCTGGGCCGATTTGGCGAATACGATGTCGTTTTGGGCTTATCGATTCTTCTAGGGGAGATTTGACCCCTACAGTTAGCCCCGCAGTTCAACAGTTTTATAAATAAAAGTGTTGAAGTAAAGGTGTCCGAGTGAGGAATCGATTTCCGTTTAGACGGTTTATGTGTTGATGATGATGCTGTCGAGCCCAGATGACATGATTTGAACCCAATTTCGGCGAGTTGACCAACTGTGACGTTATGAGCGAGTCGATTTCGATCCTGCGAAGTCGCGAGCTGATCAAGCTTGTAATACGCGAGCTGCTTTTGAAGAAGCGAGTTGACGAGACGATCAGTAGATGAAGATGCGAGCTGATCGTGCTCGTGACCTGTGAGTTATTGATGACGCGAGGTGATTCGAGAGATTAACCACGAGATGGCGAAATGAAGTCGCAAATCGGTTTTGGCGAGATGACGAGATTGTTTCCAACTACGGCGAACTGGCCGATACGATGCTAGGCGGCGAAACGAAGACGTATAAGTGTGTGAACAAGCCTCGGTAAAAACCTTGTCTAGAAAACCCAATGGGAAAAAAAACCAGACCAAGGGGAAAAGAGCACAAGTCACACTCGTTCAAGGCTGCGATTATCGCCGAGTCCCAAATTCGGCGAGTCGATCGATACTAGCTAACTGCGAGTCGACTTCGAATTTGAGAAGTGGCGAGATGATTTGATGAAGACGAAGTCGCGAGTTGCTTTGACGAAGGCAAGGTCGCGAGTTGATTTGACGAAGTCGCGAATTGATTTGACGAAGGCGAAGTCGCGAGCTGATTTGACGAAGGCGAGGTCGCGAGTTGATTTGACAAAGTCGCAAATTGATTTGACGAAGGCGAAGTCGCGAGTTGATTCGACGAAGTCCCGAGTTGATTTGATGAAGGCGAAGTCGCGAGTTGATTCGACGAAGTCGCGAGCTGATTTGACGAAGGCGAGAGCTGATTTGACGAAGGCGAGGTCGCGAGTTGATTTGACGAAGTCGCGAATTGATTTGACGAAGGCGAGGTCGCGAGTTGATTCGACGAAGTCGCGAGTTGATTTGACGAAGGCGAAGTCGCGAGTTGATTCGACGAAGTCGCGAGCTGATTTGACGAAGGCGAAGTCGCGTTTTCGAGTTAATATGAAGTTGAGGCATCGCAAGTCGGTCTGGTTCCCTTATGAAACTGTGATACTTTAAGCCCAGATTCTCGGCCCAAATTAAAATGAGGCCCACCTCGAAACTCGAATCGTCACAAATGCCTTTATAAGGAGCAATGCTCCTCAGAGACTTCCCATAACTCTCATTTCTCCGAAAACAGGTTTGCTCTCTCTCTCTCTCTCTCTCTCTTCTCTCGTTTTTGTTAGATTTTCAGCCGTCCCAGCACTTCGTCGCCGCCGTGTTCTTCGTGACGTCGCCGTGTTCTTCGTGACGTCGCCGTGTTCTTCAGAGGATAACTAAAAATCCCTTTTTTTGATCTGAAAAACAATGTCGTCATCGAATTCATCTGTATCTGTGAGATCTGCCGAGCTCGCCGAGAAGGGAAAATCGATCTGGGTGTATTCCGCTCTTAGCGAGTCGGTTGTTGATGCGAGTTCAAGTTGTGGAAGGATTCGTGGGTGCGAGGATGCGAGTAGTCCCCTCCTTCTAGTGCCAAATTGTTTGTGCTGGAATTTCACACAATAGAAATTATGAAGATTCTACGAAATAGAGCTTTTTTAGGGTTTCAAACACTTAGAGTGAATTAGATAGAATTAGGGTTCTTAGATTGTTTTTATTTTATCAAGATCAGAGCTTATTTGTCTTATTATCACTCAGAAAATCGGATCCCCTCAAATGAGGGGGGGGGGACAAGCTTATTTATAGACATACAATTCGGTTGAGACAAACAGTGATGGACCTTTAACGGGCCTTTGTCTTCTGGGCTTTGACCGCTGGGCCGATTTGGCAAATACGACGTCGTTTTAGGCTTATCGATTCTTCTAGGGGAGATTTGACCCCTACAAACTCTCCTAAACTATAAGTCCTCAAGCTCATTGATGATGTAAGACATTTCATTATTAGTTAGCTAGCTATGGTTAGTTTTGAAGTTCTATAAATGGTATTCATTTCATTTCCCTTGTGTAGCATTCGTCTAAGAAGCAACACAGGGATTTCGACAAAATTCTCTGGAGGAGGGAAAATGGAATCAACCAAAGTCTGTCCCTGAATGTTTGTTCTCCAGTCTTGGGACGCTAGTGTGGACAAGATACATGTGGGAAAGAGAAGAAGAGAAAGAAGTGGCTACATACATACTAAGGAATGCAAGACGGTTGAAGAAGGCAACTTTCACCACATATCCCATTGAATCGAAAAGGCACTACAAGTTGGCAAGAAGACGAGAGAAGCTCAGTGAATTGGAAGGTGTGGTGAGAGCCTCTAGTTCATGCGAGCTTGTGTTCCAAGTTGAATGATCTTTTATGTTTGGATCTTGTACTACTTGGCATTATTTTATGGGATTTTTATCAGTTTTGGATTTTGAATACGGTGCTAGCTAGGAAGAGAGATGAACATTCTCAAGGATCGGAGTTGAATGTTGTGGTTAGGGTTTCAATTTCATGCCACCTTGTGTTCGTTGAAGATCTTGTAATACAAGCAATCTCGTCTACATCCATTAAAATTGTACCTTAATTTATTTTAACTATTATATAATTTCACGGGGAAAATGTCAAAAAAGTGTGAACTTTCAAAAAGTGGAGGAAAAAAGTCTGAACTTTCAAAATGTTATTCAAATCCTAAATTTTTCGTTGACACTTTAAGAAAATAGTTAATTTTCGTTAACTTGGCCATTTGAAGCTTGTCGTTAAGTTTCCGTCAAAAGTACAATCACGGGGTTAATTTTCTGTTAAACTCTCCGTTTAGGCAAAATGACGACGTGTTGAAAATAAAGAGTATTAAAAAAAAGCATAAACTTTCAAAATCGTGGACGAAAAAGCCTTAACTTTCAAAATGTCAATTAAATCCCAAAGTTTTCTGATTTGGTAATAACATTGATTCTTTCAAAATCAACAACTATTTTGGTTAACACTCCGTGTGTAGTGGTAAGATACAAGACCAATACATAACACACTCTCATCAAAGAACGAGTGATTGATAAAAAGACAAATTTATAAAACTCTTAGGATAATTGCGTGAAAAAAACATAGCAGCTATCGGGAAATTAACCTCGTGTTCATATTTTTGACGGAAACTTAACGACATGCCTGAAATGGCTAAGTCAACGAAAGTTAACTATTTCTTAAAGTATCAACAAAAACTTTAAGATTTGAATGACATTTTGAAAGTTGAGGCTTTTTCTATTAGGATATGTTAAGATATGAATATCGTAAATATCCCATATATTCCATTTGTGTATATTTGCTTAATATTATAAAGGCAAATTGTATATACGATTAAGTAAATTAGGTTAAGTACATTGATGTATAAATATGTGCCTAAGGCATTGAGATTAATAACACAGAAAAACCTTCTTACGCCTCTAGGTTTCTGACATGGTATCAGAGAAATAGCCACCCACAAAACGGCTTGTTCGATCTTGTCTACAACTCTTACGATCTTTGTTTTTCGTTTTTCTTCTTTCTCTTAACCTATACTTTGCCGATCTCTCTCTCGATAAAACTCTTTCAATATGAGTGACGAAGTCTCTAAACTCTCTCTCACTGACACCTCTAAAACTCGTGAGAAAGTCGAAACTACAAGGAGAACAATCTCTCCTTATGACCTCTCCAACGGTGATAATCCTGAATGTGTAATCTCACAACCAGCTTTGCGCGGTCCAAACTACGACAAGTGGGCTGCAAGCATACGTCTTTCTCTCAAAGCAAGGAAAAAGTTGGTTTTGCAAACGGCACCATCCTCAATCCGGGTGAAGACTCCGATGATTATGAAGATTGGTGTGCAAACAACGCTTTTGTGATCTCTTGGATTAAACTTACCATCGATCCTACTCTGCGATCTAATCTCACTCACTCTGGAATCGCATCTTATATGTGGGAGCATATCCGAGTTCGCTATTCTATTAAGAATGGACAACGAGTTCAACGGTTGAAGACCGAACTCGCGACTTATCGCCAAAAGGGATTGGCGATTGAAGCTTACTACGGGAAGCATATGAAATTGTGAACATCGTTGAAGGATTATCAACATGCTTAAACGATGGAAGAAGTGATAGAAGAACATGAAGAAGACAGGCTGCATCAGTTTCTCATGGGCCTAGACGAAGTGTTATACGGTCCGGTGAAGTCCGCTCTTCTTTCACGAGTTCCTCTGCCTAACCTTGATGAGGCTTACAAAGCAGTGGCTCAAGATGAAGAATCTAAAGTCACTAGCCGTCTACTTGAAGAACGAACTGAAGCTATGAGTTTCGCAGTTCAAAATCAGTCTCAAAGCAGAACTTCCAATGATGGCAGGAACAAATCAGTGGTGTGTTCAACTTGTGGTCGAAACAGACATCTCGCAGAACAATGCTTTCGTAAAATTGGCTATCCATCGTGGTGGGGAGAAAAGTCTCGTTACAAGTTAGGAGAATCATCTCAACCAGGTCTTCTTCCCACTCCAATGCGTGCACAAAATACACAAATTGTGCGTACGAATCAGGCTGCTACAACTACCGCTTCAACTAATTTAGTCTTAATAAATGCAGATCGTATTGGTTTGAGTGGCTTAAGCGATGCACAGTGGCAAAATCTTGTCGCCATCCTCTCCGAACGTGAACAAAATCATGGTACTAAGTTAGCAGGTATGTTCTTTATCAATTCTTGGATTATTGATACAGGAGCCTCGAATCATATGACCGGATCCTTACAATATTTATCTGAGGTTAGATCGATGTCTCCGGTTTTAAATAAACTACCAGATGGTCGTATTACTCAGTCTTCAAAACAAGGAACAATATGTTTAGGATCTCATCTTAGTCTTCAAAAAGTCTTCTTTGTGGATGGCTTAAAGTGTCATCTGATTTCTGTTTCACAACCCAACCGTGATAGAGCCTGTGTCTTCCAAATCACTGATAAATTGTGTGTCATTCAGGACCGCATCACGAGGATGCTGATTGGAGCGGCTGAGGAACGAGATGGTCTTTATTTTTTTAGAAGTACGGAGGCAGTTGCGGCATTGCAAATCACGGATCAACTTTCCATTGATACGTGGCATAGGCGTTTGGGGCATCCGTCTTCAAAATCTATCAGTTTATTACCTATTTCCGGATTTCGTAGTTCTAATAATATTGATAGTCAAGCGTGTGAGATTTGTATGCGCGCTAAGCAAACTAAAGATGTGTTTCCAACTAGTTTGAATAAAACAACCGATGTTTTTCAACTTGTGCATTGTGATCTCTGGGGTCCTTATAGAACCACTTCTATTTGCGGATCTCGTTATTTTTTGACCATCGTAGACGACTTCTCTCGCGCTCTATGGGTCAACTTACTCCCTAACAAAAAATCAGCTCCTACAAAGCTAAAGAACTTCATCTCTTTGGTTGAAAGAAAATACGAAAAGAAAGTCAAAATAATTCGAAGTGATAATGGAAGCAAATTTATTTGCTTACGAACTTTCTTTCAAGACAACGACATCATTCATGAAACCTCCTGCGTTGGGACTCCTCAACAGAATGGTCGGGTCGAAAGAAAACATCGCCACATCTTAAACGTTGCTCGAGCTCTCCGTTTTCAAGCTTCGTTGCCAATAAACATGTGGGACGAGTGTATTCTCGCAGCCGAATATCTCATCAATAGAACTCCATCTTCTGCGCTTAGAGGAAAGACACCATATGAGAAATTGCACAATCGTCCTCCTCCTTTTTCTCATCTTCGAGTCTTCGGTTGTCTATGCTATGTTCACAATCAACATCATGGCGGTGACAAATTCGCTTCTCGAAGCAAGAAATCTGTGTTTCTTGGTTATCCTCCAGGCAAGAAAGGTTGGCGTGTCTACGATTTGGAAACTGGCGTTGTCTCCGTCTCTCGCGATGTAGTCCTTTGCGAAACAGAATTTCCATTTGCAACTTCTGCTCCGGATACGACCGAGAACATCTTCTCCCAACCTTCATTGCTCTTTGACCCATTGGATAATAATCAAATTGTTAACAATACTCCATGGGTTACATCTGATATTTATGTCTCATCTCCACCTCTGTTTTCTCCTCTTGTTGAAACAGTGCAACATCCTCCTATAATCTCTGTTTCACCATCATCCTCAGTCTTTGAATCAGTGGACACTGATTTGCTAATTGATAGTGACCTCGCTGTAGACATATCTCCATCTACGTCTCCAGCTCGCACTATCTCGACAGAAACTTCTCAACTCGAATTGACATCTCCGTCTACTTCTGTCTCATCGTCCTCTACTTCAGGTCCTACTATAGACTCAGCTTCAGGTCCTGCTACAGTTTCTGTATCAGAGACAAACACACCTGAATCGGAGCTTCTGGGCAAAGGACATCATACGAGAAAACCACCAACAAAGCTAGCTGATTATATTCTTAAAATCACAAGCTCTCTCGGCTTAAATCAGAATGATTGCAAGTATCCAATTTCTAATTATATGACCGACACGCGTTTCTCTGAAAAACATCAGGAGTATGTTTATACAATCACCAACAGCCATGAACCCAAACATTACTCTCGAGCGGTTCTCGACGAACATTGGCGCAATGTCATGCGTTGTGAGATAAATGCATTGGACGACAATGGTACATGGACAATCGAAACACTTCCACCTGGGAAGAAAGCTATCGGATGTAAGTGGGTGTTTCGCCTAAAATTTAAATCTGACGGTACTCTTGAACGTTATAAGGCGCGGTTAGTTGTTCTTGGTAACAATCAAGTTAAAGGGACAGATTTTACGGAAACGTTTGCTCCCGTTGCCAAAATGACTACCGTTCGTACTTTCTTAGAAGTCGCTGCAGCTAAGGATTGGCCCGTTCATCAAATGGATGTTCATAATGCTTTTCTGCATGGTGACTTAGATGAAGAAGTTTATATGCAGCTTCCACCGGGTTTTCGAACGAATGACAAAACTCAAGTATGTCGTCTGCATAAATCTCTTTATGGGTTAAAGCAAGCTCCTCGTTGCTGGTTCGCCAAGCTTAGTACAGCTCTTAAAGACTACGGTTTTGCTCAATCAACATCCGACTACTCTCTCTTCACATATATTCACGGTACGAAACAAATCTATGTGTAAGTATATGTTGATGACTTGATTCTCTCAGCCAACTCTCTTCCGTTTCTTACCGAATTCAAGGACTATCTCAGCACTTGTTTTCACATGAAAGACCTCGGTGTTTTGAAATACTTTCTCGGCATTGAGGTGGCTCGTAGTCCGTCTGGCTTCTACCTATGCCAACGGAAATATACTCTCGACATCATCACTGAAACAGGTCTTCTAGGGGTTAAACCAGTGGCTTTTCCTCTTGATCAAAATCACAAGCTATCATTGGCAAAGGGTGACATGATTGCTGACCTGGCTAAGTATCGCCGCTTAATTGGCCGTTTGATCTATCTAGCTACAACTCGGCATGATCTCTCATACGCTATCCACGTCTTAACTCAGTTTATGCAAGCACCAAAAGAAGACCATTGGGATGTTAAGATATGAATATCGTACATATCTCATATATTCCATTTGTGTATATTTGCTTAATATTATAAAGGCAAATTGTATATACGATTAAGTAAATTAGGTTAAGTACATTGATGTATAAATATGTGCCTAAGGCATTGAGATTAATAACACAGAAAAACCTTCTTACGCCTCTAGGTTTCTGACATTTTCGTCCAATTTTTGAAATTTGACGTTTTTTTTTGACATTTTTCCCATAATTTCACTACATTTTTGGTTGGATCATATTAGCCAAAATATTTTGAACTAGTCTATCTTTGATTTGAAATTAAACAAGCATAAAACAATCACAAAAATTGAATAACAAGTCAAAATCAAAAGTGAGAAGAAAAATGGCAAATGAGTATGGATTTGGGTTTTGTTCCATTTTGGCGGTTGTGATCGTTGTTACTGTTCGTACCACTTATCTTGGTATTTCCGATCATCTTGCTCCTTGTGTTTCTCTATCTCCATTTTACTTCCAAGAAAAACTAATATCTCAATTTCGTTTTCTCATGTAATATGTAGTGTCTAATTTATCGGATGTAACGTTAATCTTTTGTTTCTGGTTATACATTTATCAAACAAAGTGTTTGTTCGTTGAATGATTCAGTTTGTTGGGGAAAAAAAAGACACAATCACACCCTCACGCCTCTCACGAAATCTAAATGAAAGACACATATAATCACCTGAACCGGCAGATCTCTAAACCGAGATCCCTATTATCAGAGCTGATTGGATTAGACTCGGTTTGATTGTAAAGCCCACCCGAACAAACCCGCACCGTTTAAATTAGAAAGCCCTAGTTTCTTTCTTTAATCTCTCAATTTCGTTTTCTCAACTTCTCTCGTGTACGTCTGGAGAATTTGGGAGGAGAAGGATTTACGAGACAATGGATCAATGGTTTGTTTCTCTGTTTTTCCTCTGTGAACTGTTCTTAACCGTAAGCTTCAAACCCTAGTTCATCTTTCCTAATTTTTTCTTGTTTGATTTCAGTAGTGAAAGCTTGGCAAAGCGAGGTGTTCTGAATGAAGACAGGATCAGTGGATTGCCTGAACCTTTGATTCTGCAGATATTTTCTTCACTTCCGACAAAGCTTGTCATCTCCACGAGTGTTTTGTCTAAAAGATGGCGGTCTGTTTGGGAAATGGTGCCGAATCTCGAGTTTGAAACTTACAGAAACACATCAGAATTTTCAGAGGGTGTTTGCAAGTCTTTGCTTTCGCATAAAGCTCCGGTTTTGGAGAGTTTGCATCTGAAAATTGGAGACAATTGTGAGGATGTATACATCGGAGTTTGGGCCGGAATTGCGTTTACACGCCATGTTCGTGAGTTCGTACTCGATCTTAATCCTAATTATGGCAAACGAGTCAGGTTCCCGAGTAGCTTGTTCTGTTTTGATAAACTTGAGACCTTGAAACTCAAAAATCACGTTTTTCTGAATATTCCTTGTCTGGTTTCTATCAACTCCCTTAGAACTCTTCACCTTGAGTCTGTTGCGTTCAAAGACGAATCGTCTGTTCGTAACCTTTTTTCTAGCTGCCCTAATCTTGAACATATGGTCGTGCATCGAAGTTACCCCGACGATACTGTTGTGAATTTCGTTATTGTTGCTCCGTCTCTGAAGACGCTATCGTTTCACAGTTCCACTTATGGATAAGGGGATATGAGCTATGTGATAAACGCTCCTTCATTGAAGTTCTTGAATATCGACGAGTTAAAAGGTTTCGAGTTATGTCTGAGCGAGAATGCGTTTGAGCTACTAGTTGAGGCAAATATAAGAAATGTTACTTGTGAAGCCAACGAGATGGTTATGGGATCTCTCAAGTCAGCTAAACGTCTTTCCTTGGACTTAACATCTTTGCAGGTAACTTTACGGTTTTTTTATCGCAGAATTGTGGGTTTTGTATATACTAACAAGTGTATGTCTCATGAATAGATTGTATTTCCTACTGAAGTTATCTTCGATCGCCTGGTGCATTTAGAGATGTATACGCAGAAAATGGAATGGTGGAATCTACTTACGCTCATGCTCGATAGCTCTCCTAAACTACAAGTCCTCAAGCTCATTGGTGATGTAAGAACATTACAATATTAGTTAGCTAGCTATGGTTAGTTTTGAAGTTCTGTTAATGGTGTACATTGCATATTCCCCTTGTGTAGGATTCGTCTAAGAGTCAACATAGGGATTATGACAAAAATAATGAGGACCAAGGGAAATGGAATGAGCCAGAGCATGTCCCTGAATGTTTGTTGTTCAATCTCGAGACATTGGTGTGGATAAGACATGATTGGGTAAGAGAAGAAGAGAAAGAAGTGGCGTTATACATACTAAAGAACGCAAGACAGTTGAAGAAGGCAACTTTCACCGCATATCCCATTGAATCGAAAAGGCACTTCAAGCTGGCAAGAAGACGAGAGATGCTCAGTGAATTGGATGGTGTGGTCAGAGCTTCCAGTTCATGGGAGCTTGTGTTCCCAGTCGAATGATCTTATATGTTTGAGACTCTTTTTATCACATATGGATTTGACTACATGGTGTCAGTTTAATTTGTTTTGAGGGATTTAAATTGGTTTTTGGATTTTGAATACGGTGGTAGGTATGACCATTGGGAGATTAAGATTACGAATTTCTGCACCACTATTTTGTTTTGTTTTGAACGTTTTCTCTTCGAGGAAGAGTAATTTAACTTATTTTTTTATTTTACAACTAAATCATGAGAGTAATTAATTATTCTATCAATAAGCGAGCTTCAGTTATTATTGATAGAATAATTAATTACTTTGCAATAATCAATAATCACTATGTTAATGTGAGTGACTTGAAAAGAAGGAATACTTTTCAAACACCCAAATAATTTGGAGACATAATAATTTTTTTTCTCATGAAAATTTAAGAAAGATATACTAATCAATCTCACATAATCATTAATTTTGAATAACTGGATCAACCCCTTGACGCGGGACATTGTTGAGGCAAGCACGAATCTTGATAATGCAATTTATGCTGGAATACACATCTATAGAATTCAAAACTAAAGTGCTACGAGCCATCAATGCTTTTCTCACAAAATATTTTAAAGAAGAATCTATATATAATAGCAAACCTACTTTTTGTTTTTGCTGATGTCAGCATTTTTTTATAGGAAAAAAAAAATCATCCAACGGTTGTAATCTATTCTTAGATTATATTGTATGGTCAAGATCTGATGAGGAAAAATCTGATTTCCTTTTACCGAAAAGATATCTTTTTCTGAAGATACAACCCCTTTAAAATTAAAAAACACACGACTCATCCATGAAGAGTTGTGTCTTTTTGTTCTTATTGAAAATCCTTTACTTGTCTCATAGTTTGTTTCATTGTTATCTCAAACCACAAGAGATTCTCAAGCAGTACTCGTTTCAAAGTCTGTTTCATTTGTACTCGTCAGGCAATTTCCCAATCTCATAGTCGATTTAAGTCCATCAGTTTTACCAGACTAAATGTTTCTTCCTCTAAATGATACGTCTCCTGAACCACATAACCCTAAGAAATTATCATTTCTCTTGCCAATGTTCAAGAGAGACTGAGTATCACGAATTATCACATCTTTTCACACTTTTTTTAACAATCGTGTTTTGTCCTCTCTCTCTCTCTCTCCCCGACTCTATTTTTTCGTTTTCATTTTGGAATTCGTATCGTTTCCTCCGACCCGGTAAATAAAAGCAGGAGTAACTGATACGCTCTTCCACATCGGAAAATTACTCGAGATCTCAATTAACAATCCTTATCTCTAATCCAATTCTGCCTCTAGAAGTGCCTCTCCTATCCGCGTCCAATTCCAAAATCAACGGTGTTTTCAATTTAATTTGTTCGATAAATTAATTGAGGATCATAGAAATGTACTTATTTATCTATCGAACTATTGAGTTATTGATTTAGAGTATCTATATCGAATAACTGCTTTTGATATATTGTAGGGTTAAGATTCATTGAGTTTAAACGTTGATGACGTCAACTTTTTTTAGAAATAAAAGTCTGTTATTAATTGGAGAAAAGGCACGCGAACATGTTTGTTGAGGATTCCATCAAGAGTGGTGATTGTTCCAAACTGAAATGAAAAGGTATGATCATGTATTATATATTCGAACATAATCTAAATAGTTCACAAAACTCAAAATTTATAGAATTTTTGTTTCATGATGTAGGAAGTTTCGGTACAAGTGACTAGATATGGTTTGATCGGTGTCATCGCCGTCGGTGGTGGAGTACGACGATTCTGAAAAGGCATGAAGTTGTCGGAAGTTTTATTGAAGAGGAAAACACAAATCATGTTGCCGTATTTCTTCTGGTATCTCTCTTTTGCTATTAATCTAGATTTCATAGAAAATGAGGCAAAACACCAACATATAAATAAATGTGAAAACAATAGCTAAATACATTTTATCTTCAAAGTGGAGGTGAAATTTAGTTACTTTATTTTCACTAAATAGTCATATAAGTCTTATATGTTGACTATTTATTCATCAATATTTATGGCAAGACGAAATTAAAACTTCTCATGTTAGTTTCTAATTAGTTTTGTTAAGCGTTTGGTTAACGGTTAGATAATTGTTGTTTAGTATTCCTTGCATAGTGGTGGAAAAAACACATAAACTACCAAAGTTCTCATGAAATATTGATTGTATTATGCTTTTTATGGTTCAAAAATATATTATACTTGGGTTTATTTTTGAGTTCACTAAAACCACCAGTATTTTTTTCCTGTATAGAACATGAAAAAATGTTTATTACATATTAGCCCTTTGTTAAACAAATATTGACAATAACAATCTCATAAATATTACTTTTTCCGCGCGGATACGCGCGGATTTGTTTCCTAGTTAAAATAAAATCAAAGCGATAGTTTTCCCAGTGTTTTCTTCAATTTTTGATGTTTATTATTTCCTCTCCCCTAAACAAAATCACATAGTTTATGTTTGAAAGATTTTAAACTAGATTCCTGAATTTAGCATCCAGTAAAATAAACCTCTTGTCGCATGATCCTACTTGTAATATCTTAGTTTAAACAAAAAAAAACTCTCCCGATTTAAAGAGCAAAAGTCAACTGATAGTAACCTGAAGGAAAAAAATATTAATAAACAACACGAAATCAGATAAATCGGCTAATATAAAAGAGGCTATTTGGTAATATTTTAAAAAACCCCAAATTTTCGTACATCTTCTTCCCCGTGAAACCATTTCTCTCCGATCAAATCCATTCATCTTTCTCTCTCTCTCTCTACAAAGTTTCAGCTAAATGCCCCAAGTCGATCTCGAAACCTTTGTTTCTTCAGTATGCTCCGGTGGCTCCGACCGGAAAATCGCATGCGAGACTCTCGCCGTAGCCGACGATGACAAAAACACCACTCACGACCCGATTACCCGACCCGTTTCCATCTCCGCCGCGACTCCGATCGATTTTCCCCCGGAATCTTACTCTTTATCCATAGAAGCACAGGTCGAGTGGTTAAACGAGAACGCTTTCTTCGAACGCAAAGCATCACAGAAAGGAAACTCATCTAATTCGAATCACAATTCATCAAACCCTAATTCGAGCTCACAACGAATTTCACTCAAATCAAAAGCGTCGATCATCAGATTACCGAAACCGCAGAAAACTTGTTTCAACGAAGCGAAGAAACGGAGAAATTGCAGAATCGCGAGGACTCTGATGATCCCGAAACGGATCGGGTCGAGATTGAAATCGGATATCCATTCATTATCGGAGCCTTCTTCTCCAAAAGTTTCTTGCATTGGGAGAGTCAGATCTAAACGAGACCGTAGCCGTCGAATGCACAGACAAAGATCCGGTCGAACCGATTCGTTTAAGGATAAACCGGTTCGGGTTAAGAAACCCGGCTTTTTCGCTAGCTTTAGAGCCATTTTCAGAACCGGAGGCGGTTGCAAAGACTTATCGGCGGGTGGAGCTCACGCGCCTCGGAGGGAGGCGGCTACTCCGCCGAGAGTTTCTACGGCGAGAAGATCGACCGATATCCGAGGACGGCTTCCGCCGAGAGACGACGGAAAATCTTCGCCGCCGAGGATGAGCACCGGTTCGAGGAGATCGGTGGACGGAGGCGAACCAATATTGCCCGGTTTAGGTGGGATGACGCGGTTTACTTCTGGGAGAAGACCGGATTTGTTGGTAGAGGTTTGACGTGGCGTGACGTGGCGTGACGTGCGGCATTTACGGTGGAGCTGGTTGAAATGGTGGGGCCCAGTGCCGTGTTTTAAGCTACGGAGAAAACAAGGATCGTGATTGGTTAGTTTTCCTTTTTGTGGGGTCGATGAGCGTGTGGATTTGAAAAGTCGTTGGAGCTGACGTGGCGAGTGGTTTAAAACGGAGTTAGTAACACGGCATATACATGTAAAGAAAACGCGGACGCTTTTGATTTTTGATTACTCGCGTTTCAACAACTTCCACCGTTTTTATATATCTTTATATGGTTTCCTTTTTTCATTAAGACTTTGATTTTGAATTAGTTTTTCTTTTTAGTTGTTGTTGTTGTATATATTTACTTGTATATGTACTTTTTTCTTTCCTTAGAAGGATGCAGAATGATGCAGAATGTAAAGATACTTGGTTTCGATTGGTGTTGCTGTACGGCTTACAATGTATACCAAATTTTGTATAATTAATTACTAGTGAAAAATAAGTGCTACGAGAGTGGTATTACTGATCTCTTACGATTATTGGTATTGTTTCTAAATTTACAATTATCATCTTATACATTGTCTTGTATCATTAAAAAAATTATACCATCTTGAGTTACCAATCGGAACTTTTGTGTTAATCTTTTATTATGTTGTTAGCATATAGGCTATGTTATTAAGTCAATGTAAACAGTGCTATAGTAAAGAAAAAAACATGAAGTGAATAGTGGGAGACGTGAATATTTCAAATTTCAAATTCTTTGACATATTCTTTGCGAAGTGACGAGTTAAGTAAACTTGAAAATGATCGCGAGTGTCATTATATATATACTATTTTTTTTATTTAATCTGAGTTTTATTAGTGATTTCATTTTCAAGAAAAGACAGGTCATTATTCTTAGCCATCTTTGGTTTTATAATGTAAACGAATGGGAACAATTTTGGAAAAGTCAGTTCTTCGAATTGGCATTATATTATTGGTACTGTTTATAATGGGCTTCGTACAAATAAATATGAAAGTTTAGATTGTAAGGTTTCGTTCGTTACCTTCCTGGAAAGCTTGTCATGTGTTAATTCATGAGCAAATTTTCATGTCTTTTAGCTCTTTTGTGTTTTTTTCCTTAGAATTTCTTGTGGATTGTAGTTATATAAAGTATTTTGAAACAAAATGAAATAAACTTTTACTGATTCAGCATTTAGCAAATTAATTTTCATTTTTTGTGATTATAGTACTTCCAAATTTTGCATTCCTAAATAAAGTGTCAGGAAAATAAAAGTGCGATCACAAAATGTCCATTCATGATTGACTTCATATGTGGTTAATATTTTTAGTCGGTGATCATTTTTTTCCAAGGTATCGTCGTTGGAAAAAATCATGCAAAATCAGAAAGAAAGAAAAAAACTTAATTAGCTAAAGTAGCTTTGCTTTTTAAATATTAAAAAAAAGACTTAATCCAAAGAGGAAAAAGATGCCAGCTAAAACTGAAACCAAACCAAATTCAATTTTGTTTTGAAAGATAATATAGGATTTCGATTTTTTTTTTTAAAACAAATCTTCAAACTTCATTCATCACTAATTGTTAAAGAAAAGTGTAATACCTAAGCTAACTGCTAATTTTAAAGACTAAATTATCAGATGACAATAAATGAACAAGATGTACATAATTGATCACTAATTGTTGAACAAAGTGTTGTGCATTTCAATAGTGACTATTAGGATAGAGCATTTTCAACAATGTATCTAAGGGGTTTTTAGTGACACTCTTAAATCAAAATAATTATAAAATAATGCAAAAGGAAGAAAGAGGAAGAAGAAGATTTTTTAAATTAGCATTTTTACAACCATTCTTATGTTTGGAAGAAACTTTTTTGCTAAATAAACTCTTGTGATTGGTTGAATATATATTTAATAAATTTAAATTTAAATAAACAATTAAATATTATTAAAACTAGTAAATAAGAAACTTTTGTTAAGAAACATTGACGGATATGGTCTTATCGGGTGAGAAGGGTTTATTCTAATTGATTTTTACTTAGCAATAAGGCATATAGGGATTTTTTTTTTTTTTGCTTGGCTGCGAAATAGAGAGGTCCACCAATTTTGATAGGATAATATATACTTCAAATATTTATTTTAGTTACGAGAATTATTGTTTGTTTGGAGTTGGCAGGAAAGACAGTGACAATAAAGTTGCCTTCCTTTGGATCGTCTCTTTTGCTTGCAACAATTATTTCTAACCAACACAGAACCAAACGAACCCCATGTTTAGATTTTTCTCTCCTTCAATATTCTTCCAAGGCTTAACAATTAATATATTTGTTTCATTTTCAATATAAAACTTACAATTGTAAAACTCTTCCAAATATCTTTATCGTATATATATTTTTGTCTATACCAGATTTTGTTTTTAATCAGAGATATATTACCTTTCTAAATTTAGTAGCCACAAAATATAACCTGCATAGAAATGTCCAATTCAGCTTGGTAAATTAATCATTCATGTGTTGATTAATTAGGATTTGATGCTTCGTAGATTTCAAGTCGAAACACATGATTACACCTAGCTATATAATGGGGTATATGCGCCCGTGGTTATGAGTGTTTGATTATGGATATTAACACTAACACATATTGACAACGTTAACACAAAATACTGTGACATGTTAAAATTTGCGGATATTAGTGTAACTATTGTTATCAATAATATTAAAATGTGGATCCAGCTGACAGCATATAGCATATAGAATTCGTTTATTCTTATTATACTAAATAAGATATTAGTTGATTCACGTTGTTTCAACGTAGCATATGTCACACACCACATTATATATCAAATTTGTAAAACGAAGACCGAGTAGTAAACAACAACATAGTACTACATAAGGTTATTAGTTCTTTTCTTTTCTAGTTCACAAAACTAAATAGGATTCTAAACAAACAGATACATATGTAAAACCAATCTAATTGGGTTTTTTCTTTCCGCCTCCAGTTTCTTTTTTAACGGCGAACTCATGGAACATCTCAACTCTCCGGCCGTTGAGGGGTTGACAAGGTCTTGAATTGTTCTTGTAAGAAATGTCCAATGGAGATCGGAGTAGTTCTACTTGTTCCTTTGACATAGACCTCACCTGCATTTAATTTATTATACACGGCAATTATAAATGAAGATGTCACAATAATTTGGACCATTTCCATACAAAAATGTCAAATGAACATGAAAGTAGTAGTAGCTAGGTGTTATCAATCGTATCTTGACTTTTCTTTTTCGTTCAAACGTAAACAATAAGTTTGACAAAACGCCATTATTTTATAATGGGTTATGCTTAAAAGCAGGGATTATGGAGCCCAAAAGACATTCAAATCGGTTGATTCATGTATAATACTCCCTCTGTTTTTATTTGTTTGATTTTCTAGAGTTTTCACAAATATTTAGAAAACACATTAATGGTTAATTATAAATGTTTTATTTTTTGCAAAAAACAATTTTCCATAACTTTAAACCAATAGTAATCTAATAAAGTTAATAAATATGTCTTGAAATCTACAATTCACCATTAACCTTTCATTAAAAATGCATTGAAAAAGTGAAAAATCAATCTTTTAAAAATATTTTTTTTCCTAGAAAATCAATCTTTTGGGAACGAAAGGAGTAATATATTTTTAAATGAAGTTTTGGAAACTTGAGCTACTTGAATATATCGTTACGTACACTATGGTCTCAAATTCTTGCGACTAATTGAGTCACTTTCGATGGATTTTAAATGCTTTACGTATACACGGTCTTTGTTTCCAGCGATAAAAAATACGGAGGATTGTCAAAAATATCGTTGTTATGTTTTATTCTCCCAAAAAAATCACCAAAATTTTGAAATTCCAACACGACCACAAATATGTGGTTTCCTATCTTCCAGGACTAATCATTTCCTAAAATCTTCCTAAAGAACTACATAAGTTTGTGGTGATATTGATTAAGTAGATCTAAAACATCTATAGATCATTCTCCCAAAAATTTCCTTCAAATAAAGTTTTTTGTATTTTACTATTTTTCTTAAAAAGCAGTAACGTTTTTCTTTTTCTTACTAGTATTAATCTATTAGAGCATGATTATTGATAGGTGTTATATTTGGAGTGTTAAGTAATTTTATAATGATAAATTGTGTTGGAGTAAAAATTAGAACCCCAAAATAATTAATTATTGGTAGTTGCTAAGGATGAGTTCTTAGGGGAAAAAACAATTTTTTAATAAAAAGTTGTGTTAGAAAAATAGGAACCGGTGCTTCTTTTAGCACTTTAAGCACCGGGTGCTAGAGGTCATGTGGCGCCCCCCCCCCCCCCCCCCCCCCCCCCCCAATAAACATGCTCTTAGCGAATTTAACCTTTAAATACCGCATAACCAAGAGACTTTTTTTTACTACCAAAATCAAATCGTAAAAACCTTTGAAAATATAAACTACTAAGAGCATGTTTATAGCTAGTAAATATGTTTGGGTAAATATATGCATTTTATAATATTAATTGTGTTGGGATTTGATGAAGAGAGAGAAAGAAGGAGAAAAAGAGAGATAGATGTATATTATCCAATCAAATATGGGTAATATAATCCTATATTTAGAAACCCAAACATGGGTAAATATGAATTTTGATTTAATTTAATGGGTTTAATTGTTAAAACCCCACCTATATTTACTCTTATTACCCATCTATAAACATGCTCTAAAAACACTTGACTAATTTGGCTTTAAAAGCTCTATATAATATGTGTGTAAAAGGATTACCTTGCCAAGGATGGTCCAAGAAACGTTCTCGGAGCAAGGAGGAGTAGTGAGTGAACCAAGATATCTGAAGTACTTTCTAGTCTTACGTTCGATGTGTCTTGTGTTTATGTTTCCTACTTCCACTTGTGCTGTTTGGTTCCCTTTGCGTCTCTCTTCCTTTAGCTTCACTAACTTATCCTTCATCTAATCATTATTTCAAATAAATACTATTATTAACACATACATTAATTAAGCCAATGTATAGTCACAATAACATGGTTACTTCGAAATTACCTGAGAGAGGAAAGGCTCTTCACTGCCAATTTTGAAGAGACTAGCCACAACAGCAAAGCTTCCATCTTCTGCTTGGTGGACCATGTGAAGCTCAGCTGCATATCTACATTATTTGCCAATTTTGTGTATAGTTTTGTTTTGTTTTAAACTCTTCTTCTTAGTACATAAAAACACAATTAAAATGGTACAACTCCAAAAACATGATGTCAAAAAGAATATGTTCAACAGAAACCACATGGTATTGATGGGCCAGACTAAACCTAAGAAACACTTTAACCCAATGGGCTCGACTGAGTCTCTGTGTTTCTATGTAAAATACAAATAATTTGGACTTTTGTAATAAGTTGAGTAACATATTGACCTATAATGTAACCCAAACTAGATTATTTGAGTTCCAAACCTAGCTAATACGTAGTTAATGAAACAAAGAATGTCTAGATTTTTTTTATTTTATTATATCTTAAACCATAATAAAGTGTATAATGATATAAATAAAATTAACTAATGAAAATAAAAGAATTGGGGGCTTACTGAACTCCATGGAGATGATGTTCAGAAGGAGTGTGCCAATGCATTTGCTTTAAGGTATAGTTCTTATTATCTATCATCACATCTCCTGCTCCTTCGCCGAAGAACATTGCGACATTGCAAACGTGGTTCACGAGAGTAGCGTTTGTTGTGTGGTAATCGCGTTGTAGCGATTCCAATCTTCCATTGTAGAATGTTTGCCTCCTTTGTATATCAATTGGAGATTGCAATTTACCGACAGCGCATTTGGTGTAGTAAGGGTTTAAGTGTCCCCATTGGTTTGGTCCATTTTTGCCTCTATATCCAAACACTACTCCTTGTGTCTCTGCTCATTAATTTTGTGGTGTGTTAAAAAGTTGTATTCAGTACTTTAAGTTATTAAGGCAATAGTTAATGCTTTTTGGGATGAAACTCTTTTTTCAAAGATAATGAAGAATTTTTTTTTCAAAGATTATGAAGAAACTTCTTTTTCCAAAGATTATATATCATTATACTATTTTATGATCGATTGGTGTCTTGTATATTAATTTCAAGCACAAAACATATCTACCTAGACAGATACTAGCTAACGGCCTAACTCTCACAATGCAGCTTTGTTTTTTATTAAGATCTTTTTCACGTTAAATCCATAGTAAATAGAGAAAGCTTACGTATAGCGCGAAAATCAGTATTTAATTTCGACCAACAGAAAAACCACTAGACTATATATACGTGCCCTCATTTACTTGATCGGGTTTTACAACAGTTAACATCCATATATATTAAATTTTTTATTGTTCTAAAAATCTTTATATTTATGCGCATGCATATTCATATATGTATATATAAAATTATGAATAGATATGTGCGTGTGTGTGTTTATGTAGATGGAGGAGGAGAGACATAAAAAGTGTAAGCATTACGAGCATTTGCAGGGGTAGTGACGAGGAGAGCCATGGCGAAGAAGCAGAGCTGAATCATCATCATCATCATCTCCTTCTTCATCTTTTGTTTGAATTCCTGTTTTGTTGGAAATCTCTGCTAAAAAAAGGGAGAGAGAGTGTTTGCATTAAAAAAAATAGATTAAGAGGAAGAAAAAAAATTAAACTATGTAAACTAGTCAATGAGATTTTCTAAATTAAACCTGTGGGGATGATAAAGTGTTTTATTACAAGATTACTTCATGTCTGACACGTCCGGACTGGCTCTGCTATTTATAGTGTTTTTATTTCATTAGAAAAAAGCTATACCAACAAAATAAATAAATAAGAAAGTGAAAGAACTTAAGATCAAATGTTATCCAAGCAAACTGGTGTGGTTAAATTTTCCATAAAGAAAGCATAACTTTGGTTGGAGGGATTAATCTTAAGCATATATTATTAATCAAATATGTTTCCCACATCGTATGATTAAAATAAAGTAACCTTTTTATTTGGTCAAACTCAACAGTAAAATATAGTAATTCTATGTTGTGTATTTATAATATAAATATGAGAATATTGGTTGTGGTAGCACTTTGTATAAATCCATTGGCGAATATAGCACTTCGTGAATTTATGTGGGATCATAGCACTTTTGATACTGTTCACTTGTATTTTATCTTCGTACACTCATAATAATTACAAGTTTGTCATTTCTCTCTCTTCTTTACCATTCCACGCCAATTTATTTCTTTAAAACTTTTTTTTTTTTCTCTTTTCATGTTTGTTTTATGTTTTCCTCTATTTATGATTATAAGAAAATTAAATTTTTTTTACTTTCTAAACAATATTCATTTTTCTTAATCTTTAAAGTTCCATATTGTCATATTTTTACACAATTAAAATATTTTTACACAATTATATGAGTATATGTGCACAACACATCATATATATATATGTACATTAGTACGTATGTACAATCAAATTAATGCATATATGAACATGTGTGTACGTGTATACATTTATACAATCAGATTAATGTATCCATATGTACATGTACATATACATTAAGTGTAGTGTACGTATATTAATAGCAAACCATATGTGTACATGTGTACAACACATCATATATATGTGTACGTTTGTAAGTATATACAATCATGACATGTACACAATCGAATTAATTTATCCATATATACATGTACATATAGATTAAATGTACGTATATTAATAGCAATTTGTATGTGTACAACACATCATATGCACATGTACGTATATTAATAGTACATCATAGATTACGTATTATAAGTGTACACGTATACATATATGTCCATGTGTACATTGATATATAATGTCGTTTAATGTAGTTTAAGTGTACGTATTATATTATAGATTATATAGTTTGTATGTGTATATGTGTACAATACATCACATATACGTGTATGTGTATTTGTGTACTATACACTAATTATATAAGCGTGTACATGTCTGTGTATAACATATATATATATATATATATATATATATTTGGATCCGTGGATAGTTATATGTGTGTATATGTTTATATGTATAAGTATAAAACATTTTGTTTTCTTATATAGTTTTTTTAATTAATAAAGTATATCAAAATGGATATAAAGCTGTAAAGAAAAATAAACTTTACGAGAATCTGAAATTATTTTTAGTTTTGCTATTATTAAATATGAAATATATGAAAAATAAGAATAAAGAGAAGTAAAAATAAAAGAAAAAGAATAAAAGAAAAATCAGGTCTCGGGAAAATGAGATGGGAAGTAAGGTGGTACACAAGGGTATATAGTCTATTCGCGTCTAAATGTGTTATATACACAAAGGTTTTGAATTAGGTGCTATAAATACACATGACTAAAACAAAAAGTGTCAAAATCGCCAATATTTTCTATAAATATGAAGGTCAACTTTTTGGGTCCAAAGTTATCTTACATGTACGTAGGTCAATTTGTAGTAAAAGTGTTGACAAAATAAAGAATTGTTGTAGTAAAAGTATCTGATATATTATGTCAAGGAATTCAAGGATGGTCGCCAATTCTTCTTTGGAGGAAACAAAATAGCCAAACTATGGCAGAGACCATATTTTGTGTACTTTTATAACTTACATCAAAGATGTTATAGTAATCGTTCGAATAGTTGACTATGAGAGTAGTTTTTTTTTTTTTTTTTTTTTTTATCACAGTTAGACTACAATTAAATAGTTCATTCACCCGATTTTTTAATTAACCTAAAGCATTGCATCATTTCTGTTAGGGGTGAGCATTTTAATCGAACCGAACCGAATCGAAAACCCAATATGTTTATTTCACTTATTAGTTAATTATGTTTAATAGTAATATAGAAACAATACGTATGATTTATGTTGATTTTTTTAGTATAATTTATGTATTAAAAGCTAACCTACAATACGTATTAAAGCTAACATACAATATGTATGACTTATGCTGATTTTTTTTAGGTACAATACAATACTTATGATTTATGTTTAAATAAAACCGAACCAAACTTAACCCAAACCGAACTAAACCGAACTGAATGAAAACCAAACCGAATCAAAACCGAACCGAACTAAGTTTGGTTGGCTTTGGTTAGAGTTTTACTAAAACCAAATAAACCGAACCGAACCGAACCCAAACCAAACCCAAAATTAAACCGAAACACCCACCCCTAATTTCTGTTGACAAAATAGAAGTGAAAAAAATATTAGTGAGAATCGAATCCAGAATATAGCGAGTTTATGTTTTTGGAATTTTTACAATCACATCACCACCGCTTGATTGACTAACCGATTTGGTTAGATAGGGCAGTCGCTCAATGAAAGGATTGATCATCAAGTTTTTTGAAACAAAACGATTGATTTTTTTATTAGCTAACCGGCTATTTTAGTGATTCAGTGACCGACTTAAAATAAAATTACTAGAAGATTTAACAACTTTAGCTTGAATCGTGCATTTAAGTGTAAACAATTCTAAGGATGATAGTATGTTCCAACGTAATGTATAAGACAAAGAAAACTTTAGAAACAATCTATTAGTGCGATATGTTTATCGTACAATCTTCTCAATATATATTTACCTGTCACGGGGATAAACCGACATTTGACCTTGATAACTTAAACAAATTATAAGTGAATAAGCCTTTTTGGACATTTGGCTAAAGTATCATTTTAGTACATAAACAAACAATTAACTACCAACGTTTCCTTCTATAAAAATATCCTATATATTAACTGAAGAGACCCTAAAAGTTAAAAACCCTATGTGTCATTTAAAGAGAGTCTTAAGTAACATTAATCTTATGTGTCATTCAAAAAAGAACTTAAAAAAACACATTAATTAAATCAGCCAATCAAAACATTTCAATTTGTCATGGTAAAAATCTTTACATATTTTCAATATCTTTAATATATGCAGAACATTGATGACAAAATATATACTTACCAAATTTATTACCATATTGATAAACTCAAACCGATTTAACTCATTTATGTAGTAGTATTTTGGTCAATGATAAAGTTGGGTTTAAAACATTTTATAGAGTTATTAAAAAACATTTGTTTTTGTAAATATAAGATATATATCACTCAATTACATTTTTTGTCATACATTATAAGACAATATTCGTTTTTGGTTTTATTGTAAATCAATTTCTTTTATTTTTATATTTTGTATACACTTAAAACGTAAGACCTATCATATTAAGATATCAAGATTCGAAATCGACCGATTAATTTTTTTAGTAGACATAATCATTTATCTAATATTTTTTTGGTATATATGATTCAAAACAATATATTTTTACTATACAATAAAGTGAAATTTATATTCCCACGCTTGGCGTGGATCAAAATCTAGTTTATATAATAATGATCAATCTGTTTTTCACTCTTTTTTAGTTTTAGATTAATATGTTTTTTTTTGTTGATAAAGTTACGTTCCATTGTAATACTCATTCCGTTCCAAAATATAATTTATTTTAGTTAAAAGCACAAAGATTAAAAAATTACTTTTTCTTATAAAAAATATCATTTAATATACATAATAAATATAATTTAATCAAACCTAAAAAAAACTACAAAATATTATTGGTCACGCAATATTAAATAAAGATGAAAAGTACCTAGAATTCTCAAAACAACTTATATTTTGAAAAAAAAAAACACCCAAAACAACTTATATTTTGGAACGGAGGAAGTATAATCCATTGTTTTACAAAGTTTGTAAGTAATAAAAAAATCAAAAGTATTAAAAAGCACAAGAATATATGAGAGTTATCATTCCTCGACTTTTTGTTTCATGGTTCTTTCATAAATTACGCCACCGCAATTTTATCGTTCTAACTTCTAAAGTAAGAACCATGAAAGTTATCATTCCTCGACTTTTTGTTTCACGAATCAGACGCATTGGTAATCGACGTAAGTTTACAAATGTTTTTCTTTTATTTTGTAAAGACCTAAACTAAACAATGTCGTGTTTAAAATGTTATACAATATTGTCAATTTTAAAAACTTTTACGAAACAAATGATTGTCTTATCTTTTTGGTATGTGAAATCTTTTCGTATAATCCACAGATGGTGCCTACCCCATAAAAACCCACCTCCCATTTTTCTTTTCCCCCACTTCTTCTCTAGAGAATTTCCACTATTCCCATCTCATTATTATAATACATAAACTATAATTGGCACTTAAATAAATGAGTAAAGCATTTCATTTAGAGAAATGAAGGAAAATCTATGAAAAAAAAATATAAAAGAAGAAGTGAAGCATGTGATGTTGATGATCAGAGTAGGGCATCACACAACATAATCAGAACAAAATGTGTTCGGAATATTCATTTGTTCATACTCCGACCTTTAGAACAACCCATTTCTTCCAAAACCGATCTCTAATCTCGTCACAGTAAAACAAAAGGCATTATGCGAATCCGAGAGATAAATATTCGGATATTCCCACTTGGTTTGCCCCATATCTATAAACTTTTCTCTGAAATTTATTTGAATGATAATGATTGGATTGGATTGCATTGTAGACACAAAATATGCCAAATGTGAACTTTTTTGGACGATGCAGACGGTACTTAACTACTTATCTTTTCTATATGCATGGCCATAGAAAGTAGTGGTGCAAATTATGCGATTCATGGTAAAGCGATCGTCAAAATCCAATCTTTTAACATTTGCCCCACAAGTTAGTGGAAGTCTCTAAGTTCTTTGCACGAAATTGAACCAATGTGGTTTTGTCGGTTTAAGAACGAGTGATGGTCTATCGACACTCGACAGTGGCTCCTCTAGTTATTATCCTTCACATAACTATTTCAACTTTCTGTTTTGGGATCCAATAGAGGAAGTGGAACAAAAGCACTTTTGAATTTGACCATTCTGAAGAAACAAATGTCTCTAATGATTAATTATTCTCTCGAGGATGTATCAATTTTAGACCTCAGAATATGGTCTCTGATAACTAAAGTGACACTTAAAGAAACTCAAAATGGAGAATGGAAGATTCATGAAAGAGTGATGCCAAACGACAAAAATCATAATCAACAATGCAAAAATTCAATCGATAGCAAATGGCTTTAGGTTCAAGTATTAGATAATCCAGGGGATTTATTTTCAACAAAGAAAGAGACTTGGATGCAAAACAACATGGAAAATTCCATTTCTTGATTTTTGCCTTAGAGACTCAAAAGGGAGAAAGTCATTCTTCTACTGGCCTTTGACCCAGCACAGAGATGTCTTCGTATCGTTTCTGCGCCAAGACGAGTAAATCATGTTATGGTATATATAAGTATATAATCATCATCATCTTTTAGACTTGCACAACATACACATTGCAATGGAAGCGAGAAAAGGAGAATCAGGAACCAATCATTCAACTATTAACTGGTAAAACTAACAGCAAGCAGAGACAAAGAGGATGGCAACTAGGAGAAATGTGACCATTCCCATATTAAATACAGAGAAGTAGAAGGAAGAAACAATTTTCAAAAGAAGAGAGACATTAACGACACCCAACATATCGGGAGCAGAATCCATTATCTCAGTATAATCACAGTAAAATTCAGGTTGCAGAGAGATTGAAAGTCAAAAGAATTGAATTCAGTAATAATCATAACGAAACCAAAGCACAAGAGAGGTAGCTTCAAAACAAAAACATACCCCAACGTTCTTGCTTTCCCAGAGCTTGTGAACTCCGTAATCCACAGCCTGCACACACAAATTTAGAATTGCTTCATGTAAATATGATCCCTTGTCAATATGAAACATTATAAATTGCACATCAATAATCTGTCCATGAAAACAACCCCACAAGCATCAATTCAGATCTAAGACCACCAAAACAAACACCAATTTCCTCTCGAATATTCTACTTAACGAATTTTCTTCAATTCACAGCAAAAGTCCCAAATATCCTTCTAAACAAAGTAGATCCGGAGAAAAAAGCCATTGATCTCTCACCCGTTCGCCGAAGAAAGCACCGGCGATGATGAAGGTGACGTAGACGGAGTTACGGCGCATGATAAGTTTGTAAAAGCCTTCGAAAGCTCCTTTCTGGTTTCTCCGAGCAGCGTACTCCATCGTTAACCGTTGATTGTTTTGATTCAGCGATTAGGGTTAGAATAAAGGCGATCTACAACAAAGGCGAGAGAGAAGAAATGACGATTCGCGACTAATCATCAAAGGGAATCTCTTTGACTCCTTCGCATCTCCAAAGGCTAAATGGGCCTCATTTTTTGGCCCAATAGCCCGTTTATTCGTAGTGCAATTGATTATAGGTCAGACAACAATCATGTGTGTACATTCCGAGTTTTGGGTATTGGATAAGAATTAAATAGTGGCAAGAGAGCCCACATTACAAAAGCCCTCTCTAGAGTTTACATATTTTAACATATTTTAGAACCCATTACAAACCAAATAACTAAGCCCAAACCTTGTTAACTAAATGTTTAGCTGAACTGAATTTTTCCCCAATATGAGAAAGAAATTGTTCCCCTAAAGAGTTGTAGGGAAAATCTAATGAGGATGAGACCAAAGACTTCATGAAATAGTAGATCTAGTTCCGGCTGAACCAGAGATGCATGATCTTGCTAGCCAATTGCGGATTCTGCTCGCGAAAAGAAGATATGCAACTTTTTATGATGCAGTCGATCCATTTCTGCAGAGATAAAGCTGGTCGGCAAGTGTTACGGTGCTAACGATCATTTTTCCCTCCATATCTCGTATACAGTTGCTTGCCAGGCCAATAGAAGGAGATATTTAAGGTTTTTGCTGCCATTGAAACCGAAGAGAGACGTTATAGAAGAGTTCTAACTAGTAGATTGCAGATGAAGTCCAAACTTTGCCGAGTAGTGGTTCCAGAGATATCTCGAGTAAACGCATTTGAAGAAAATGTGGTTTCTTGATTCTGGTAATTGATTACATATAATGCAAATTGGATTCATATTAATTCCCTAAGAGATGAGCCTATCTCGTGTTAGGCATCTGTTTAATTGAACTAGCCAAACAAGTGATTTGTGCTTAGGAATACCACGCTTGAACCAGACAACGGAGTACCAACCAACCTGAGGATGGGAATCCCTGATTGCGTTCTAGACCGAGCTCGAGGAGAACATGTTTCTTTATGAACCATCCAAAGTCCACTCTAAGGTATCAGACGATGTTGTAAGAGTCAATGAAGAGAGGTGAATTAGTATATTTTCAAAGGTTGTTGATCTCGCCGAGTTGTGGTCCAGTTTTCATCTCTCCATAAAGAAGAAAGAGTAGCCGACTAGCTGATCCCTGTTTGAATAGGACCATTTCTCCCCACATATTCAATCAAAAGAGAGAAAAGTCACCACATATCTATCCAAAATTTACAATTGATTCCATTACCAGGTAACAATTGGATCCATTGATAAGCTTGTATTCTTAACTATAAAAGGTGTCTGAAAATCCAAGTATAAGATTGCCGCTTCTTAATCTCCCAAAAACTCTTATCTTTCAAAATGTTTTAGTGGATCTAAGCAACCCAAATGGATTCGGTCTTGAATATCGAAAACCACAACAACTAGAATGTGCAAGTTCTATTCCAGACTAGTAAGTTCTTCAATCCTAGGCTTCTTTCCTCAACAGGAGTTGTGATTGTTTCCAAAGCCACCTTTGCCACGTGACGACCATCTAGAGAGCCCTTCCAAATGTAAGCTCCATACATCGATTTAATGTGCTTAATACATCTTTTGGGAAGAATAAATGCACTGCACCAGAACTTGGTGATTCAAGCTATTACAGTATTTAAAAGAACTTGTCTTCCAGCAAAAAAATTGTATTTTGTAGTCCATGAAGTAACCTTTGATCTTATACTTTGCAGGAGAGGCTCACAATCAAGGATTGACAACTTCATAGTACACAAAGGAAGACCTAGATATCTTATAGGAAGAAATCCCTGAGGAATTCTAGTAGACAAAATCAAAGGCATAGCTTCATCATCAAAGATTCCTGATGAAAAAAAAAACAAGACTTCTCAGCACTTATGGATAGGCCAGACAGGTGATTAAACTCATGAAGAATAGTGAGAATGCCTTGCAGGGATGATATCGTCCCATCTGAGAAGATCAAAAAATCATCAACGAAACACAAATGGGTAAGCTTTGAATCCTCACACTTAGGATGATAATTAAGCTTTCCTTGTTCAGCAATATCATTAAGCATTTGGGAGAGAACATTCATTGCTAGGCTGAATAAATAGGGAGATAATGGGTCACCCTATCTAAGTCTCCTTGTACCCCTGAAGTAGCCATGTAGATTCCCATTAATTCCCACAGAGAAAGAAGTTATGGTTATGCAGCAAGCAATCCAATGGATGTATGTGTCAGGTAGATGTAAATCCCATCTGAATGAGTCAAAAGCTTTAGCTATGTCCACCTTTAGAATCATCTTTCTAGGCCCTTTGTTCTCATGATATCCATTTACAATCTCAGATGCAAGTAAGCGATTCTCAAGAAGTTGTCTCCCTTTAATAAAAGTTGTATGGTTAGGAAGAATAATCTGAGGTAGAATTGGTTTTAGTTTAGTCACAAGGAGCTTTGAAATAATCTTGTAGAGAGTTTTACAACACGATATGGGCTATTGTCCTTAACCACAGAAGCAACATGGAACTTAGGGACCATAGTCAAGATTGTTAAATTTGTTACATTAAGCATAAAAGGTTGTTGGAAAAAAGCTAAAATCACTGCATTTTCCACTATAGGCCAAGCCAATTTGTAGAAAACAGATGTTAACCCATCTTGCCCTGGATTCTTGTTTGGATTTGATTTAATTTAAATAGAACCAAAGGTTATCGTTGCTGAGAGTCTTGTGGGACTGTGCCAGTACGGAGGAGGAGACTTGGGAGCCAGAGGCAAAGATAAAGTTAAAGTTCGGGAAGTGGTTCGATATGCAGGCCGTGGAGTAAGCTTTACTTATCTTTGTGATTCTAGTTTCAGATGTTAGCATGTTGTTGCTTTTGTTTCCTATATTTTCGTTTTTGTTGTAACGATTATACCCTTTTCGGAGGTTTATAAGATGGGTTTTCCTTATTTATCTATGTTATATAAGATGAATAGTTATTATATGTGTTGGTTGTTATGATATTCCGGGTTAGGGAATATCGAGTTTGGCCATAGAAGGTAGTTCTAGTCGATAGATGTTTATAGACATTTTAGAATTTATTGCTCTAAGGGCTGCGGTGCCAAATAACTCATTCATTTTTGTTTTAGAGATGATTAGTTCTCCAGTGGGGATGATAAGTTCTCGATAGGAGATGATTAGTTCTCCTTTATGCTCATTTGAGATGATTAGTTCTCTCGAGGAAATGATTAGTTCCCCTGTGTACCCGAAGCTCAAAGGATTTGTTCCTGAGAGTGGATGGGGCACGAGACAGCGATAGCTCATTCCCGAGGAAGTGCATATTTTACCCGAATCCTCCGCCATAATGGTACAGAACTATAGTATCATTGGAGTCAATACACGAATCACTTTAAATATACGAAGCCAAGTCGGCGGGTTGATCCGAGTGGAGAGAAAAAAAAAAAAGATTGAACTCAAAATATTTTCAGGGGATATCCATTTTCCGGACAAGACAGATAAGATATCCCGACACAGTGGCATCTTGATACCGCCCGGAAGGGGAAAAACAAACCCTAAAGAATCAAAAAAATTGAAAAATTGGATTTATGTCCAACGGATCACACCAACCAAGAAAAAGTTTTTTGTTTTGGTGCGGCCGGTGGGCACCTATGAGATAGCGGACAGTATAAATTTGGCAACACTCTTCCCACAAGATCTTTTTCGGGAAAAGGATAATATTCAACTTCGAGTTTTCAACTATATCCTTTATGGAAATGGTAAACCAACTCGAGGAATTTCTGACACAAGTATTCAATTGGTTCGAACTCAAAGGATGTGTTCCTGCGAGTGAGAGGGGGTGTAGAATGAGTTAAGAGTAATAAATGTCTAGAAACAAGCGTATAGACATGGGACTAGGGGAGAGCCACAAAGATCGAGTGTGATGATCTCGGGTGGTATTGACCGGTTTGGGTCATGTTTTTGGTCTTTGTTTATACGGTTTGTTGGGATTCGAGGGCGAACTCACAGTAGTGGGGGAGAATTGTAACATCTGCGAAGCAAAATGTCAATTTTTGGTAGTCGTGTCGAGCGACACATGAAGTGTGTCGATCGACACGAAGGATGGAGGTGTGTCGATCGACACCTTGTGTGTGTTGCTCGACATGAACTTCTGCAGAACCGGATGATTAACTTTTTAATCACGGTTTTGGGGCTTGGTTTAGGGATTTTCCCTAGGATTAGTATTTAAGGGTTCCTGTAGATCGTGGTCGCGTTTTATCAGAGGAAAAACGTGAGAATCATAGAAAATTGAGGGAGATTTCGTGCTCTTGAGGGATTGTTGCAAAGAAATCCTTTAGGGACCGTTTTCTTTGAGTTCTAGAGGCGTAGGAATCTTTGTTCGTTGTTCTTCATGTTTAGACCACTTCAGTTCGTGGGAAGCCTTGTAGAGGTTGTGATCGTGTTCTCTTTGTTATTTTTATCCGAATCCTTTTCATTCCTAAACCAAGGTGAGTTGTGACCGCGGTTTCTAGGCAATGAGGTGATTTTGTGAATGATTTGCGTGGGATCTGGTGTGATGATGATTGTTGTGGTTGCTGTGGATATTATGCCTTGTTTTTCTTGTGTTTCGTGTAGGTTTGCGACTCATATTGCCTAGAATCGGGCTGAGAGAGGAGAAACTCGATTCTGGTGCAACACAAAGCTGTGTCGATCGACACTAGGAGGGTGTCAAGCGACACGAGTGCTGGTTGCGTGTCGATCGACACTTTGCTGGTGTCGCTCGACACGAGGTTCTGATGACCCTTAGTGGTATGAAATGTCTTGTGTTTTGTGTGGCAATTTGGTATTGTTTTATGTTGATATTGGTTGTTACCTAAGCCTGCTTATTACGCCAGTAGGTTGTTACCAACTCGCTAAGTATTTATGAAATACTTACGCAACTCTTTTTCCCATGTGTTGCAGGTAAAGGGAAAATGTGATCGCGGAATCAAGGCAGTAGGAAGAGGATGATAGGGTTTTTTTGTTATTGTTATGTCTATTAATCATGGTGTTTAGGTTGCTAGGTCTATTTGTTTAGAATTCTAGAATTGAATTTGAGTTTGTTAATTTATTAGAATTATTATGTTGGATTATTGGATTTGTTTAATTGTTTTTCCGCTGAGTCTTGTTATCTGCTGAATTAGTTGTTGGGGATTTAGTATTTATGGGAATACTAAATCTGGGTTAATTAAAAAAAAATGTTGGTTGTTTCAATCTTCCCTCCGCTGGAATTCATTTTTTTTAACTTCGCCGACTTCATGCACCTGCTTAGAGAACCAACATCCACTTCAATGAGGGAGAAACAAAGGAGGTTGAGTTTTTAGTCTTTTTAATACTGAACATGTACTCAGAATTCTCTGAGATGATCTCCTAGGACTCTCATTTAATTTATGAGGTTTCCCATAATTGAATTATGCTCATAGTTTGTTTAACCCATTTCATGTTTTTTGTAAAGGACTTTAATAACCATGCAATTTGTGTTATGTAGTTAGTAGTAGATCATGTTTCGTGATAATTTTCTACAAGCTCCAACGACAGGCTGATTCCTAATCGTTAGATATTTTTTATAATTTGCCTCAAACATTAATTGCATATATATATATTTATCGGTACTAAATCCAATCTCGAAGAGGCTTTAATATTTCATGATGTATACGTATGTAAGGAAGAAAGTTTTGGATCGTATAGTTTCATTTACAAATATTGTCTAATACCAACTAACATCTACATCACAATGTCCGACTATGATGTACAGTTCCAATCTATCAATGAACTAATCCCAGTCCTCTAACTTTTGTTTGTGGCTCTAGGTTGTCAATATGTAAGTTTAATGGTCCAAACTGTTGCAAAATATGCCAAAATAATACTATATATAATGGTAAGTTCGAACTTTATTTTTTGTATATGTGTGAGTTATTCATTACTCTATTTTTTAGGTTCTTATATGTTTGGGAAATTCTCATCATGGGAAAAAGGAATATGGAATGTGACTATTTATTGAGTCATCAACCTCAAGTTTGGGTGTTACTTTTTTTTTTTTTTTCTTTTTTTGGTAAAAAAAATATGCCAAATGGGATATTATAGGTGTATGTGTAATTTCCTAATCATTATGTACATTAATATACGATGGTATGAAGGTTTGTTTATGTATTTGAGTTGTAGGCGGGAGATGATATTAGTTCGTACAACAAGAGAAGATAAAACAATTTGCTGATGCTTGACATTCTTTAAACTTGTACATGAAAGGGTTTTCTACATGCACTAGAAAACAAGGTACATATGACCCTATTTTCATACGACCTCTAGAAAAGTACATTGTTACTATACTCAATTTTGATTGTGGTTTTGGTATTGTTTTGATTTAGTTTTTTTCTTCAAATTGCATAGATAAGTTGGCTTTATATTGCGTTAAATTTGATGTCTTTCTTAATAATTTATTTGCTATTTAGCAATTTTTTCTTACTTCCTAGACAAAAGAGATATAATTATGCACAGCTCGAAGACTATTTCTGCTATATTTGTTACAACTTAAATTTATTTATATTTGTGGGTAGCCAACCACATATTGTTTTACAAAATACTTCAACGTAATTATCAAAGAGAAGCAAATTACGTCAATTCTCTACTTTGAAATCACTTACGCTAGTATTATTTAAATATGTATGTTTGCAAGTGTCATTAAAAATGGTAAGAAGCTTTGATAACAGAAGTATCAACAAAATAGACCATAAATATGAACATAAAAGTTTCTGCATACATTTTATCATAAGTTTTTTTTAATTATAATTTTGACATTCATTGTTATTTATGTTATCATGTTGCCGGTGAACCCAATAATTAAATCATTCACTCCATTTCTGTATACAAGACACCACTAGATCTCTTCAATAGAATTAAAAACTCCATTGAGATATTGACATCAAATACCTATTGTGTATATACTAAACCCGCACGTAAGCACGAGTATTGGCCTAGTTATTAATTATACTATAAAAAATTCATCATGCAATCATCTATTTATTCTTCATATTCTCTCTTCTTGTTGACAAAATATTTAATGAGTAGAATAAATATGTTCCCTCGAATCAATCCAAAACCACACTAAAAAAAACTACAAGAAAAGATAATTAGTTCGTGAAGCGCATTTGATTGGTGTCCAAAAACTATATCCTAATAGTGAGTCTATTTAGAAGAGTTGATTACTACACCACAACAAAATTGTTCGCATTTTTTCAAAATACAAAAAAAAAAATTGGAAAATATTATAAGTAGATGAAGACAAACATAGAAGGGTCATAATAGTTGACAATTACATTTAGTTTCATAAAACATTTTTAACATTGGCTTTCATAATGGGTTATTAATTTAAAAAGGGAAAAACTACCTACCACAAAGATCATTTCAAAAGACTAAGGGAAAGAAAAAAATTAACTATTATGTTTTAGGTTGTGAGTTAGAAAATAATGAAGGTAATGAAGGCCACACATGTTGAGTACCTCCACACATTTTCAGTACCTCCACCAAACCAAAGATGCTTGTTTAAATCACCAAACTTCTTTCACATTAAAAGTCTCTCTTGACTACACATGAAGATATGTGAGCTACATTTTATATCAACATAGTCTTGTTTCTCTTGACAAAACGTGAGCAACCGCATAACATTATCGCAAAAGCTAACTCTTGTATACATTATATTTCTTTGGAATCATTCTCCAAATTGTCTCAAATTGTAGCATATACTGATGGATTCATTGGAGTAAGTGATTTATTTTCTCAATTTTTCATATTGTAAGCATCAATCAACATATTTGCTTAAAACATGTATGTTGGATGTTTTCAGAACTTTTACCATATTGATCTACTCATTTTCGTTGTTTATGTCATAGAAAGGTAATTTGGCTTTAGGGGTTAGCCTCGAGTCCACGGAATAAAAGAGATGGTCTCACAATAAGTCAACAAGAAGTATCTCCATGTCATGGTTTAAAAAGAAATAAAAATACATATAATGATTTTGATTTCAACACCCTATTTTTTACATTTTAATCCTCTACATAATTTTTCTCTATTTCACCTAATAATTCAACACCCAACCAACTTTTACATTATGCATTGATTTTATTTTATCAAATTCAACACCATATATCACCACTTAAATAATATATTTTGCAAAATTAAAATGAAAAACGTTTTTTTCTCCGTCCAAACTAAATGATACAAATCTTTATTTATAAAGTAAAAAATATGAATTTTAAAATATTTTTTTTAAAAAAAAAAGATAAAATAAAATTTTATGTATTAATTGACTTCAAATAACTAAAATAAAATAAAATTTTAAAAAACATAACAACGAATAAAATAACAACATGTGACATTGTGTCCCCACCAACTTATGTTTCAACATGTTAAAAAAAATTCAACACTAGTTAATCAACTACATCTCAACACCCTCAGTGCATTAGTTCAATTGTTGAATTAAAATTTGAATACCTCCACTGTACATAATCTAAGGGTATCTTTTGCCAATAATTGAAAAGTTGAAAGCATAATAAAGCAACAAGAAAAGATGATTTGTTCTTGAAGTGAACTTGACTATTATCTAAAACTATATCCCTACAGCGGCTCCATTTGGAAGAGTTGGACATTACACCACAAGAAAATTGTTCATATTTCTTCAGACTACCACAAAACAAAATATTGGTCAAGATTACTAGTCGATGAAGACAAACATAGAAAGATTATAGTAGTTGACAAACACATTTAGTTATATAGAAACATTTTAACATTGACATTCAGAATGGTTATAAGTGTTATAAGTATAAAGAGGGAAAAACTACCAACCAGTATGATCATTTCAAAAGACTAAAGAAAAAAAAACAAATTTGTTATTATGCTATACGCTATGAGTGATATAGTGATGAAGGTGATGAAAAGTACATATATAGAGTAAACGACACACATTTTCTGTACTCCCACCAAAATGAAAAATATTTGTTTAAAACACCAAACTTATTTAACATTAAGAGTCTCTAAGTTACACTTAAAGATACGTGAAATGCACCTTATGTAACTTAAGTATGGGGTTTTTATAAAACACGAGCAATCACCTATTATTATCGCTAGAGTCTTTGTATATTTTTTTTGGATCCATTCTCCAAATCGTCTTGAATCCTAGCATTGATTGATGGTTTCATTGGAGTGAATGATTTACTTTCTTAAGCTTCTCTATGTTCACCACTTTATTAGTACAACATTCATATAGTAAACATTCGTCAGCGGATTCGCCTAATACATGTTGGTAGGATGTTTTCGAAATTTTTACCACATTGATCCGGTCTTTTTCATCACGTATATCATAAATAGCTAATTTAGCTTTATTGATATGCCAATAAACCATGCAATCAATCACTTTCCCTGGAGTCCACGAAATAAGAGAGATGGCCTCGGAACAAGCCAACAAGAAGTATCTCCATGTCATGGTTTAATAAGAATAAAGACTATAAACAATGGTTTTGATTTCAACACCCTACTTTTTACAGTTTAACCTTCCACATTATCTTCTCTTTATTCCACCTAATTATTCAATATCCACCCAACTTTTACATTGCACTACGATTTTATGCAATAAAATTCAACACCTTACGCCACCACTAATATAATATATTTTGCAAAATTATACTGATTTTTTTTTTGAGGACTACAAATTGGAACCAAGAAGAGGAAGAAGACGATGAGGTTGGTATAGAGCTTTAAACGATTGTGCTACGTTCGGGTTTTTTTGAAGCAGATAAAGGGAAGATTAAACGATGAATTTCTAAGTTTTTATTTGAGATAAATGTAATAAAGAGGATGAAAAACAAACGTTAGACCATGTGCAATGGGGTGGTGAATTATTACTCAACATTTTATTCCTTGTAATAAGGGTGTTGAAAGAGCAAATAAACCCAGTGGATTAATCTGATGTTGAATTCTTTCAACATGTTGAAAAACAAAATCTATGACCCATGGCGCCACGTGGTGGTTGCTGATTCGTTTGTTTTTTTTTTCCTTACTTAAATTTTCATCTTTATTATTAAACTCACTTATTTCATAGTAATTTGTGTTATTTCTAAAAATGTTCTATATCAAAGTCCATCATTTTTTATATTCTATAGATAGAGATTTGTTTCATTTAATCTGGACACGTAAAAAAGTGTTGAATTTTATTAAATAAAACTATTGTAGATTTTAAAATTAAGTGGGTGAGAAGAAAAATAAGGGCTTATTTTAGAACATTTAATTTTTTGAAATTAGTTAAGGGCATATTTTCTTTTTCTGGATTGAGATTGAAGATTTTAATGTATTTTAAAATCAAAGTAAAATTTGTGTTATTCAATTGTGTATTCCATAGAAATACATTAAAATCCATTGTTATTAGATTAGTCATTTGTTTGATGTGTTTTAAAATACAATAAAAACACATGTTATTCAATTTATGCTTGATTTTAAAGGATTTTGATTATAATAGATTTTGAAGTATTATTTTGTCTAAAACGTGAACAAACCAAATACAAGCTCTTTCCCTAAATTTTTTGATTTCAAAGAATTTTAAACCTACAACGACAAAAACATGTTGCTTCCAAAAAAATCTGAAACCTGATTATTCCTTATTAATTCTCATTGACGATGGTGTCTTCTTCCTTGGGAACTTCCCATCTACTCACATACGGATCTACTTCTCGTGAATTTCTTATTTCTGGGTTTGGATTGATTTTGGGTTACGATGATTTTGGTCATCGAGCTCGATTTCCTTCATTTCGAAGATCTTAGATTCATTACAAGTCAAAGGCGAGTTTCAATCTATGTTCATCGTAAAAAGAAACATTTCGCTTTTGGGTTTTTGGGAATTGAATAATTCCTTCGAAAACTATTCAAATCTGACGAAAAGTTTGGTATTGTTTGTATGATTGAATAAATCAGCGTTTGGTATATGTTTGTATAATTGATAGAGTTTCTTTAGAAGAAAAAAAATGGATTGTGATTTCTTATTCACTTATCTCTGCTATTAAACCAAATGATATGGGTAATCACCTTAACTTACAGAAATAACGTGAGTGCAGAAACTGATATTTCAAAATACAACAAAACCCAAAAAAATCCTTTAAAATACATTACAACAAAATACATCAAAATACCAATCCAATGTGAGGAATCCATCAAACCCCAATAGAATACTCTCAAATACAAATCCAACATAATATTTTAAAATAATCAATTGAATAACCCCTTAAATTCATTTAGTTACAACATGTGTTAGAGTTAATATTTTGTGAGTAAACAAAATGAACCGATGATGAAAACATGTGTTTCTTTAACAAAAATGAAATAAGTACATATTGTAAAAAATTAAATTAGTTAAGGGCAAATTTTATAGTTAAGGCCATGCCGGGTGAGAAGAAAATAAACACGGGTTTATGACATCAACAAATTTGAAATTAGTTAAGGGCATATTTTCGTTTTCTTAATTTCATTTAGTTACAACATCTGTTAGAGTTAATATTTTGTAAGTAAACAAAGTGAATCGATGATGAAAACATGTGTTTCTTTAACTTGAAAAATAAACATATTAGAAAAAGGTATTACCCCCAAAAAATTATATCTCATAAACTAACAAAAAAACATCTAGGTGGCACAATTTTAGCCCAGAGATTTAGTGAAACAACCAACGGTTTTTTTTTTTTTTAATCCTAAACAATTCTACTACGGAAATAACATAAACCATATAACCAATAAAATAATCCATTAATTTCCATAAACCAAATAAATCAAATTCCAGCAACAATAACCAAATCCAGGAATGATAAATCTAGCAACCTAAGCAATGGTTCACTAGTACTAAACAAAGAAGACAATTCCTAATCATCCTCTTCCTACGCCTTGATTCCGTAGTCACACTTTTCCTTTACATGCATCACATGAGAATAAAAGATGCGTAAGTAATTAATAATTACTTAGTGAGACGGTCTTTCCGTCAACAGGCTAAGTACGAATATACCAGAAATCAATCAACAATTAATTTAAAACGCTAACGTATGGAAAACACGGGTGTCGATCGACACGTCGCACGGTATCGATCGACGCTTCACAAATACTGGTGTCGATCGACACATCGCACGGTGTCGATCGACGCTACATTATCAAATGTGTCGATCGACACGTCGCACGATGTCGATCGACACTCAAGTCGCAGAAACAATTCATATAATCAAAACAGACCTACAACTCACGATTTATCAACGATTCCAATCAAAAACCACACGATTCCAACACAAGAACACAGTACAAACAACCATGGATTCATCACGAAAACCCCTAAACCAATAGTGAATCGATTACTAATGTATCCGAGCCTACGGTTGTGCACTCACCTCGATTTCGGTTGATTTCCGGGAATGAACGCGAAGAACACGAGGAACACAACCTTCCAAGGCTTAATCCGGATCGGTTATGATCGAGTTTCGCGATGAAACTAACAATGATGCCAAGCTTCGCTCTCTAAGCCACTAATCAAGCTTAGGAATGGATCGAATCACTCACAAACTCTCAAACTCACAATTCTCCTCTATCTTTCTCTGATGAACTCGGCCAAACTCGACTGCACGAGTTTATAAACAATTATCTAGGCTGCGCACCCAAAACCGCGTTAAACCGAGCGATTTTAATCCAAACCGAAAAAACCAACATAAAATGGTGTCGATCGACACCCACACCTGGTGTCGATCGACACCCCTTACCAAAATCAATATTTTTGTTTCGGGATGTTACAATTCTCCCCCACTAATTTGGATTCGACCTCGAATCCCAACACAACTGCCCACTAAGACCATCACATTGACCCTACCTGGTCAAAATAATCCGATATCAACACCCGATCTCTGAGGCCCCCATCTAGTCTCATGCTTATCTACGTTTTCAGAAATTAATTACTCTTAACTCATTTCACTCCCTAACACTCACAAGATGCATCCTATGACCTATCAGGAACACATAACGCTCGCAATCTCGGGACGAATCCTTCGAGCCAACGATATTTTGGGAACTCACATCCCCGCAAGAGAACTCACATCCCTCGCTACTTATTCTGGGAACTCACATCCCGAATAAGTATACAGGAGAACCCACATCTCCTCTGGGAACACACATCCCAATAAGTATACATGAGAACTCACATCTCCTCTGGGAACTCACATCCCAATAAGTATACAGGAGAACTCACATCTCCTCTGGGAACTCACATCCCAAAAGTAAATGAGTTATTCGGGATCGCAACCCCTAAAGTAATCAATTCTTAAACATCTCTAAGAACCTATTGACTAGAACTACCTCCTATGATCTAAGGCACGATATTTCCTATCTTGAAATATCAACAATAATAAGAACTACTCATCTTATTAAACACGGAAAATAAATAAGGCAAACTCCATCTTATAAATTTCCAAAAATGTAAAAAATTGTTACAACGAAACGAAAATACATGAAACAAAAAGATAGCCAAGCTCAAATTGTGACCTGCTTGTCGAACCACTTCCTGAACTTAAGCTTCATCTTTGCCTCTGGCTCCCAAGTCTCATCCTCTGTACCGCTACAGTCCCACAAGACTCTCAGCAACATTATCTTCTTTCGACGTAGATACTTGACTCTCCTCTCCAGAATCCTCACAAGAACTGCCAAAACTGTCAAATCAGGCTGCAGATCCTCCGGGATCTTAACCACCAACTCCTCCGATTCATGCAGGCACTTCCTCAACATCAAAAAATGTAACACCTTATAAAATACCTTCATAATCGGAGGTAACTCAAGCCGATACGCAACCGGTCCAACTTACTCCACTTCCAGAAACGGACCCATAAAACGCGGACTCAACTTGTTCTCTGTTATGGATCTGTTACGACCCCTCAACATAGCCATCTTGAGATACACCCGATCTTCCACTACAAACTCAAGCTCTTTCTTTCTTCTATCTGTATAACTCTTATGCCGATCCTGAGCTTCTTTCATGTTTAGTCTCAAAACATGGATCATCTCTGTCGTTTCCTGAACATAGGTCGCACCGTAAATGCTCCTCTCCCCCACTTGAGTCCAGCATAAAGGTGTTCTGCACGACCTCCCATACAAAGCCTCGTAAGGAGCCACCCCAATACTCGTATGAAAGCTGTTGTTAAAAGCAAACTCAGGCAGGCAAAAATGATCAACCCAGTGACCACCCCAATCCAATACATACATGCTCAACAAAACCTCCAAAGTCTTAATAGTCCTCTTTGACTGCCCATCAGTCTGCGGATGATAAGCTGTACTCATATGCACCTCAGTGCCCATCTCTGCCTGAAAAGCTCTCAAAACTTTGAAGTAAACTTGGGATCACGGTCAGACACAATACTGGCTGGCACTCCATGCAGCCTCATTATCTCCTTCACGAATTTCTTAGCCAGAACCGCTGCTCCATCGGTCTTTTTAATGGCCAAAAATCGCTTTGTCTTAAACAACCGATCCACAATGACCCATATAGCATCATAAGTCCACGAGTTAGGCAATCCTACTACGAAATCCATCCTAATCATATCCCACATCACTTACGAACACGTGTCGCATTTCGCGACCCTATCTACCACATCCCTCTTCATGCTAACCCAGTGGTAATACCGTTTCAGATCCTGGTACATCTTGGTCGCTCCCGGATGAATCGAGAACTTTCTCGCATGAGCCCCACTCATAATCTCCCGCCTTAATGACTCATCTCAAGGTACAAAAACTAGGCTACGCACAAAAATAGTCCCATTTGAAGAAACCAAATACTCGAAACCAACTGCTTGCGACGCATTAATCAAACTCTGATCGTTCCCCTGAGCCACTCTGATCCTACTGAAAAGATCTGCATGGTCAGCTGCCTCTAAGCCCAAAGGCTCCTGCGAAATAGCACAATGATGCAATGTGCTAATTTGCTTACTAAGGCCTCAACATCATGCTCCCGAGCTGAATCGAGCCTCCCTCGACTCAACGCGTCAGCTACCTGATTTGCTTTGCCCAGATGATAGATGATCTCCAAATCATAAGCTGCCAAAAACTCAACCCAGCGCCTCTGTCTCATATTCAGCAATGGCTGAGTAAAGATATACTACAACTTCTTGTGATCTGATAAATATGCATCGACGCGCCATATAAATAAGACCTCCAGATCTTAAGCATAAATACTACCGCTCCTAATTCCAGATCATGCGTAGGGCGGTTACGCTCGCTCCCCTGCAACTACCTCGAAACATATGCAATAACTCGACCCTCCTCCATCAGAACATAACCCAAACTAACTCCTGAAGCATCTGTGTACACGGTATAAGGCTTCCCCGGCTCGGGTAATACCAATACTGGTGTACTCGTCAACATCTCCTTGAGCTTCCTAAAACTCTCCTTGTACTTCGGCGACCACACAAAAAGGACATCCTTCCCGGTCAACTTCGTCATAGGCTGAGCCATACTCCCAAAACCCTTAACGAATCTCCTGTAATATCCTGCCAAACCCAAGAAACTCCTGATCTCAGTAGCACTACTCGGTCTAGGCCAATCCCTGATAGCCTCAATCTTAGCCGGATCCACTAAAACTCCCTCTGCAGAAACTATATGACCCAGAAAACCCATATGCCACTGCTAGAAACTGCACTTGCTTAACTTAGCATAAAGCTTCTGCTCCCGAATCATCTCAAGAACTAACCTCAAATGAGCCTCGTGCTCCTCAGGACTCCTCGAGTAGACCAAGCTAGATATTGTCGATAAAAATGATAACAAACACGTCCAAATATTCCTTGAACATGTCGTTCATCAACCTCATAAATGTCGCAGGCGCATTTATCAAACCGAAAGGCATAACTACAAACTCGAAATACCTATATCTCGTCGTGAATGCCGTCTTACGAATATCTGACTTCTCTATCAGGATCTGATGATAACCCGACGCCAAGTCTATATTGGAGAACTAAGTAGCACCCCTCAACTGATCCAACAACTCATCAATCCTGGGAAGAAGGTACTTGTTCTTCACAGTGACTCGGTTCAGTCTCTTGTAATCAATACACAAGCGGAAATTGCCGTCTTTTTTCTTCACGAATAAAACCGGCGCTCCCCACGGCGAAATACTCGGCTGAACAAATCCCTTACTCATAAGGTCCTCAAGCTGCTTCTTCAGCTTTGCCAACTCCGCTAGAGCCATCCTGTAATTTGACTTAGAAATTGGAGATGTCCCAGGCTCTAGCTCAATCGTGAAAGGATCAGACCGAGATGGCAGTAATCCCTTCAGCGACCAAAAGATATCCTCAAACTCTTGAATAACTCAAGTATCCTTGAGCAACCTCACCACTGGACTATGTCATAACAATCGTCGCCAAGTAAGCCTCACAACCTCGCTCTATAATCTGCTTAGTCTGAATAGCAGAGATTACAAGACTCCCGGAAGTCAGTCTCATGCCCTGAAACACTAACCTCCCTGCATCCCTCTCAAAGACCACTCTGCCTCTGAAACAATCCAACTGAACTCAATAGAACGCTAGCCAGTGCATCCCCAATATGACATCATACAGCTCTACTGGGCTAATCACCAAATCGGCTGGCATCGACTTTCCATCAACCTGAACATCAAATGCTCTAGCTCGGCCCGAAGTTGTCAAGAATCTTCCTCCAGCCACCTTGACCAAAATCAAAAGTTCACCAGTACTGCTTTGGATACAACTGCTCTCGGCATTCTCCAGAGTAATGAAGCAATTCAATGCTCCAGAATCAAAAAGCACGTGAGACTCAAAACTTCCCACTAACAAGGTTCCTACACAATTCACATATGTTGAGAACCCTAGAAATTCTATCACAAGTAAAATAAAAGAAACAACCAACAACATTTCAATTATAAAAGAATTTACGAAGTTTGAGTCTAGAATTTTACCTGTGATCTGCGCGCCATTATGCTGACCAATCTCTCCAGGCGCGTTAAGGTGCAGGTCTAATCTGACCCAAAGGCTGCACTGCTGCAATCTACGCCATCTGCTGCACTTATGCCACTTCCATTGGCTGCAGCTTGGGACACATGGGCTTAATATGCCATGGCTCTCTACAGTAGTAACAGACTCGAGGTGTATCAGACTCGCTCCTCTTCGGACAGTTTGCCATCTTGTGATCCATACTATCACACTCGTAGTAACCGCGACCACTCTGGCCTATCTGGAAGCATTATCCCACTTCCTCTTCTGACCCTGCGCAGGCTTCTCGCCTTTGCCAGAACTAGAACCTATGCGATGATGCTGCTGACTCCTCTGCGGAACGGCAGGAGCAATCACGGGCATAACAACTACCGCATCAGCCTACTCGCGCTGATCCTCCTCTATAGACACCGCAAGCTCCATAAGCTCTGCCCTCGAGGCGTACCTAGAACCTCTGCACTGGGTCTTAATGCTCAAACCAAGCCCCTGCAAGAACATATGCATAAGGGTCCGCTCATCCTCCGTGCTACGACCAGCATGAACCAAAAGTTTGTTGAACTCAGCATCGTACTCTCGCACCGTACTCGCTCCCTGAGTCAGCTCCATAAACCTCATCTGAAGACGGTCCAACACCTCTTTAGGAAATTACTTGGCGTTAAATTCGACCAAGAACTCGCCCTAAGTACACACAGCTCTTCGAGCCTCTATGGCTCTCCACCACAAATGGACATCCCCACCAAGATAGTGAATAGCCAGCTCCACCAGAAACTGTGCAGGATATCAGATCGACCGAAAATTGTGTTGTAACCTCAAACGCCACTCATACGCCTCCTCAGGCCTAACACTGCCGCAAAATAAGGTGTACCAATCCTCTGCATCAGTCCCATCATCTCTAGATAAGGAGGATGCTCAGGAGCTGCAGCCCTCGGCAGCTCAACCACTACAGCCCTCGGCTACACCTCAACCACTGGAGGCCCTGCTGGATTCGGTGCCGGACTTGCCGCCAGAAACCGCTCTAACAGCTACGTCAGCAAACCCACGATGACATCATCTCAACTTGGAGTTGCAGCTGCACCCCCACCTGGGGTCGCTACACCAGCGCCTCTCCCAGCACCCCTCCCGGCACCCAAACCCACATTGGCAGTCCCACTGGTCTCACTCGCAGATCCTGCATGATATGTCTGAGATGCTGACACTTGCAAATTACTCGATGACTCTGGCACTGGTCCTCTACCATGGCCCCTACCTCTATCCAACCTCTCGCTCCAGTATCCATAAGTCTGCACTCATATAGAACATGGAAAATAAGCAACCAAGAAGTCACAAACAACAAAATAAAGCTCACCGCAGAATCTCTTTAAAGGCTGAAGAGGATGATTCTAAGACTACTAATTGTCTAAACGCAGATAAAAAATTAACCACATAGTCTCAATTCATCCAAACCAATCGTCCTGAAACCGTATACGCTCTGATACCAAAATGAAACAACCAAGCTTTTTTTTTTTTTTAAATCCTAAACAATTCTACTGCGAAAATAACATAAACTAGATAACCAATAAAATAATCCATTAAATTCCATAAACCAAATAAATCAAATTCCAGCAACGATAACAATAACCAAATCCAGGAATGATAAATCTAGTAACCTAAGCAATGGTTCACTAGTACTAAACAAAGAAGATAATTCCTAATCATCCTCTCCTACGCCTTGATTCTGCAGTCACACTTTTCCTCTACCTGCATCACATGGGAATAAGAGATGCGTAAGTAATTAATAATTACTTATTGAGACGGTCTTTCCGTCAACAGGCTAAGTGCGAGTATACCAGAAATCAATCAACAATTAATTTAAAATGCTAACGTATGGAAAACACGGGTGTCGATCGACACGTCGCACGGTGTCGATCGACGCTCAAGTCGCAGAAACAATTCACATAATCAAAACAGACCTACAACTCACGATTCCAACACAAGAACACAGTTCAAACAACCATGAATTCATCACGAAAACCCCTAAACCAATCGTGAATCGATTACTAATTGTTCCGAGCCTACGACCGCGCACTCACCTCGATTTCGGTTGATTTCCGGGAATGAACGCGAAGACACGAGGAACACAGCCTTCCAAGGCTTAATCCGGATCGGTTCTGATCGAGTTTCGCGATGAAACTAACAATGATCCCAAACTTCGCTCTCTAAGCCACTAATCAAGCTTAGGAACGGATCGAATCACTCACAAACTCTCAAACTCACAATTCTCCTCTATCTTTCTCTGATGAACTCGGCCAAACTTGACTGCACGAGTTTATAAACAATTATCTAGGGCTGCGCACCCAAAACCGCGTTAAACCGATCGATTTTAATCCAAACCGAAACAACCCGCAGAACATGGTGTCGATCGACACCTACACCTGGTGTCGATCGACACCCCTTACCAAAATCAACATTTTGGTTTCAAGATGTTACATTTAGGTTTTTGGTTAGTTTTTAGGACATAATTTTTTTTTTGGCTATCTACCAAATTAATCCTAGAAAAAAATTAAGATGAATACATAGGTTTATTTTATCTTCTCTCACATTAGATTAACATTGCTAAATCCAAAAGCTTCAAATTGGTAAAACTGAGTGATTTGGCGTTCTGTTGGAAAAAAATGGTTAAAAAATTGATTTTAAAATTTTGGTTAACGATCTTATAAATCATGTATGATTTGATTAATTTGATTTTTTTTCTTTTATTTTAAAAAATTTCTATTTATATTTTGATTATAAGAGAATACAAAGGGGTGAGATTAGAAAATAATCCTTGGGTCATATAAACCATAAAGGATGAAAAGAAAGAAAACATTACATATTGTAGAGAATCAAGTTCCTCTTAACCACAATTCAAGGCAATCCACAAAACTTGCATTATCCTTAAGGGTCAAGAAAGCATCTCGAATTCCTTTATCAATCTTCTTGAAGAGAATCTCCGCCGGAAGTTTGTTGTTTCTAAATATGCGTTCATTTCTCTGTCGCCAAAGAGAATACACCACCACCTGAGCCGTACATTCGGATACGGCCTTTGAGCCATCTAAGGAAGATTTGCCAAGTACCAAATCCCATGTAAGGAGCCCTTAACCTCTGAAAAACTAGTCTCCGCACATCTTGAGCATAGGGGCAGTTAAGCAAGAGATGCACCCTAGTTTCCTTATAGATCTCACAAAGCACACATGTATCACATTCAATAACTCCCCAAGTAAGCAGCCTATCCCTTGTTGCTAACCTATCCATACAAGCAAGCCAACTGATAAAAGCATGTTTAGGAATATGTCCAGAGAACCAAACCTCTTTAAACCACTCCACATCTTCATAAGGAGTGGCAGTTTGTTTCCTTGCAAGAGAGAAAGAGAAGTTGTCTTTGAGGGAACCCACTCCTTCCTTCCATTTAAATATGTCTTGTGTTTCCTCCTGAAGTGTGATGTTAGTGAGATAGATAAAAAAGGCCTCAGTAGTGTCACTTCTAGCACCTCTGAAATTCCATCCATTAACATTTGCCGCATCACTAACCTTGGAGTCTATAGGAAGACCACAAATTCTTGGTCCATCAATGCCAATAAAGGAAAGAAGTTGCCCAAAAGGTGTCCACTTATCCAACCAGAAAGAGCAACATTTTCCATTCCCAACATAGCATGAGATGAAATCCTGAGCTAAAGGCCTGGGTTTGAGAAGTTGGATCCAAGAAGATGAACCAGTGCTCTTATCACTCAATCTCCAGAAGGATTTACCTCTCAACTTATTTGTTCTACACCACGCCACCCACAATGAATTAGAGGAGAAAAACAGTAGCCAAATCAACTTGAGGACAAATATTTTGTTCCAAGAAACCAAGTCTCCAAGTCCCAAGCCACCCGCAGATTTCGGGGAGCAGATTTGAGTCAATTTGACCTTTGCTTTACCAGAGGAAATAGGATCACCACACCAGTAAGCCATTATACTCTGAATAACCAAAGAAATCATTGAGTTCTCCCTGCAAAAGAGAGGTGTCTAGAGGTCCACGAGTGAAGCCTTGCTTTTACCTTCTCAGTCAGAGGAGCATAATTTTTTTTTCTACATTTTTTCGCTTTTCTTTCTTTAAACCTTTATAACTTTTACGGAACGAATTATATATATATCTAGTTGTAGAGCATATACAGATTGAAAAATACAAAGACGGATCTAATCACGAATACCCACAGAAAAAAAAGATCATGATTATTCTATATATCCTCCCTTATCAACAACTATAGGCAATTAAACACAATGAAAACAATTTGCATTGTTCACTATAATATGAGTATATAAAACGAATGAGTGACTATATAAATAAGATAACAATAATGTCTTTTATATTATGGAGGAACAAGAACCACATTTTTGATGTATGTTATAATTATATAAAATTTTCAGCGTAAGATCAAGCAACGATTATGTAACCCACCAGAAGCTGAAGCAGCTCTCCTAGCTTCCTCAACGAGAGCCGCACGTGCCGACGAGATTCCGGCTGGGACAAGGCACATGTCAAACGTTGAACAATCGATCCAATCCTTAAGAAGCTCTTCTTGTCCCCATATCTCCGGTATCCAAACCCTACCGGCGATCTCTCTCCGGTGCTTCTTTAGCCTCTCTCTTCCGGTAGCGTCCAGTCTCTCTTCTTCTTGATTCCGTTTCTGTTTCTCTTCAGGCAAAGTTTGATCTTTCTTGTCGGAAACAGAAGAAGCTTCGTCGGACAAAGCTGGATCTTGTTTGGTTTGGTCGGAAGGAGGATGAGGTGGGTCTATCGGGTGGGCCAATGGAGACGTCGTATCATTGATGTTCATCATGATGATGATTACACAATGGTAAAGGAGATTCAGATTCTTGGAGAAAACAAAAAATGGAAAAGAGAGATTATTTGTGTTTCAGATTCGGTGATGATAATATGTATATTTGTTTCGTTGGGTTATATGTAAAGAAGGAGGAAATTGGGTGGGAGTTTGTGTTACACGTCGACTTAAGTTTATTGTTTGGTGAATTTTTTTTCTTTAGCTTTTTGTTTTTTGTATGGTAAGTGACAACTTTACGTGTCTTTTTTGTAGATTGGATTGCTTTGGCTCTTAATTTTTGGAATTTAAATAAATAAATAATAATCATCATAAATTTTGCTTGTTTATTACACGTTCTTACTAAAATTCTCTATTTATTTCCATTTTAATTTCAATTTTTTTTTTGCATTTGTCGAAAGGCTGAAGCCTCACAAATTGGGGTTAGATACTTTCTTAAGTAAAACTCTCAATGAGACTATCCTAGGAAGAAGATATTCAGAAGTACTAAAACAAAACAAAATAGATTGAAGAGAAGAGGCAGACAAAATAAATCATGTGTTTCATTGAGATTTCTCATAAGAACGTTCAGGCTTGGCTAAGCAAATTTTCACATTTATGAAGAATTTGTTGTTACATTCGATTTTTTTTCTTTTTAAATGTAAAGAGATTCATGTTCTCAACTACTAATATTTTTGGGGTCGTAATTCGTGAATATTCAATATGTTATGTGTTGAATATAAGGGAAGCATTTAAGGGAGTTAGATTTTTTTTGGGAGGATCATGAGGCTGATGTTGATTTAGGGATTTATTCCAATGAAATATGTTTAGGTGGGGATACGTTGGAATTAAATGACTCTGAATTTCTGATAATGATCTCTGCAAAATCAAAATAAAAGTTAATTTTGTTTCCAAACTATAATCGTTAACAAAATTGATATAGCCAAAAAAAAAATTACATTATGATGGACATAATAAAGAGGTCTCAATTTGAAAGTACCTTCTCAAAGCCTTACCTTGAATCTGTTTATGTAACTGTTACTCTCACTGTTTTTATTTATTTGTTTGATTTTCTAGAGTTTTCACAAATATTAAGAAAACACATTAATGGTTAATTATAAATGTTTTATTTTTTGCAAAAAACAATTTTCCATAACTTTAAACCAATAGTAATCTAATAAAGTTAATAAATATGTCTTGAAATCTACAATTCACCATTAACCTTTCATTAAAAATGCATTGAAAAAGTGAAAAATCAATCTTTTTAAAATATTTTTTTTTCTTAGAAAATCAATCTTTTGGGAACGGAGGGAGTATTAATTAGAGATTGTCCTTACTCTTTTCACTTTAATCCAGCAAGAACTGAGAGTAATAATATATGAAATTTAATGTATCTGTCTACAGAAAGCATATATGTACCATCATATGATAGTGTGTGTCCATATAAAACTGTCTGATGTAGATGTATAATTTATTTGACATGGAATATTGTGTTGTCGTGACTCGTTAGGGATGATCGAATAAGTATATATTTAGTGCAGACGTTAACATTTAACCACAATTTACCATCTTATATGGTCCTCTCGCTTAGATATTTTCTATAACTAAGTACGTAGGCGTAAATTCGAGTGATGCGCAAAAAATGCAATGAATGTATTTCAAAAATGTAAATCTAACATTTTCGTATGGTACACCTAGCTAGGTACTCTATTGAAAGAAATTAAGTACCGTTATTTGTAACAATCTAAAATTTATTAAAAGTAAACATCACCAATTAGACTAAATCAATTCTAGAAAAACTAACTTCACTTAACGACCCATTAATTCCACTAATGTTTACTGGCTTTGGAGAGAACAATTAATCATCTTCCTTCAAACTCACCTCTCTATCTTGCTCACACTCTCCACAAAAAAAAATCAGAATCACCTTCTCTATCGTCGACGAGGAGTAACTGAGGAATCAGAAGCGGATGGCGGACTCAGTCGCTGGATTGAGTTCTAGGCTCCCGACTTAGGAAGTTGGTTCAATCCCAGCCAGATATACGATCTTCTTTTGATCTCTTTTTGATTGGGTTTTAAAGCCATACACTCGCTTCGTCTGTTTTTGGAGCATAAGTATTGTTATCTTTTTGGAGCACACACATTCGGTCTCTTTTTGACTGAATCTTGTAATCTTTTCTTTTGATAAATAAATTCCACATTTTTTATAAAAAAATCACTAATGGTGGTACCGGGTTTAGCACTTGTTACCATGACCCGACCTAGGATTGAACCAACCCGAATGCCCAACTAGAAGTAGCAAAGTGGGCCTAAACTTGCCGGGGAAGCCCATTATGGAGACTAGAGGCCGAATCCACATCAGATCGCCGACCTCGAAGTATTTGGAGAATAAGTCAAAAATATATGGGAATATTTTGTAAATCTTCTTAGTTATGATACTTTCCATGCACTTCTAGGGTTTATTCGACTGATATCATTCAGTATAAATATGTAACTCATTTTCCCAAGAAGAGGATCCGCAACTCTCTTCAACAATATACTTCATTTGGAAACATTCTTAATTTCTCTTTGAGCTTTACATACTGTTTTGCCCTAAGATCCTAAATCCCACTTGTTTGAAGGAGATCGAGCTCGTTTACACGAGCCCGGTATTTTCAATTGGCGCCCACCGTGGGGCCTCTTAGGTCTTTGGGCACAAAATTTTGTCAGAAGAGGATCAGTTGAACGACCAAGAAAGATCATGATGACATTCATGATCGTGGGAGGAATCAGTGAGGAAGGAGACGTAAGATCCATCCGCCGAGAAAACGAACAACCATGGCTGGCTAAAGAAAAATTAGCCACCACGTTCAACGAAAGAGACACACTCTAAGGCGACCTCACAATGACCCTCTGTTCATCAAGATCATGGTAGACGATTGAGAAGTTAATCAGACATTGGTCAATACGGGGAGTTAGGTGAACCTCATTTACCAGAGTATTCTCAAGAAATGGAGGTCGAAGGAAACAAGCTAATGAGGGATCCCCAGCCCCTGACCAGATTTGTAAACAACATGACAACCACCATTGGAAACAATAAGCCCCCAGTTCGCTCACTTGAATGATCGAGTTCGTGGTTGTCGATACCGCCTCGGTGTATAACATAATCCTTGGAACACCATGGCTCTATGTCATGACGGCCGTAGCATCACCCTATCACTAATGCTTAAAATTACCAACAGGCGAAAGGACGTATAAGATTCGAGGCAGCCAGACTAAGGCAAGGAATTGTTTCCTCCTAGATAAAAAACAAAGGAATCGAGCAGCATTGGCACTCCAGATCTCGGATCAGACGATAGAGATGGATAAACGAGCATCAAAGGAGGCAAAGATGATACTAAGCAGAAAAACAATCACATGGGTTATAAACCATCTAGAGAAACCGAATCGGTGTGTAGGAATTGGTATCGACCTCAGCGACCCAATCTGAGACCAACTCGTGAAGTTGCTCTGGCAAAACGTATTAACTTCGCTTGGTCACTAGAGGACATGAAAGGAATTGATCCCAAGATCATCTATCATGAGCTCAACGTCGATCCATCCCACTGGCCAATCAAGCAAAAGAGAAGGAATTTAGGCCCGGAACGGTCTTTATCGATAAATGACAAAGTAGAAAATCTCCTCGGAGTAGAATCCATAACTGAGGTCAAATACCCTCACTGGCTCGCCAACCTAGTGGTGGTAAAGAAAAAGAATGGAAAATGGAAAGTTTGTGTCGATTTCACCAACATAAACAAGGCTTGCCTGAAAGACAGTTTCCCCCTACCTAATATTAATAGACTAGTCGAGGTCACTGTTGGAAACGAACTGTTGTCCTTTATGGACGATTTCTCCGGGTATAATCAGATAATGATGCATCCGGATGATAAGGAAAAAATATTCTTTATCACGGACAAGGTAATCTATTGCTACAAAGTCATGACATTCGGCCTCAAGAACGCCGTCGCAACCTACCAGCGTCTGGTCAACCGGATGTTCGCCGACCAGGTCGGCCAAACCATGGAAGTATACATCGATGACATGCTTGTGAAGTCGGCGAATGCTAAAGTTCCATCTCAACAAATGTTTCGATATGCTCAACCTCTACGGTTAGAAGCTAAACCCGGCAAAATACACATTCGTGGTTACCTTAGGAGAATTCCTCGGGTACTTGGTAACAAAGCGCGACATCGAAGTAAACCCGAAGCAAATTTTTGTTGTCCTAAATCTTCCATCAGCTCGAACTCGGAAAGAAGTTCAAAATTTGACAGGGCAAATTGCGGCTTTCAACCGCTTTATATCCAGATCAACAAACAAAGTTTTGCCCTTCTACATATTGCTTCGAGCTAACAAGACATTCGAATGGAACGATGACTACGCACGAGCTTTCTCTAACCTGAAGGAATACCTCACCACGCCACCCATTATGCAAAGCCAGAATAAGGTGAAACTTTGTATCTCTACATCGTCGTATCCACCTCGGACGTGAGCGGGGTCTTCATGAGAGAAGACTGGAGAGAACAAAGACCAATTTTTTACGTAAGCAAAGTCTTAAGCAGTGAAAAAAATGAGGTATACCATGATGGAAAAACTAGCGTTGGCCCTACTAATCTCGACAAGGCAGTTATGCCCCTACTTCTAATCAAATACCATCGAAGTATTGACCAATTATCCGCTTCGAGCCATACTGCACAGTCCTAACCAGTTCAGGCATCTAATAAAGTGGGCAATCGAGTTTAGTGAATACGATATCATTTATAAGGAACACCCAAGTGTAAAGTCTCAAGTGTTAGCCAATTTTGTGGTCGAGCTTCCTGAAGGAGAAAGCATCGAAATTACCAGCGAGGAAGGATTATGGGTCCACCATGTCGGCTATTTCTCTTCCCAACGAGGATCCAGAGTAGGAGTACGGTTGGAGTCTCCGACTGGCGAAATCATCGAACAGTTGCTTCGGTTGAATTCTGTGGAATCTAACAATGCTGCAGAATATGAAGCTTTAATTTTCGGCCTCTAGCTCGTCGAGGTCATTGTAGCAAAACATTTGAAAGCAAACTGTGATTCTCAACTGGTGGCCAGTCAATTCAACAGAGAGTACGAGACCAAGGATGCCAAAATGAAAAATTACCTCCATGTGGTCAAGGCTCGCGGTCCAATTCAGTGACTTCGAGCTCCGAAAAATTCCATAGAATGAAAATTCGGCATCAGACACTCTGGCCGCATTGGCCGCTAAGTCAGATATCAGGCGAATCATCCCGGTAGGTAATATATCAAGCTCAAGAATTGACCAACCCATGGATCAACAAACGGTCATGATGGTTAACGAAGTGGAACTAGTAGATGACACATCGGCCAAAGCTGAGGAGGAACCTTAAAAGGATTGGAGAGAAGACATTATCGCATACATAAAGCAGGGCCAACGTCTAGAGAACAAATGGGAAGCTCGGCGATTACGAGCTCGAAGCGCTCATTATACCATCTTCAAAGATTAGCTATATTGATGGAGCAAATCAAGAGCCATGATGCGATGCATCATAGGAGACGAAGTCTACAAAGTGTTAGAGAATACCCATGACGGTGATGGAGGCAATCACTAGGGATGTCGATCTTTAGCGCCCAAACTAAAGAAGCTCGGGTTCTTCTGGCCAACCATGATATCTGACTGTCAAGAATTTTCGGATAAGTGCGAATTGTGCCAGCGCCAAGCTCCAATGAAGTTGGCTCTAACGCAAGAATATTCGGCTGCCACCATCGTCTATCCATTCATGCGATGGGCAATGGATGTCCTTGGACCACTTCAAGCGTCAAAAGGAAAGAAGCACATTTTAATAATGACGGACTACTTCACCAAGTGGGCAAAGCCGAGGCTTTCACAACAATCAAAGGAATAGATGTGCAAAACTTTGTTTGGACAAACATCATATGCCGACATGGAACACCCTACGAGATCGTATCTGATAACGGCCCGAATCTGATGGGCGACATATTCAACAAGTTCTACTGAAAGTAGGGGATATGACTGAGTACCACAACCCTGTACTTCTGATACGGGCTCAAATTCACCCTAACTACTCTCTCAAATTAAGAGATCGTAGTAGTATTTAGGGATCGAATCCACAGGGAATTGAATACACAATCAATCTCAGTGTTCAAATTATGCTAAGTAAAAAGATGTAATTGTAATCACAATTCATAAAACAAGTAAACAAGAGATGGTTTAATTTCAAGTTCTCAAAGAGACGAAAGCTAGGCCATGGAGATTTCTTCAGGTAATGAATCGAAATCAAAGATATAACAACTGTCGAGGTTCAATTAAGCACCGTTCTAGAACTCAAACACGAGAGTATAGCCAGCTAACTTCCGTTACAAAGGCTATCTATCCTTAAATCCTCAAATCCCAAATTCCTTTGCGAATTCATCGAATCTAAACAAGCAATTAGTACAAGTTCGATTTGTTCACAAAATCCCTAAGCCAAATTCCTTTGCGAATAGGTAATTTTGCCCATCTAGACTAGTTCAGGTTATTAATCTCACTTCCGTGACTAATCAACAATCCTAAGATCAAGATTCTAAGTGATCAAGCTAGATTCTAGCATTAGAAACAGTCTAGATGAAGAACTAACGGATAAACCTCAACAGATCTGCGATCTTAAAGATTTCTCATCAAAACCCAAGAAATCCCCAAAACCTAACAAGTGATTTACTCAGAAATAGATGATGAAATCATAATAACTGAATAGATTTGCATAAAAGAGTAAGAGTAGAAGATACAAAAGGGTTTGTAGGTAGTAGATATCAAGAACATGTGATTTCCCTCAAAGCTCTTCAAAATCTCTCTTTTTCTCTATGTCCCACGAAAACAAGATCAAATGTGGGGACAACCTAAATAACCTATTTATACAAGTGCCAAAATTAGGTCTAAAAACAGATATTTTTGGCTTTTGCAGACCGCGTGTCGATCGACAGAGATTTATGTCGATCGACACGAGACTCTCTGCCTTAACATCATTTGATCTTTAAAATACTCCGTCGATCGACATGATATATACACAAATACCCTGTGTCGATCGACAGGCCATGCTGCTCGATTCCAAAATGCTCCAAAATGATCCAAATGTTTCCATTAAGCTCCAATTGGCCATTTTCCTGCAAAACACTATAAAAGATACACAAATACCAAAAATACTATACAAAACCGACTTATATCATGGTTAAAAACGGGTAAAAACCATGCTATATCAACTCCCCCAGACTTAGCATTTGCTTGGCCTCAAGCAAAACATACACAAAGAATGTGAAAGAGGTTTGAAAACACAGAACATACCTTCCCTTAATGCAGCGAATTGACCTTTCCAGTTAGTGAACCACATGATTCAGAACCAACCAAAACTAGACCGCCATGTACTTCTCCGCAGACATTCTCGGCCTTCCAAATTCATCGCCCACTTCTCAGCATAATCCGTTAGTCTTCATCGCTTGATCTCAATGTTCTCAAAGCCATGAACCTTCTAGACTCATTCCCATACTGTACCGTGACAAATCAACCTATACAACACTTAGTACTCTTTCTCTCCCCCAGACTTATTTTATTCTATATTTTCCTTTTTTTTTTTTTTTTTATATGATTGTTGAACTCTTAGCAGTGCATATTTCACTAGTGTTGTTCCTTGTTAGGAGACAGGGTCGTGACTCACCAGAGCTGCTCCTTGTGAGGAAACAATTACGTGAGAGTGCTCGTTTTCAACATCTGTTTCACGGGACTCAGATTGCTGCTTATATAGATATTTTTGTAAGGATCATGAGGCTGAAGTTGATTTAGGGAGGTGGCTTCGTAGGCCTACGTTGGAAATTAATGATTCTGATTTCTGAGTTATAAAAAATGAAAATTTAGCTTCAAAAACGTTTAATTAGGTTGAGCATTAGAAGATGAGTTTTTTTTTTTTTTTTGATAACAGAAGGGGAATCCAAGTAAGATCATCACTTGCAAGCATTAGAAGATGTTATTCATCCCGTTTACATAATTGATGAGCAAAAAAATGTTTCAATATCAACTTCATAGAAATAAGGGTCGATGTTAAATAGCTGATGTACAAAACCGCGTTTTTGTGGAAAACAATAATTAAATCGTTGAATTATCACTCCAAAACTATTTATTCACTATAAAATGTTTGATTTTGTTTGCTCCAATCTCTATATATATATATATACACTACTGGTCGACGACACTTGAGAGAGAGGAACAAAACAATTATATTAATAATGAAAAAAATATCACAAGCTTTTCTTCTTCTAAGTTTGCTTCATATACTTCTATCAGTTCTATGTATATCTTCGCAGGTTCGTGTCACGGAGGCTAGATTCCGTCACCTAGGTCAGTCTCTTCTTATTCCAATAATTTCTCTCACATTATTATAGTTTTAGAGCGAGGAAGAAAAACACCATTTAACCTATTAAGATCACGCGTTTTATAACATTTAAGATATGATTGGTTGTCTCTAGTTTTCTTGTTTATTTTGCTTTAAAAAAAGTATTCTATTTTCTTCATTGATCTAACTATATTAATTACCCTAAATTTTATCAGTCACACCCTTATTATTTAAGTAAATTGGTGTAAAAACGTTATTTGCTAAATTAGAAAATCTATGCTATGTAGAAAAATAAATATTGTCGGAATAAATCATTTGTCCCATAACAACTAAATGAATAAAAAAAGATAAAATCGTCCAAAATCGCTAAAATTCACTCTCACTTGTTGGGATAAAAAAAAATTCAATAGTTTTTGCAGTATTATGTTTTGTATTGTAATGCATTACTAAATGGTTTCACTATGTGCAATTTCTGCTTGTGGACCATTTAGTCACTTACTTATTAAACTTCGGTTTGGCATTTTATCCGTTATGGACTTGTGGAATACCTTACCAAAGAACATGTTTACAATAATATTTTCTGATGATTACAGCTAGGATTTAAGTCATCCCTATGGTAATTTCTCCTAACATATTGACTCATGTGTTAACAGTTGAGGATCGGTTACAAAACCCACCATATGCGTAAGACCTTCACCACCATGTCGAGCTCCTTTGGGTAGTCCAAATAAACCTTGTCTAACAATTCCAAGACCTCCTCGTGGAGATCGCTGTTCTCCGTCTAACAAGTAGCAACTTGGAATATCAACTTATACGCTCGAGTCAACAAAGATTGAAATACAAACATTATGTATACATGGTAAAAATAATAATGATGATGCTACTACGTAGTTGTAAAATTCTTGCACATTTTTTCCCTAAATGGTAAATATTTCATTAAAAATGAAAACGTTATAGGTTACAATCGAAAAACGATGAACCTAAGTTTTAGGTTCATGGCAAAAAAGATAAAAACATGAACGCATATTACTAAGACGCGCGGTTTTCAGTCCATCCACTCAATATGAGCATAAAGCCAATAGAGCAGGATGAAAAGATGACGATGATGAATGTTCTTAACCGAACCAGTGCCAGACAAAGAGCCAAAAAAAACCCAGGACTTTAACTAACCAATCTGCATAGAACTAGAAGCCTTTCACCAGAGGACCAAGACTAAGCCGTCAACGGTAAAGTCCCCAAACGCTTGATCACATATCCCATTTAGTGAATACTAAGCAAGATGAAGAGCAGTTCCATGAGCTATCCCAGAAAAGAGTTCTCACAAACCAAATTCGTGAACGCAGGAGCTCCCTCTCCCAACAACATTGGCTAGTCCAGAGCTAAATAGAACATCAAACCATACCTACAGACACCTCAGTCGTACTAGCTCCTCTAGACCGTGCCGAGAGGAAGCCTAATCCCTTATAGCAATAATGGCAATATACATCTACACAACCACAATCCAACAAGACACACACCACCAGGGATTGAAATCAAAGTGTCGATACTAGTTATACCTGAGATGCAGAACAAAGGAGATGGCTAGGAAGCCACCACCGGTGGCCAAACAAGTCCGAGTCTACATCTCCGATTGCTCAGAGGAGATAAAAATGGATGAACCGGGATGAAATTTCCACACTCGAGATGCCACAGTGACTAAACCCAGAAGTAAGTCTTCGCGCAGAAAACTAAAGAGAAACAACCACAATCAACAAGCCAAATCATCGAGTCAAGGGCCAAACATTATCAACCAAAGAGGGATTGCTCAGGAACTTAGCCCAACAGGTAAATTAATTAAGAGATTGAGGCTCAGAGGTAGGGAATTAAACCAGACAAGTGAATTCTCTTAAGCCAAAAAACCTAGACCAAACTCAGCTTCAAGGTCTAGACAGGGGCGAGCTCCGCAGGCCCTTCGACCTTCCTCGAGCGGAAGACACCAACGGAAAAGAAGCCTAACCACCGGCGCAAAGACTGAGCCGTGACGGTTAGATCCATGACAAGTCCTGGAATAAGCGAAAACCATTAAGGGACGAAGAAGCTTTAAACCAAATTAGGCGCTGCTCCGATGTTGGTCAAAGAATCTCAGTCACAGGAATCGCCAGGAAGGAGCGCGATCTACAAGTAGATCTACGCCGGAAGAAGAGCGTGACGCAAGTGAAGGGGATTAGCTGATCCACGTCGACGAAGACTCGCTTTCGACTAGCTCGAATCCTCGACGGAATAAGCCCCACCGCCAATTAACGCGGCCGTCACACACGACTAAGCTCACCGCCATTCGCCACGAGAACCAAATCAACAACTTGTAGATCTAAGAGATCAATCGCCGACGAATAGAACTGAAGACAGATAGAAGACCTCTCACAGCGACGGCCGAAACCGGTCACCGGAGAGGCAAACGGAGGTAAATGGGGAAGAAGAGTTTGGATCTGATTTGGGTGAAAAAATCGCAGTGCGTCAGTCACGCGCTCGAGATTATGAATAAATCTTTCGTATAATTGTTTTAAACGACAAAAATCATATAGTCACAATCATAAACATATCCTATATATATTAACTAGGGATGACCCGTTCGGTCCGAACGGCGGGTTGTTAAATAATTAGTTGGTTTATGGTGTTGTGTATAGTATAAAGTCAATATTTGAATTGGTTGTTATTATTGATTATATTCGGAAAATGTATTAATTGGTGTGCACTAAGTGAATGAGCAAAATGTAGGAAATGGTCAACGGACGCAGGGCAACATATTAGCGGTATATGGAACGTGTATGATTTAGTTTGAAAAAGTAGGGAACGGAGGGTAGATTGTAGTAATTGTATTTCGCAATGTAGTAATCGGTCCACAGAGTCAGTGGAAAAAATTTGGAAAGTATAGGACTCGGTTTCTAGTAATTGTATTTCGAAAATGTAGTAACCGGTCCACGAAAGCACGGGAACATAGTAATTTTATTTGGAAAGTATAGGACTCGGTTTGTAATATTAGGTTCAGTACAAAACAGTACATAAGAAATAGGATGATGGTAATGAGAAAAAGTTTCTTACAATAACTACATATCAAAGTTTCACAAAAACAAAAGAAACGAAATACATAAAGTTGAAAACATAGTGATGATTTGAGGAACAAAACTCGAAGGTGTTGTAGAGAGATGTATTAAACTCGTTATACAAAATGGTAATGGTATTATTTTATCAAAATCAAGGATTTGCCACTCCGTGTAAAGAGCTTGGAGGCGTCTTATCTTTTTCTAAAAAATAAGCCGCTTCAACTCAAAACGGCGTTTTTGGCCCGGGTTCCTCCATATGAAGTAATATGTCGTCGTACGTCCTACACGCTTTTCGATACTTTTGAATCAACTATAGGGAATTAAGAACAAAAACCAAAACATCAATTAGAAACAACAACACAACAATAACAACATTACATAACTTAAATTAGAGTCTAAATACCTTAGTTAAAAAAACTTGAGAGTGTTCACAATGTTGTGCACTCATTGTTAAGAGCATCGGTACATTTAAACCACTACTTCTAAAATAAACAATGGAATTGTTTGTGGAGTCATTAGATCTCTCAGACATTGTTATCACCAAAATAAACAGAAAAACAATTGGTAGAGACAAAGAACAGATACAAAACTAAGAGATTGTGTAATATCTTTGGCTTAGCTTTGGTTTGTATTTATATATATGATTCAGCATTGTTAATAACGGGGTATACTTTACTAACTACAAATCTGAATTAATGTCATAGTCAATAAATGTGAGTTATCAACTCACATTTATTATCCGTAGCTATCTACACTATTAAAAAGAGTCAAACATATCGTGTAAAGAGGCAAGAACAAATCTATACTGTTAATTAAGGATGTTGATGCATATAATAAAAGTGTTTCGTCACATTTATAGCAATAAAAAAAATCAGAATTGTATGTTGAAATAGTAAAAACCCTATTGACATTCTTATGGAATGTTGATACTCTGATGTAAATCATAAAAGCAGACAATATATACTATATATTCTTTGAGAAAAGAATTCCTTTTAAGTACTACAGTACGTATTTACTATTTACATATATATATACAGATATCTTTTGGTTCACAGAAAAAATTTATGCAAAATCATGTTACAGCATCCACACTTCATACATATGGCTACAATCTTAATATGTTGTTAAAACTATTTATGGTTATAAATAAATTACGTAATTATTAACCTGTAAATTACAATGTATCAATTTTAAACGTTTTAGGAAACATTATATACTTGTTTGAATCTTCAATATTATTAAGATTGTTTACTAATTAGGAAATATCAATATTATTAATCGATTAAATTTTTTTCTAACAATATTAAAATGGTAAAATACATAATTCCTTAATTAGCTTCTTCGTTCTGATCCTTCATCATCTCCATTGCATCTTCAATGATCTTTACTTTTTCCATACGATTCTTCACATCTAGTCTGGTTATATTAGCTCTTATTGACTGTTTTAGGTAGTGTGATTTGAGACAGACTTCGTCCTATTTTAATTCTTTATCGATTTTGCTCTTCTCCTCTTCACAAATTTTTTGTAAGAGAACTTTTGGTCATGTAGCTTTAGAAATCTTTCCCAAATGAACTTGAATTCTTCATCTTCGATTTGGCGATTTTTCTCCATTTTCTCTATGTTCGCCTTTGCTTCTGTTAAAAATTCTTCCTTCAATTGGCGTAATTTCGTTGGATCCATTTGTGTATAAGAAAAATTGAAGGATTAATGTATGGAGAATTTATGTGTTTTACTGAAATTGGAACTTTTTTTTGCAAGATCTTATTTTTATATGCTCTACACATGTTAAGGCAAATAAATAATCATTTCCCAAGACAATAAAGTGTTGTCATTGAAACATCCAATCAAACAGAAATGGTTCACTTAAGAAAGTGGTATAATTTTCAAAATATATGATTTGTCTCAGACGGTGACCGAGACTAATGCATGAGAAATATATAATCAAACTTGAGAATATAAAAAGTCATGAAAAAGAAACACAATATAATTTTACTTCATTTCTAGTAATGAGATTTTAGTAACTTTTAATTTCTGTTGAGATATTAACTGATCAAAAAGATTATTTGTTAATACCGAATATATCATTAAATTATTTGTTAGTCGACTGAATTTTCTCCAACAACATTAAAAAATCGTAAAATACAAAAAAGCTATATTCCTTAATGCGATTCTTGGTTATCAATATTTTTTAGGTTTACACATCCTCTTAAACCATAATCAAATTTTTTTTTTTAGATATACATATCCTTGTGAACCTACTAATTATAATAAAAATAAAATCAGATTCTCAAGATTTTGGAAATATTACTTGAAAACCAAAATCATATTAATTTAGACTTGGAATGGATTTGATAAATAAGCCCGTTAATCATATTATTTTTTTAAAAAATTCATTTGATTTGGCCCATTATAACTCATAGAATGTATAAACATTTTAGGAACCTAAATGCAAAACGAATATACTCGGTATTCACAATATTTTTCTTCTCGAAAATTGTTAATCCACAGTCGGTTATTCAATACGAATTATTAAAAAAAAATAGATTCGAATATTAGAAATCTTATACATGAATATTTTGTTTCCTTTGCCAATCTTTAACAAATCTTATACATTAAATTCATAATTAACATTTATTATTCTTCGTATGCAAATAGATTTCCATACTATTAATTTTTGATTTCATAGATATATAACTTTCTGTTTGATTGCATGCATTAAACACAAAAACAAAACTAATCGAAGGTAATTATTATTATGTGACCTATCAAAAATAACCATACGAATACATATTAAATAAACTTATGACGAAACATAGATACTATGGTATCATATTCTTCAACGTCGACAACCAGTCTTAAAATGGATAATAGAAATTCGAATTTCTTAGGAGAAGACGATCATTCAGCTTCAATAATCATATCAGCAAAATTATTTGAAGATTCTGTTACTCCTACTGTGGGAAAATAGCATTTTGTTGGTTGTTGGTGTGACTTACATTGAAAAACGGCTATAGGCGTTGGTATTATTTGTACAAAGAAAAAAGATGTCAGAATGAGTTAAATTTGCTAAGAACGAAGTATTTGTATTTGGAAAGTGTAGGAATCGGTTTGTAGTAGTAGGTGCAGTATGAAAGAAAGTATAAGTATGAACTAAACAAAATTTGCAGAAAGTGTACTAATCGGTTTGTGGTTCTTGGAATAAATAACCTTTGCAGAAAGTATTTCATCAAAAATAACCTTTGCCATTCTATATAAGGAGACTCGAGGCGTCTTATCTTGTTTTCAAAAATAATCCACTTGAACTCAAGACGGCGTGTTTTGATCGGGTTTCTTGCCATATCAAGTAATATATCGTCATACGTCCTACATGCTTTTTGATACTTTTAAATCAACTAAGAGAATGACGCAAAAAAAAACAAAAAAACATGAATTAGAAACAACAACACAACAATAATAACATTACATAACCTATATGAAAACTTATTTTAGACTATCAATATCTTAATTAAAAAGGCTTGAGAGTCTTCACAACGTTGAGCACTCGTTGTTATGAGCATCGGTAAATTTCAATGACTTATCTATCTCCCTTATAATTTCTCTCACTGCTCTCTCTCTCTCTCTCTCTCTCTCTCTCACTGTCTTTCAATCTCTCACTGTCTCTCCATTTCTCTCTTCTTCTCTCTCTGTCTCTCTCTGTCTCCCATTGTCTCTCCCTAATTTTTTTAAGATCTGTTAGATCTTTAATTTTTTAATTCGACACAGTATGAAGGGTGTCTTTATAATAAATCATGTCAAAAATATAAAAAAATATTCGTATACCATAATTTTTGTTATCCAACAAATTCAGTATACCCTGTTGTTAGACAAAAATCAGTTTCATTATAGTCTAGAGAAATAAGAGTCAACAGAAAAGATTTAGAACATATTTTAGAGTCATAACAATAACACTGTACAATTTTTGCTAATACATTTTTACGCCTATCACGTCTACTATCTCTCTCTCTCTCCTCTCTCACTCCTCTTTCTCTTTTCTCATTCCTCTCTCTCTACCGTCTCTCATCTCCCCAAAAAAACCCCCTCTCTCCCTATCTCTCCCCATCACTCTCTATCTCTCTTCTACTCCTACCTCTCTCTCTCTCTCTCTCCCCATGTCCCTTTTTATCTCTCTCCCGTCTCCCTCCCTTATTTTTCTCTCTCACTCTTCTCTCTACCTCCATCTCTCTACCTCTGTCCCTCTCTCTCTCTCTCTCAATGGCTTTCCATCTCTCATTGTCTCTCTATTCCTCTCTCTGCGTCTCTCACTGTCTCTCTGTTCCTCTCTCTGCGTCTCTCACTGTCTCTCCCTAATCTTTTTAAGATCATCTTTAATTTTTTTAATCTAACAAAGTATGAAGGTGTCTTTGTAATAAATCATGTCGAAAATAAAAAATCTTTTTTTATTTACCACACTTTTTGTTACCCAACAAATTAAGTCTACCATCATTGTTAGACGAAATTCAGTTTCATTATAATCTAGGGAAATTATAGTCAAGAGCAAAGATTTGGAACACATTTAGACTCAACAATAACAGTGTGCAATTTTTGCTAATACATTTTTACCCCTATCACGTCTACTCTCTCCCTTCTCTTTCTCTCTCCTCCCTCTCTCTCTCTCTCTCTCTCTCGGCTGTCTCTCTCTCTCTCTCACTCCTTTCTCTACCTCTACCTCTATCTCTCTTTCTCATTGTCTTTCCATCTTTCCGTGTCTCTCCATCTCTGTTCCTTTCTCTCTGTCTATCAGTGTCTCACCCTAATCTTTTTAAAATCTGTTAGATTTTTAATTTTTTTTATCGACATAGTATGAATATAACATTGTTATAAATCATTTTGAAAATAAAAATCTTTTTTTTGTTTACCACACTTTTTTTTAGACAAAAATCAGTTTCATAATAATTTAGGAAAATTAGAGTCCACAACAAAGATGCAGAACACATTTAGACTCATAACAATAGCAGTGTGCAATTTTTTCTAATAACTTTTTACCCCTATCATGTCTACTCTTTCTCTCTCCTCTCTCACTCCTCTCTTTCTTTTCTCACATCTCTCTCTCATTGTCTCTCCATCTCCTAAAAATAATCCTCTCTCTCTTGCTCTCTCTCCCCCCGTCCATGTATCTCTCCGTCTCCTTATCTCTGTCTCCTGTCTCTCTCCCTCATTTTTTCTCTCTCACTCCTCTCTCTACCTCTGTCTCTCTCTCTTTCAATGTCTTTCCATCTCTCGCTGTCTCTCCATCTCTCTGTTCCCCTCTCTCTGTCTCTTACTGTCTCTCCCTGATCTTTTTAAGATATGTTAGATTTTTAATTTTTTAATCTGACACAGTATGAAGGGTGTCTTTGTAATAAATCATGTCGAAATTAAAAATCTTTTTTCGTTTACCACATTTTTTGTTATCCAACAAATTAAGTTTACCATCTTTGTTAGACAAAAATCAGTTCCATTATAATCTAGGAAAATTAAAGTCCACATCAAAGATTTAGAACACATTTAGACTCATAACAATAAAACTGTGCAATCTTTGCTAATACATTTTTACCCCTACCACATCTACTCTCTCTCCACTTTCTCTTTCCTCTCTCACTCCTCTCTCTCTTCTCTCTCTCTCTCCCTCCGTCTCTGCCTCACTCTCTCTCTTGCCTCCATATCTCTCCATAAGTCTACTGCCTCCCTCTGTCTATCTCCGTCTCCTTATCACTCTCACTCCTCTCTCTACCTCCATCTCTCTCTCACTTTCTTTCCATCCTTAGAGTCAATGTTCAACAAACTTAGAGGATCCATGTTGATCTGAATTGGAATTTAAAAGAGAATTGTTCGGATAACTTGTGTATGAAGGATCCAAGATATCAGAACTTAAGAATACTCTTTCCACACCTATATTATGTAACCGGCCATCCAAAATTTAGTTAGAATATGTCAAAAAATATTAAACTGTTAAATTCAAAGTGATACTAAAATATGTACTAACCTTTCAAATTGTCAAGTATATACTCAATTATGATATCGACATCGTCATTGGCCGGACATAAAATGGCTCTGGACTGATAGAATTCATGATCTGGTAATGTTTTCTCGTGTAATAGTCGTGGATCTCCATAAACTTCTCTGGTGATTGATTGAATAGGATCCTCTTTCTGAGTAATAAGAAACTCTTTTAGTATATCTATGAGAGCATCTCCGTCATTAGGGTCAGCAAGTTTCCCATCGCCCTGTTTAATATCCACTTTGAAAATTCTTTAGCATCTTTTGCTTCATCTGGAAGAAGAGTATTCTTGAGCAGCCGCATATTCTTTGTCAAATTGTACATTGTGCAAGGATCTCAAATGTAAGATGAATTGATCGCATACGTTACTACTTATGTCCTAGTACCACCCTTTAAGAAAGGTACATTATGTCTGAAATATCCTCCAAATACAATGGTTTTGCCTCCAAATAACTTGCCCTCAAAACGTTCGCAGATGTCATTCTGACTTCTATCGAGTAATTCTAAATAATATTTGCTCATCATTGGTGTTACTTAAATTGAAGAACGGCTATAGGCATTGGTGGTATTTGTATATGTGACGTTAGAATGAGTGAAATTTGCTCAGAACATAGTATTTTTATTTGTAAAGTGTATGAATCGGCTTGTAATATTAGGTGTAGTACGAAAGAAAGTATAAGTATAGACTAATGCATATTTTGTGGATCTTATTTAAAATTTTACAAATAGAATGTTACTATTTACGGTTTAAATCTAAGTATCAAAATGTATACTGATTCTTTTAAAAAGACTTCATTCAGATCATCAATGATTGTTATTGCAACACTGAGTCGACGATTTATTCCACCACTTTTATTGTTATGGTTCATGTTTGTTTTTCACCCGCTAATAACTTTCACACAACCACCCACTATACTTTTTTTTTTAATATAAATAAGATATATAAGCGCTTATGTAACAAAAAATTTTTAAAAATCTTTAATGGCTCATGTTTTCTTTAACTCTTACTAATATCCCATACGTGTCTCCTAGTGACATGGTCTATATATATTATCTACAATTCATGTATTAAAGCACCATTTTCATTCGATTTATGAGTATATTTAGAAACATATAACTAATTAAGTAGGGACCTACTAAAATGCATATTGATTCTTCTAAAAAGACCAGCTTAAAATCACCAGTGTTAGTGCCAAATCGAGTCGATGTTTTGTGTCACCTATTTTACTTTTGACACTCTTATAATTTTGTCACCCGTTAGTAACTTTTAAGCGCTAATCTGTGTAAGAATTTTTTTTAAAAATATAACTAAGATATGTAAGTGGTAATCTGTCTAATTTTTTTTTAAAGCGTATGTACCTTTCTTAATTTTTTTTAGTGGTTAGTATTTTCTTTAATTCTTGTATGGTATCACACATGTCTCCTATTGATATGGTTTATGTTTGTTGCTTATATTCCATGTATTAAAACACTATGTTAATTTGATGTTTGTGTATATTTATAAACACATAACTAAAGAGGTACATACCCGCTAAGTAACATTTAAGCAATAATTCGCTACTAATCTGCTAATAACTTTTAAGCAATTACCCGCTAAGCAACTTGTAAACAAAAACATTTCCAAATTCAGTTTATGTATATATTTAGAAACATAACTAAAAAGGTCTAACAATTTTTAAAAAAAAATATATGAATATTTCATTGCGATATGATTTCTACTGAAACAACCAAAACATCAAACCAGTATTCAGATCTCAATCGCTCCTGAAACTCAACATTGCACTATCTTTAAATCAAACGATCCAATTTTCCAGTTTAATGATTTGAAAAAATCTTTACTCATATCTTAATTCTTCTTATGATCAAGATTTTAACTATTATAAGTATTTGTGTTTGGTTCGTAGTGGTAATCATTCTTGATACACAAAATGTTTTCCAAACACCGTTACTCTTGTTTTATTCTTTATCATATGACAAAGTTTGACTCTCAATTAATAAGAACAAATCTTATTGTAACTAAATCCTTAAGCTCCTAAATTAAACAATCCTTCTTCGTCAACTTTTCTTATCATTTGCTCTGATTATCACATAAAAAAATCTTTTGCTTTGATTTCTAAAGTTATGTGATTCCTAAAATATAGATCAGTTTATATATATACACGTAAAGATTTATGTAAAGATTTGTTACTTGATGATTTAACTTTTACCGTTATGTTATTTTTACACCTGCTAATAGGTTCTTAATAGTTTGTACAAAAAATAAAATTTGTAAGAAAAAAAAAGTATGCAACTAATTAATAGCAATATTTTTTTTAAAAATGATTAATTGAATAACGTATGATTTGGTTAGGATTTTCAAATCTATTAAAATATCAACATCAATACTCCCTTTAATATTGGGATTGGACCCGTGGGGAAATATTTATTTTCAAATTAGCATTTATGATATCTATTAGATAAAACGTTTTATTGGGAATATTTATGATATCTTTGTGTATCAACTACAACAAATTTATCATACCTATTGTCAACTACAACAAATGTGTCCAGAGATTGGTGCCACTAACAAACTTTCTTACATTGGTGCTATTAACAAATTTTCTAAATGGTATATTGATTGTGTGAAAATTCGTTTAATTTTGCTTTTTGGAATATTTTAGTATTGAGTGAAACATTTCTCAAACAGAAATATAATTTACAATATTTAGCGTGATTTATGGCCGAGAAATATGTGTAACGAAATTCATTTTATATAAAGACTTTTAAATGTGTGTTGTCAACGGAATTGGTTCGCTTGATGAAATTGTATGCTTTAACCTCCTCTCTCGAGAAGAGTATCATACGTCCAACTGTCCTCTCTATGAGTGATGTTTGGTTTCCGGTATCAAAACCGTGTAATTACTCCTCCTTTACGGAGCGAGTTGTGTTAAGCTCTGTGCTAATGACTATGTTTCAAGTCTTTAAGGCTTTGGTTATACCATTGCGAGCTATGTATGACCACTTGATGGTCTTGGGTTTAAAAAAAAATATGGTAAGGCAGTCTCTCTCCAGAAGTTATCAATTCCAAGTCTCGTGGACTGGGATTTGGTTGATGATTTCTTGGTGGTCGGAAGTGTGTTGGCTAATGCTTCGGTCAAAGGTTCCAGATTTTCGAACATGGTTTCGGTTTTATGCGACTTTGGCTCCCCATCTATCCAAAAGGAAAGTTTAACAAAGCTTTGTATTTTTTCTATTAAGTTGTTAATTTCCTCTTTATGTTGTATCTTTGTGGTTGTTGTTATTTTGCTTTAATCCGTTTCAGATCCGAACTATTTCTCCTTTGGAGAGTGTAACCGCGTTTAAGTTATAAATCAACCGTTGAACAAAAAAAAAAGTCTTTTGAATGCATCAAATTAAAATTTGAAAGATCAGCGTATTTTCTTGTTCGGATTTTACCGCGTGTGGTATGATATTATTATTAGTGTTGTCTTATTTTTGTTCGGTTTAATTATAAATTAAATATAAATTTACCATATCTTATGTTTTGATTGTTTTAGAGTATAAAAAATCATAGTTTATGTTCGTGACATGGAGAATGAAACATATTTGGGATAATTTCATGATATAGAAAACCCCCGGATGACTCGTTTGTAAAAAATATTGATCATAAACCTTCTATATTGCAGATTTTTCATAGCATGGAGTGGTTGCTTGGACAGTAAGCTATCTTATATAATACACCAACACGAATGCTAGTTTAGTTTTTTTTTTAATTCCATGCATTTACACATGTGTTATTTTGTTAATATACGTAATCTAACAACACTTTATATTTTTGTTACATATACAGAAATTGTTCATTTCATTGCTAAATATTTGTTAACCAATCAATTTTGTCAAAGATTCATATTTTATTGTATCAGTTTCCTAAAGTTTGAAAATTTTGATGATTACATTTCCCGAAATCTCCATAACTAAACGTTAATTTGTTATATTGCAAATTATAACAAAGATTTCAAATCTTTACTTTTAATACGATTCTTTAGGTAAATTAATGCGATTCTTATTGCTAATGGTTTGTTAAAACGCCATCGTTACAGGTATTCTTGTCTTGTTCCTAGAGTGGATGACAATTTTTCATCTTTGTTTGCATGTGATAGAATGAAGAAAACATGTTTGGAGAAAAAAAAAAAAAAATTCCAAAAGAGATGTGTCGGTAGTTCTCTAGGAAAACATCATTTTGTGTCTCAGAGTTGAAAACTCTTGATGCCTTAAGTTGGATTGAACAGTGGTCTTGATTATGATCATCCCCTTTGTTCTTGTTAGATCGCAACACAATTTGCCTAAAGCATGTGCATAATATCACTACTTAAGAATTCAAACATGTCTTCCAAATCAACTTAATTTTGGTTGGAAGTTTATATCTAAACTAACTGGAATTCTAATGGAGAAATAGATACCACTCCAAACTGAAACTAAATACGAAGATTAGACAAAGTAGGCAAGAAGAAATAAGAAATAGCAAGAGCTTAAAATCATCTAAGTGGAAGAAGATTTGGAAGCTATCCTCTTTGCTATTTCTCGATCCATATTTACATCTTCCCGTGGTAGAGCAACAACCCACTTTCCATGTATGACTTCTCATGTTCGAGAGACGGAAATTACATCACGGATGTGTCGCTTGTTGAGGAAAACATGTCTTAGATACCTCTTCTCATGTCCTGCATAAAACCAACCGAAAAATAGAAACTGAAGGTTAACACTTATATTGCATTGATTTGTGGAGTGAATTATATATACAACGAAACAACACAAATGCATCATATTCAAAGGTTTTTTTTTGCTTACATGGGGTTTTCAACTTCCCCATCACTGGCCTTGCACCAACTACACTAAGTCTGTCATGAAAAAATGTTAGAAGATAATTAAATCACATGGGATAATCATTTGGTTTCCTAATGTCTTTGCTGATGAATTGAACCATAAAATACGCGACTCAAGAATCTCCGGTGAAGCCTACCGGCGTCTCTCCGCCACCCCCACAGCGGCAAGAATCAGATAACACAAACTTCAAAATCCCCCGGAGACAAATGCAACGACAACTGTAAGAGAGGTTTCTGGAGCAACAGAATACGAGCTGGTGGAACACGTGCATAGCTGTTCCAACACGTAGAGAAAAGTGAGATTGGGCCCGTATTGAATTAGAAGCCCAATTATGAGAGAGGTTAAAAGCCCACATGACCTAAAGCGTTAGGGTTTCGTGGTGGCAGTATAAGAGGCAAGAGGCGTTGACAAAAAGAGTCATGCGCCTAGGGTTCCTTTGTGAGATGCACATATGTGTGTGTGGCGTCGTCCCACCATATTGATGGTGGTTTGTCTATGAAGATTGCAACCGTTGAGAAGAAGGCGTTGCACCGGTGCTGCTGGTTGGTTGTCAAGCTGCTGGCTTGAAACCTATCTTCATAGTTTGTCCATGTAGAAAAGAGTGGTGGTATGCCATATAGCAATTGTAGGTTGCGGCCTTTTCTAGTGGATTTATTCTGGACTTGGTCCCGGGGATGTAGGAAACGAACCTCGTGAAAAAAACTCTATGTCTTCTTTAATTTATGCTCATACATACTCGCAGCGTACACAAACATATAGATCTAGCCACACAAACCGCTTTTTCAATTGGTATCAGAGCGGGACTCGATAGAGATCTATTCTTATTTTCGAGTAAGATCCGGGATTAGGTTTTGGTGGTTAGGGTTGAAGAGCAGAGTATGAGATTAGGGTTTATCAAGTTCACGTTAACGAAGAAGAAGTTTGAGTTTATGGGCATGTTCTGGATTTTGGTTTTTGGTCTTGAAAAGAACGTGAGGGAGACCAGTTCGTTTCAGAGAAAAGTTGTGATAGAAAACGTGGCGCAGTTGTGGAGGAAAGAAGAATTGAAAACAAAGCTAAGGAGAATTACAAGCTGCGACCAGCCACCTTGCGAGCCGTTTTTCCGGTTAACCAGAAAGAACCAAGAGTCGATTTTGGTACCGTTGCGAAGATATCGAAGCCAGATTTACACAGGAGAAAATAGAGCTCAATTCCAAGATGAATTCTGAAAGTTATGAGCATTTATTTATGACTGAATCTGCAGAAAAACCTGCAAATTAGCTTGTGAGGAGCCAACTTTGAAGACATATTCCGGATGACTCAGGTAGATCCAGGCCATGATTAAGGTGTCTACGGAAAGATCTCACTGCAACGAAGAGACAGAGACTTAGAACGTGCAAATCGGAGTTAAGCTCCATCCGTAATCCTTGGTGACATTCGGCACAAAATCATCCGAATCTGTAAAAGGAACTTCAACAAAGGTTAGTACATAAGTGCAACAGAGGACAGTACTGAACTGCAACAGATGCTGAAACAGACAAGATAACGTTGGAACATGACCAAGAACAGAGGAAGAGCGTGATGTAGCACCTTGTTCTTTGATTATCTTGAGAGGTTTTGAATGAATATGTTAACCAAGATGGAAGAGATTAATGTGTCGATACATATGAAGAGCTTCAAGAAGTGAGTATCAAGAAAGTATTGATGCTACCAGTGAGGGGGAGTTGATGTTGAATCTAGAGAGTTTGAAGATGAGCTTGGATGCACATATTCAGTCAAAAATGGGGAGAATGTAAGAGAGGTTTCTGGAGCAACAGAATACGAGCTGGTGGAACACGTGCATAGCTGTTCCAACACGTAGAGAAAAGTGAGATTGGGCCCGTATTGAATTAGAAGCCCAATTATGAGAGAGGTTAAAAGCCCACATGACCTAAAGCGTTAGGGTTTCGTGGTGGCAGTATAAGAGGCAAGAGGCGTTGACAAAAAGAGTCACGCGCCTAGGGTTCCTTTGTGAGATGCACATATGTGTGTGTGGCGTCGTCCCACCATATTGATGGTGGTTTGTCTATGAAGATTGCAACCGTTGAGAAGAAGGCGTTGCACCGGTGCTGCTGGTTGGTTGTCAAGCTGCTGGCTTGAAACCTATCTTCATAGTTTGTCCATGTAGAAAAGAGTGGTAGTATGCCATATAGCAATTGTAGGTTGCGGCCTTTTCTAGTGGATTTATTCTGGACTTGGTCCCGGGGATGTAGGAAACGAACCTCGTGAAAAAACTCTATGTCTTCTTTAATTTATGCTCATACATATTCGCAGCGTACACAAACATATAGATCTAGCCACACAAACCGCTTTTTCAACAACGATCTCAAACGCTAGGATAATACCTGCCGCCACCGTCTGCGTCGCTGCCACTTCAGCATCTCCGACGGTCGTGCCGAAAGTTGCAAGACAGATTAATTATTTGATGCCGACGCCGAAGATCGACACACATTACAACCTGCAGATGACAAAAACAAAATCAATTAAATCTCAACCATGCCAAAAAAAAAATGATTCCTATATTATCACTATCCTTTATTTCCATAGTAGATTAAAACGTAAATTAAGAGAAAAAAAAGGAACCTAAGAATTACCTTATTGATAGTGTTATTCTTCCATTGTTATACGAATCTGCAAACAAAAAGAAACACAAAAAACTAAAGGGTGTCAGAACACAAAAAAATCCGAAAACCGAAAAACCAAATCGAACCCGGCCCGAAATTACTCGAACCGAACCGAACCTAATTTCTAAAAATAACCGAATGGGTTCTAAATATGAGATTAAAAATAAAGGATCTGCGTGTTTATCCGAAATCAACTGAATTTTTTAATTGGATCCTGCATTTTTCATTCCTAAATGCCCTTCCGAATTTGAAAAATGTTTTTAGAAAGTGGATTTTTGAGTGGCAATTGGATTAATTAAAAATCTAATTTTGACCAAACATTTTTTCATAATCTTCGATTATTAGTATTGATTGAGGAGATTCATCCTTTTGTTGCAAACAATAGACCAATTGTGCATATATGACTTATTGTGTTTGCGTTTGCTAAGCTAATCCCACAAATTCAATCAAACTTACATTGAGCTCCGGTTTGCGTTTTGCCTAGAAGCATGCATTTTGCCGTCGATTTTGCTCTTCTGATCCCACTAATCAGTTTCTTCATCGCAAAAATTAGGTTTATAGAATCTCAGAAATCCTGGAAAATTAAAAAGACAAATCTGAGAAATCCTTCATCGTCGGTGCTGGATTTTGACACCGAGATCGTCGACTTCATAGAACGACGACAAGGTCCACCACGGATTGATTCTGTCTCATATTCGTAGAATAAGATTTGGACGAATCCCATCCACCATTGTTTCCATCACCGGAATCCCTACATCCTTGAGACAACGTAGGCTTCTTATTCACCCCACCACCAATCGATTCCTTAACAATTGGGAGATCCAATTGTCATCCCTCAACTAAAGCTTGGATCCGATTCAAAAAAACGAGATTCAGTTTCACGATGGAGAGAATCGAAATTGGCGAGATCCAATTTCCTAGAGAACAGCTAATCAAACGTTTCTCTCTCAAATCTTAAGGTAAACTGGAAATATTTAAAAATAAACTGTGGTAAAAAGTGACATATTTGAAAAATAGCATGAAAAATGTGGAATAACTCAAATTTTTTTTTTAATTTAACATTAAGCGATAGATTTTGAAATTCTTTCACAAATTTATTTTCTCAATTCATGTGTTTGTTCTGTATTTTACGCAAATCAAAATATATAAATAAATAATAAAATTTATAATCTTGCGTGTTTGACGCGGATCTAAATCTAAGTACAATTTGTATGTGTATATGTACAATTTATTGAGAGGGAATATTGTGTCTTGACAGGTGAGAGAGCTCAAATATTAATATTTGGGAAAATAGTTCAGCCGTTAACGTTTAGCCCCACTTTGATTTAGAGGCCCTTGCGTTTATATAGTTCTTTATTTATATGCGTTTTTTTTTTTTTTTTTTTTTTTTTTTTTTTTTTTGTCGACTTAAGTTTCATTAACAAAGTCCATAGGCAAATGTACAAGGGGACAGTGATTTTACAAATATTGAAATTAAAGCTCAATAATGTTTAACCTAATCAATACAAGGAAACGTGCATGCCATACACGTGGCTCCTCGAGATAACATCTCTATTGATGAAATATGCGTTTTATTTATGTTCATCAAATAGTCATGTGACAAAAATGAAAAGCATGGCTCATAAAATGTATATTGAAGATATATAAAACAGAGAATATATATGTTTTTTTCTTTTTTGTAACTTTATATATATATATCCATTTATCAATTACTAGAAGAATGCAAACTCTTGAAACAAGTGTGATAGAGAAACTAAGATATATATATATATATATATATATATATATAATATCATCTGTCAATAAACATTATTATTGTTGTAATCCTATATATTATTTGAGAAGCATTTTATGAGCACTTTGCTTATGTGTCATCACCACAATTTTTCTTCTCTTTATTATTATTTATTTATTTAATTCTTTTATACTCATTACCAAACACATTTATTTCCAAATATATTTTTTGATTACTATAATTCTAATTGCCAAACACACTTGAATCTTCCTAAATTTACCAAAATTAAAATATTTGGAAATCTTAAACTTGTCAAATTAAAATATTTCGAAAATTATAGATTTAAATTATAGAATTAAATGTGAACAAAGATTTAACATATACACCAAAAAAAACTTGATTTAAAATAGAAACGAACAATTTATTGCCTTTTGAAAATATATGAGCATGTAAAAAACAATTTCATATATTTTTACAAGTGTTATTTTGTTTGACAAGTAGATGTTTAATTTTTCATAAATACACCTTTCTACAAGTAAAATAATTATTAATGAAATTTGTTGGTTTAATTATTTAACGGGTAAAACGCATTTGTATACAAAATAATCGCAAATTTCAAATATATAAAATAGGTCTTAGATTATGTATAATAATTCACCAAAAAAAATTTTTTATCTAAAATTATTGATTTTATTCGACAATTATTTTATCCCGCGTATAACGCGGGTAATTTTCTAGTATAATCAAGAAGAAACTCATTTCTAACACCTATTAATAAAGAATCACCAGAGAGGCAATTTACTGATCCAACAATCTCATGTTGCTCATAGGGGCGGATCCAATTAAGGTAAGGGTGTGCAAGTGCACCCACTAATTTTCTTATACTTAAATGTAATTTCTTTAAACACAAAATTAGTGCCCCCATAATAATATTTTGGTGTGCCTCCATTCCTTGTTGGAAACCACAAATCTTAGCAAATAATTAAAATAAATGCTCATTTAATGTATTCTCATTAAAATAAATGGCCATTTTTGGAACCTTAATAACTCTATCCGAATAAATGCTCATTTTTGTGTATTATCATTCATAAGTATTGACAATATCAGTTCATAAAATAATGTAATTTTTTTTAATTAATATGTTAATATAATTGTGCCCCCAGTGATAAAAAGTTCTGGATCTGCCCCTGGTTGCTCAATACTTATAATATTCTGATGTATGAATCGACTATGTTGTGTGTACAAAAGAGAGAGGAGTGAATACCTGAAGTGACCTCCCTTATCCTTCTTCTTGACATTTGAAGTTGGTTGCTATTAGGGTAATACTTATGTGACAGGGGAAAAAAGTTCAAAAAGAATTGAGCAATTTGGGTATCTAAGAGGTTACATGTGAGAAGAAGATCGAAGAAAAAATAATACCTACTTGACCACTAAAGGATAGATCTACCACAACGCCAGATATTAGATTGGCTGTCAGATCAACTAGGTCGTAAATCACTTCCGCAACAGCATTTACCTACAAACATTTCCGCGAGACTCAAAATAAAGCATAAATGACATGGGTATTGAAGTTTTCTTCTATATTGTTGAGGAGAAATACCTCGAATAGTGTTAATTAGTAAGTTCCACCAATTGTGTTCCAAACAATACAAGTGGGTCTCTCAATGCCAATATCTAACAATGGTGAATGAATTGCGTTTAATGCAGCATCTCTTGCTCGAGTCTTTCCTGCTCAAATAACATCATAACATGAACGAATAACGGAATAAGCATGATGATGAATGCAACCATCATATCAAAATAGTTCAACTTTGGGATTTTGCTGAATATATCACAAATTCACAATGCACCTATAGCAGAGCTACATGGAATATCAGATGGTACTGTTCATTATGCCAAACATTTTTAGACTCGTTCCTTTGCCACAGTAGCCAAATCTAGAGTCCGATTGACCTACTCGGCTACATCAATTCTCTATACAACTCTTAGAGTTTTAGTTAACAAACATATGCATATAACGTCACCTAAGTAGTCACCGAGATCTTAACCAAATAGAGCTTATCTGCAAATTTTTCAAATCTAAAGAACACTCTACATTTTTTTTGATAACATGTGAATATTATTACCAAAAGAAAAGTTTGATACATTAGCTATATAGCTTAGAACTTCTTTGGCCCAAAAAAAAAGAGTAAAAAACCAAGAAGATCATATTAGAGGAACAAGGCAGGTGGAAGAAATTAGCTAAGACGAGACCATTGTCAAAGAAAACCACAAGCTTCTCTTCGAAATCGTCTAGAGAGTAAGATATCACGTATGGATCTATCAATCTGCATGAACATGGCCTCCGCGTTAAGAGAGTGTTGTTGTGGATCCTGCTGTTCGCTCTTTCCACAAACCATACACCGTTGCTTGAGTAACAACTCTCTTTAAGAGAGTAGAGTGTCCATTTATGGATCTAGTCAGTAACCAAGACATCATAGTTTCCCAAGAGTGAAAGGTATTAAGAGGCATGGATGATCTTTTCCCATATAAGAGTGTAGAAGTTGCATTGGACACACAAGCGGTCTCGTGTTTCCTCACTACAAGAACCTAAAGTGCACATTGGATCAGTAACCATTCCCCAATTTCTCAGCCTTTGCTTAACCAGAAGTCGATTAAGGTTTGCCGTCCAGAAAGTGGAATGTTTGGGCACTCCAAGTTTGCACCAAATCACCTTAAGCCATGGCTTAATCTGCGCAAAAGGTCTTAGGGACTCCCAAGTCTTTTTAGTGAAAAAAACATGGGACGTATTAAGAGTCCTAGCCCCAAGAGAAAACATCACTTCCCAAATTAGTATCCAGAGGGATAGTGTTTCTTAAGAGGTCATGGAAATTGCGGATTAGGCATCTTCTTGACCTAGAGGGAGCAGACCAATCACGAACATTGAAAGTCTCCCTCACCGTACTCTAAGATGAAATTCCCATATCCTCGGTCCTGGGTTCCCAAGATAATCAATAAGACTGTATAAAGAATACCAGTTATCATACCAAAAGCTTGTCGAGTTTCCATCTTTAACATCACAGCTATGCATAGACTTTGTTGTAGGTTTCAAAGAGAGAAGAAACTTCCAAATCCAAGAGTCGCATTGCTTAGGTTCGGCAGACCAGAAACACTCTACATTTAACTGTTGCAGTTCCTATTGCCATTTAACGTCAACAATATCGACATTTACCAATCCAAGAATCTGCAATACAAGGAAAAATGACAGTTGTTAAACATTTTCCAGAGACGATGATTCCATTAAGAACAATTAAACACATTACACAGCCCTACAGTAATGATATCAGAGATTTCACATACCTCTTGACGAACACTACAAGAAAACAGGTTTTTCGCGACTGTCTATTTAGTTGCAAAGTTGTGGCGAATTTGCTTTTTGCGACTACTTAGCGACTAAAAATGGTAGTGTCTAATATTTGGTCGCTAATTTTTTTAGTCGCTAATTAGTCGCTATTTTGCGACTAATTTGCTACCAATAATATTTCTAAAAGTTTAGTAGCAATTTAGTCGCAAAAATTTAGCGACTATGTTGCGACTAGTTTGCTACCAATAATATTTCTAAAACTTTAGTGGCAATTTAGTCGCAAAAATTTAGTGACTATGTTGCGACTAATTTGCTACTAATAATATTTTTAAAAATTTAGTCGCAGTTTAGTCGCAAAATTTAGCGACTAATTGGCAACTAATTAGCGACCCAAATGCGACTGTAATCCGTTTATAGCGACGAATATATAGATTATTTTGCGACTGAAATGAGACAAAATTGCGACTAATAAATTTAGTAAAAAAACAAAACCATGCTTTTTTTTTCCCTATTTGTAGATTTTGGTTTTGGTTTAAAATTTGGTTTGTACAAAATAACTAGAAACTACTATTCAAACTACTAAAATGTTAATACAAAACAAAAAGTACTAAATAGTTGAGTTACAAACCAAAAACATAAAGATTGTACTAAAGTCTTAATACAAAGCACTTACAAACCAAAAACATAAATGTTGTTTGAAATTACAGTGACTTAAGAAGTTGTGGATTGAGTTGGAGTTGTGGATTCAGTTGGAGGATCAGTTGGGGCAGCAGTTGGAGGATCAGTTGGGGCAGTTTGGGAAGCTAGGTAGGCAAGATAACCCTTGTCAGTTTGGCGATAGTACTTCTCCATCAGAGTCAACTCCTCACCCTTGGCCTTTTGTCTGCCTAGCTCATCTTCCAGGCGTTTGTTATGAGATGCTTGTTCTTCAAGCTTGCGCTGGGTTTCCTGCAATTGTTGTTGCATTGAGACATAAGACAAGGAAGAGTTACCTCCTTCGTACTTGCGCATCTTGCTGAAGTGAGTCTCATTGAGGTTTCCAATGCCATAAACGTAGCCTCTCTTATCCACATTTGATGCCTAGGAGACGGAAAAAAAATTACAACAGTTACCAATTAAAAGAACAAACAGTTAGAAAGTACTTACCCACCATTCACGTTCTGCTCATACGTCTCTGCGATCTTCTTTGCCTTCCTATCTACATAAGTCCCATCTGGTTTTGTGTGAGTCCTCAAGAAAACTTCGCCGATACTAACGGGTCTTCCCAACTCCGCTTCCTGAAAATGTAATGAAAATAAAATAAACAGTCAACGAAAAAAATCAGGAATCAAGAAACTGTTCAAAGAACACTCTCGATGGATCATCATATAGCTATCTAACATCATGTATCAATGTGAGTAAAAGATAACAGTAAACAGTTGAATATTGACTATCTTTAAGAATACAGCCTAATCAAAGTTAAGTTATGTTTCAGCAGTTGGAAAAAAAACAAGTGATGTTAAGGATAAGGATATTAGGCTGCAACATACGAAACAAGTTATTGATCATGTTAACATTTGCATATAATGTATGTGATTGGTATAAAGATGAGCAAAAACCCTATAATCTAGTTGGTTAAAACCTCAGATGTGAAGAGTGATTGGTAAATTACCATTTCTTGGTGGATTTGGTTAAAAGACTTTTTCCCAGTGAAGGTCCTGTGAGGACCAAGACCGCGAATTCGAGGAACCATCGCTCTGCTCGGTGCAGAGGCACACAACTCCAGCTGTAGTACGCAGCATCGAATTTTTGTGTGAAGATCTTTGTAATCTTCCGGACCAAATTGGAACCGTCACGACCAAACCTACATAGGAAAAGCAACAAGCAGATTAAGTTTTGGAACTAACAAACACACAAGAGCAAACAAGCAGATTAAGTTTCCGAACCATAAATTCACAACCGATTCTCTGATTTCAAGCTTTAGAAGTAATTTTATCAAATCATTTCCCTAGAGAATCAAAAATCATGTGACAAAGTATAAAAAGAGAATCAGAGAACTAAACTAATATTTTGGGAAATACATAATTCATTTAAGTTTTATTAACATCAAAATTTGTAAGATTATAATACAGTAAGACAATATTATGCCAAAAGTTTTCACTCATCAAATGTGAAACACTCATTAAGCAAACACTCAAACACAGAACAAAACAAACTAAACTTTTACATGTATAATTTAAGCAAGAAATCAAACAATGAAACTTATAGAGGGATATTTGACCTGTGGAATTCGAAGATCTTCGCCGTTGAGGTATCTGAGGTTCAGGGTTTGGAGAGCTTGGTGGTGGAGTCATCTGACCTGCGAACATGATAAGAAGATTGAAGTTATACAAATCAAGTCATATAAAATCAGAGTATTAAACTAGAATCTCTAGGAAATGCACAAGAAGAGATCTGTGGTTGACGCGATGAGATGGTCTGGAAAAGGCGGTGGGTAGTCGCGGACATTAAGATGAGCTTGAACAAGCGGTGGCGGAGAGGGGTTCGGCGTGGGAGTGATTATGTACTGAGGTGGGAGCTGCGTGTCTCGCCGGAGAAGAAGGAGTGGAGCCGCCTACTGGTCTCGAAGAAGATGGGTGGATCGGTGTGGTTCCGGTGGGTATTCGTTGAGAGGCGACAAAACCACCTTGTCCTCGTCCTCGACCTCGTCCTGGTCTCTTTGCCATTTCTGAGAATCAAAGTTAGGGTTTTGATTTGCAGAGACAGAGAATTGGGAATTTTGGGGTAAAATATATATCTGAGACTTAGAGAAAAATTGGGAGTTTTGGCGTCAACCAAAATTTTGCCGAGATTCACGAAAATTTAGAGGTTTGGATGAAGATTAAAGGTGAGATTAAAGAGTTTAGAGGTTTGGATGAAGATTAAAGGTGAGATTGAAGAGAAATCAGAGAATCGGCGATACGAGAGAGGGAGAGGAAAGACTGGGTTTTGAGGGAAATGAAAAGGGGATCTGAAATTTTTGGTTAAGTTAATAGAAGGGGGAAATTTCGGCGGCCCAATTTTTTGCGAAAACCCAAATGTTTTTAAATCCAAATTGGGAGGGTATTAAGTATTAGGGTATAGATTCAATCTGACACAGTATGAAGGGTGTCTTTGTAATAAATCATGTCGAAATTAAAAATCTTTTTTCGTTTACCACATTTTTTGTTATCCAACAAATTAAGTTTACCATCTTTGTTAGACAAAAATCAGTTCCATTATAATCTAGGAAAATTAAAGTCCACATCAAAGATTTAGAACACATTTAGACTCATAACAATAAAACTGTGCAATCTTTGCTAATACATTTTTACCCCTACCACATCTACTCTCTCTCCACTTTCTCTTTCCTCTCTCACTCCTCTCTCTCTTCTCTCTCTCTCTCCCTCCGTCTCTGCCTCACTCTCTCTCTTGCCTCCATATCTCTCCATAAGTCTACTGCCTCCCTCTGTCTATCTCCGTCTCCTTATCACTCTCACTCCTCTCTCTACCTCCATCTCTCTCTCACTTTCTTTCCATCCTTAGAGTCAATGTTCAACAAACTTAGAGGATCCATGTTGATTTGAATTGGAATTTAAAAGAGAATTGTTCGGATAACTTGTGTATGAAGGATCCAAGATATCAGAACTTAAGAATACTCTTTCCACACCTATATTATGTAACCGGCCATCCAAAATTTAGTTAGAATATGTCAAAAAATATTAAACTGTTAAATTCAAAGTGATACTAAAATATGTACTAACCTTTCAAATTGTCAAGTATATACTCAATTATGATATCGACATCGTCATTGGCCGGACATAAAATGGCTCTGGACTGATAGAATTCATGATCTGGTAATGTTTTCTCGTGTAATAGTCGTGGATCTCCATAAACTTCTCTGGTGATTGATTGAATAGGATCCTCTTTCTGAGTAATAAGAAACTCTTTTAGTATATCTATGAGAGCATCTCCGTCATTAGGGTCAGCAAGTTTCCCATCGCCCTGTTTAATATCCACTTTGAAAATTCTTTAGCATCTTTTGCTTCATCTGGAAGAAGAGTATTCTTGAGCAGCCGCATATTCTTTGTCAAATTGTACATTGTGCAAGGATCTCAAATGTAAGATGAATTGATCGCATACGTTACTACTTATGTCCTAGTACCACCCTTTAAGAAAGGTACATTATGTCTGAAATATCCTCCAAATACAATGGTTTTGCCTCCAAATAACTTGCCCTCAAAACGTTCGCAGATGTCATTCTGACTTCTATCGAGTAATTCTAAATAATATTTGCTCATCATTGGTGTTACTTAAATTGAAGAACGGCTATAGGCATTGGTGGTATTTGTATATGTGACGTTAGAATGAGTGAAATTTGCTCAGAACATAGTATTTTTATTTGTAAAGTGTATGAATCGGCTTGTAATATTAGGTGTAGTACGAAAGAAAGTATAAGTATAGACTAATGCATATTTTGTGGATCTTATTTAAAATTTTACAAATAGAATGTTACTATTTACGGTTTAAATCTAAGTATCAAAATGTATACTGATTCTTTTAAAAAGACTTCATTCAGATCATCAATGATTGTTATTGCAACACTGAGTCGACGATTTATTCCACCACTTTTATTGTTATGGTTCATGTTTGTTTTTCACCCGCTAATAACTTTCACACAACCACCCACTATACTTTTTTTTTTAATATAAATAAGATATATAAGCGCTTATGTAACAAAAATTTTTTAAAAATCTTTAATGGCTCATGTTTTCTTTAACTCTTACTAATATCCCATACGTGTCTCCTAGTGACATGGTCTATATATATTATCTACAATTCATGTATTAAAGCACCATTTTCATTCGATTTATGAGTATATTTAGAAACATATAACTAATTAAGTAGGGACCTACTAAAATGCATATTGATTCTTCTAAAAAGACCAGCTTAAAATCACCAGTGTTAGTGCCAAATCGAGTCGATGTTTTGTGTCACCTATTTTACTTTTGACACTCTTATAATTTTGTCACCCGTTAGTAACTTTTAAGCGCTAATCTGTATAAGAATTTTTTTAAAAAATATAACTAAGATATGTAAGTGGTAATCTGTCTAATTTTTTTTTAAAGCGTATGTACCTTTCTTAATTTTTTTTAGTGGTTAGTATTTTCTTTAATTCTTGTATGGTATCACACATGTCTCCTATTGATATGGTTTATGTTTGTTGCTTATATTCCATGTATTAAAACACTATGTTAATTTGATGTTTGTGTATATTTATAAACACATAACTAAAGAGGTACATACCCGCTAAGTAACATTTAAGCAATAATTCGCTACTAATCTGCTAATAACTTTTAAGCAATTACCCGCTAAGCAACTTGTAAACAAAAACATTTCCAAATTCAGTTTATGTATATATTTAGAAACATAACTAAAAAGGTCTAACAATTTTTAAAAAAAAATATATGAATATTTCATTGCGATATGATTTCTACTGAAACAACCAAAACATCAAACCAGTATTCAGATCTCAATCGCTCCTGAAACTCAACATTGCACTATCTTTAAATCAAACGATCCAATTTTCCAGTTTAATGATTTGAAAAAATCTTTACTCATATCTTAATTCTTCTTATGATCAAGATTTTAACTATTATAAGTATTTGTGTTTGGTTCGTAGTGGTAATCATTCTTGATACACAAAATGTTTTCCAAACACCGTTACTCTTGTTTTATTCTTTATCATATGACAAAGTTTGACTCTCAATTAATAAGAACAAATCTTATTGTAACTAAATCCTTAAGCTCCTAAATTAAACAATCCTTCTTCGTCAACTTTTCTTATCATTTGCTCTGATTATCACATAAAAAAATCTTTTGCTTTGATTTCTAAAGTTATGTGATTCCTAAAATATAGATCAGTTTATATATATACACGTAAAGATTTATGTAAAGATTTGTTACTTGATGATTTAACTTTTACCGTTATGTTATTTTTACACCTGCTAATAGGTTCTTAATAGTTTGTACAAAAAATAAAATTTGTAAGAAAAAAAAAGTATGCAACTAATTAATAGCAATATTTTTTTTAAAAATGATTAATTGAATAACGTATGATTTGGTTAGGATTTTCAAATCTATTAAAATATCAACATCAATACTCCCTTTAATATTGGGATTGGACCCGTGGGGAAATATTTATTTTCAAATTAGCATTTATGATATCTATTAGATAAAACGTTTTATTGGGAATATTTATGATATCTTTGTGTATCAACTACAACAAATTTATCATACCTATTGTCAACTACAACAAATGTGTCCAGAGATTGGTGCCACTAACAAACTTTCTTACATTGGTGCTATTAACAAATTTTCTAAATGGTATATTGATTGTGTGAAAATTCGTTTAATTTTGCTTTTTGGAATATTTTAGTATTGAGTGAAACATTTCTCAAACAGAAATATAATTTACAATATTTAGCGTGATTTATGGCCGAGAAATATGTGTAACGAAATTCATTTTATATAAAGACTTTTAAATGTGTGTTGTCAACGGAATTGGTTCGCTTGATGAAATTGTATGCTTTAACCTCCTCTCTCGAGAAGAGTATCATACGTCCAACTGTCCTCTCTATGAGTGATGTTTGGTTTCCGGTATCAAAACCGTGTAATTACTCCTCCTTTACGGAGCGAGTTGTGTTAAGCTCTGTGCTAATGACTATGTTTCAAGTCTTTAAGGCTTTGGTTATACCATTGCGAGCTATGTATGACCACTTGATGGTCTTGGGTTTAAAAAAAAATATGGTAAGGCAGTCTCTCTCCAGAAGTTATCAATTCCAAGTCTCGTGGACTGGGATTTGGTTGATGATTTCTTGGTGGTCGGAAGTGTGTTGGCTAATGCTTCGGTCAAAGGTTCCAGATTTTCGAACATGGTTTCGGTTTTATGCGACTTTGGCTCCCCATCTATCCAAAAGGAAAGTTTAACAAAGCTTTGTATTTTTTCTATTAAGTTGTTAATTTCCTCTTTATGTTGTATCTTTGTGGTTGTTGTTATTTTGCTTTAATCCGTTTCAGATCCGAACTATTTCTCCTTTGGAGAGTGTAACCGCGTTTAAGTTATAAATCAACCGTTGAACAAAAAAAAAAGTCTTTTGAATGCATCAAATTAAAATTTGAAAGATCAGCGTATTTTCTTGTTCGGATTTTACCGCGTGTGGTATGATATTATTATTAGTGTTGTCTTATTTTTGTTCGGTTTAATTATAAATTAAATATAAATTTACCATATCTTATGTTTTGATTGTTTTAGAGTATAAAAAATCATAGTTTATGTTCGTGACATGGAGAATGAAACATATTTGGGATAATTTCATGATATAGAAAACCCCCGGATGACTCGTTTGTAAAAAATATTGATCATAAACCTTCTATATTGCAGATTTTTCATAGCATGGAGTGGTTGCTTGGACAGTAAGCTATCTTATATAATACACCAACACGAATGCTAGTTTAGTTTTTTTTTTAATTCCATGCATTTACACATGTGTTATTTTGTTAATATACGTAATCTAACAACACTTTATATTTTTGTTACATATACAGAAATTGTTCATTTCATTGCTAAATATTTGTTAACCAATCAATTTTGTCAAAGATTCATATTTTATTGTATCAGTTTCCTAAAGTTTGAAAATTTTGATGATTACATTTCCCGAAATCTCCATAACTAAACGTTAATTTGTTATATTGCAAATTATAACAAAGATTTCAAATCTTTACTTTTAATACGATTCTTTAGGTAAATTAATGCGATTCTTATTGCTAATGGTTTGTTAAAACGCCATCGTTACAGGTATTCTTGTCTTGTTCCTAGAGTGGATGACAATTTTTCATCTTTGTTTGCATGTGATAGAATGAAGAAAACATGTTTGGAGAAAAAAAAAAAAAAATTCCAAAAGAGATGTGTCGGTAGTTCTCTAGGAAAACATCATTTTGTGTCTCAGAGTTGAAAACTCTTGATGCCTTAAGTTGGATTGAACAGTGGTCTTGATTATGATCATCCCCTTTGTTCTTGTTAGATCGCAACACAATTTGCCTAAAGCATGTGCATAATATCACTACTTAAGAATTCAAACATGTCTTCCAAATCAACTTAATTTTGGTTGGAAGTTTATATCTAAACTAACTGGAATTCTAATGGAGAAATAGATACCACTCCAAACTGAAACTAAATACGAAGATTAGACAAAGTAGGCAAGAAGAAATAAGAAATAGCAAGAGCTTAAAATCATCTAAGTGGAAGAAGATTTGGAAGCTATCCTCTTTGCTATTTCTCGATCCATATTTACATCTTCCCGTGGTAGAGCAACAACCCACTTTCCATGTATGACTTCTCATGTTCGAGAGACGGAAATTACATCACGGATGTGTCGCTTGTTGAGGAAAACATGTCTTAGATACCTCTTCTCATGTCCTGCATAAAACCAACCGAAAAATAGAAACTGAAGGTTAACACTTATATTGCATTGATTTGTGGAGTGAATTATATATACAACGAAACAACACAAATGCATCATATTCAAAGGTTTTTTTTTGCTTACATGGGGTTTTCAACTTCCCCATCACTGGCCTTGCACCAACTACACTAAGTCTGTCATGAAAAAATGTTAGAAGATAATTAAATCACATGGGATAATCATTTGGTTTCCTAATGTCTTTGCTGATGAATTGAACCATAAAATACGCGACTCAAGAATCTCCGGTGAAGCCTACCGGCGTCTCTCCGCCACCCCCACAGCGGCAAGAATCAGATAACACAAACTTCAAAATCCCCCGGAGACAAATGCAACGACAACTGTAAGAGAGGTTTCTGGAGCAACAGAATACGAGCTGGTGGAACACGTGCATAGCTGTTCCAACACGTAGAGAAAAGTGAGATTGGGCCCGTATTGAATTAGAAGCCCAATTATGAGAGAGGTTAAAAGCCCACATGACCTAAAGCGTTAGGGTTTCGTGGTGGCAGTATAAGAGGCAAGAGGCGTTGACAAAAAGAGTCACGCGCCTAGGGTTCCTTTGTGAGATGCACATATGTGTGTGTGGCGTCGTCCCACCATATTGATGGTGGTTTGTCTATGAAGATTGCAACCGTTGAGAAGAAGGCGTTGCACCGGTGCTGCTGGTTGGTTGTCAAGCTGCTGGCTTGAAACCTATCTTCATAGTTTGTCCATGTAGAAAAGAGTGGTGGTATGCCATATAGCAATTGTAGGTTGCGGCCTTTTCTAGTGGATTTATTCTGGACTTGGTCCCGGGGATGTAGGAAACGAACCTCGTGAAAAAACTCTATGTCTTCTTTAATTTATGCTCATACATACTCGCAGCGTACACAAACATATAGATCTAGCCACACAAACCGCTTTTTCAATTGGTATCAGAGCGGGACTCGATAGAGATCTATTCTTATTTTCGAGTAAGATCCGGGATTAGGTTTTGGTGGTTAGGGTTGAAGAGCAGAGTATGAGATTAGGGTTTATCAAGTTCACGTTAACGAAGAAGAAGTTTGAGTTTATGGGCATGTTCTGGATTTTGGTTTTTGGTCTTGAAAAGAACGTGAGGGAGACCAGTTCGTTTCAGAGAAAAGTTGTGATAGAAAACGTGGCGCAGTTGTGGAGGAAAGAAGAATTGAAAACAAAGCTAAGGAGAATTACAAGCTGCGACCAGCCACCTTGCGAGCCGTTTTTCCGGTTAACCAGAAAGAACCAAGAGTCGATTTTGGTACCGTTGCGAAGATATCGAAGCCAGATTTACACAGGAGAAAATAGAGCTCAATTCCAAGATGAATTCTGAAAGTTATGAGCATTTATTTATGACTGAATCTGCAGAAAAACCTGCAAATTAGCTTGTGAGGAGCCAACTTTGAAGACATATTCCGGATGACTCAGGTAGATCCAGGCCATGATTAAGGTGTCTACGGAAAGATCTCACTGCAACGAAGAGACAGAGACTTAGAACGTGCAAATCGGAGTTAAGCTCCATCCGTAATCCTTGGTGACATTCGGCACAAAATCATCCGAATCTGTAAAAGGAACTTCAACAAAGGTTAGTACATAAGTGCAACAGAGGACAGTACTGAACTGCAACAGATGCTGAAACAGACAAGATAACGTTGGAACATGACCAAGAACAGAGGAAGAGCGTGATGTAGCACCTTGTTCTTTGATTATCTTGAGAGGTTTTGAATGAATATGTTAACCAAGATGGAAGAGATTAATGTGTCGATGCATATGAAGAGCTTCAAGAAGTGAGTATCAAGAAAGTATTGATGCTACCAGTGAGGGGGAGTTGATGTTGAATCTAGAGAGTTTGAAGATGAGCTTGGATGCACATATTCAGTCAAAAATGGGGAGAATGTAAGAGAGGTTTCTGGAGCAACAGAATACGAGCTGGTGGAACACGTGCATAGCTGTTCCAACACGTAGAGAAAAGTGAGATTGGGCCCGTATTGAATTAGAAGCCCAATTATGAGAGAGGTTAAAAGCCCACATGACCTAAAGCGTTAGGGTTTCGTGGTGGCAGTATAAGAGGCAAGAGGCGTTGACAAAAAGAGTCACGCGCCTAGGGTTCCTTTGTGAGATGCACATATGTGTGTGTGGCGTCGTCCCACCATATTGATGGTGGTTTGTCTATGAAGATTGCAACCGTTGAGAAGAAGGCGTTGCACCGGTGCTGCTGGTTGGTTGTCAAGCTGTTGGCTTGAAACCTATCTTCATAGTTTGTCCATGTAGAAAAGAGTGGTAGTATGCCATATAGCAATTGTAGGTTGCGGCCTTTTCTAGTGGATTTATTCTGGACTTGGTCCCGGGGATGTAGGAAACGAACCTCGTGAAAAAACTCTATGTCTTCTTTAATTTATGCTCATACATATTCGCAGCGTACACAAACATATAGATCTAGCCACACAAACCGCTTTTTCAACAACGATCTCAAACGCTAGGATAATACCTGCCGCCACCGTCTGCGTCGCTGCCACTTCAGCATCTCCGACGGTCGTGCCGAAAGTTGCAAGACAGATTAATTATTTGATGCCGACGCCGAAGATCGACACACATTACAACCTGCAGATGACAAAAACAAAATCAATTAAATCTCAACCATGCCAAAAAAAAAATGATTCCTATATTATCACTATCCTTTATTTCCATAGTAGATTAAAACGTAAATTAAGAGAAAAAAAAGGAACCTAAGAATTACCTTATTGATAGTGTTATTCTTCCATTGTTATACGAATCTGCAAACAAAAAGAAACACAAAAAACTAAAGGGTGTCAGAACACAAAAAAATCCGAAAACCGAAAAACCAAATCGAACCCGGCCCGAAATTACTCGAACCGAACCGAACCTAATTTCTAAAAATAACCGAATGGGTTCTAAATATGAGATTAAAAATAAAGGATCTGCGTGTTTATCCGAAATCAACTGGATTTTTTAATTGGATCCTGCATTTTTCATTCCTAAATGCCCTTCCGAATTTGAAAAATGTTTTTAGAAAGTGGATTTTTGAGTGGCAATTGGATTAATTAAAAATCTAATTTTGACCAAACATTTTTTCATAATCTTCGATTATTAGTATTGATTGAGGAGATTCATCCTTTTGTTGCAAACAATAGACCAATTGTGCATATATGACTTATTGTGTTTGCGTTTGCTAAGCTAATCCCACAAATTCAATCAAACTTACATTGAGCTCCGGTTTGCGTTTTGCCTAGAAGCATGCATTTTGCCGTCGATTTTGCTCTTCTGATCCCACTAATCAGTTTCTTCATCGCAAAAATTAGGTTTATAGAATCTCAGAAATCCTGGAAAATTAAAAAGACAAATCTGAGAAATCCTTCATCGTCGGTGCTGGATTTTGACACCGAGATCGTCGACTTCATAGAACGACGACAAGGTCCACCACGGATTGATTCTGTCTCATATTCGTAGAATAAGATTTGGACGAATCCCATCCACCATTGTTTCCATCACCGGAATCCCTACATCCTTGAGACAACGTAGGCTTCTTATTCACCCCACCACCAATCGATTCCTTAACAATTGGGAGATCCAATTGTCATCCCTCAACTAAAGCTTGGATCCGATTCAAAAAAACGAGATTCAGTTTCACGATGGAGAGAATCGAAATTGGCGAGATCCAATTTCCTAGAGAACAGCTAATCAAACGTTTCTCTCTCAAATCTTAAGGTAAACTGGAAATATTTAAAAATAAACTGTGGTAAAAAGTGACATATTTGAAAAATAGCATGAAAAATGTGGAATAACTCAAATTTTTTTTTTAATTTAACATTAAGCGATAGATTTTGAAATTCTTTCACAAATTTATTTTCTCAATTCATGTGTTTGTTCTGTATTTTACGCAAATCAAAATATATAAATAAATAATAAAATTTATAATCTTGCGTGTTTGACGCGGATCTAAATCTAAGTACAATTTGTATGTGTATATGTACAATTTATTGAGAGGGAATATTGTGTCTTGACAGGTGAGAGAGCTCAAATATTAATATTTGGGAAAATAGTTCAGCCGTTAACGTTTAGCCCCACTTTGATTTAGAGGCCCTTGCGTTTATATAGTTCTTTATTTATATGCGTTTTTTTTTTTTTTTTTTTTTTTTTTTTTTTTTTTTTGTCGACTTAAGTTTCATTAACAAAGTCCATAGGCAAATGTACAAGGGGACAGAGATTTTACAAATATTGAAATTAAAGCTCAATAATGTTTAACCTAATCAATACAAGGAAACGTGCATGCCATACACGTGGCTCCTCGAGATAACATCTCTATTGATGAAATATGCGTTTTATTTATGTTCATCAAATAGTCATGTGACAAAAATGAAAAGCATGGCTCATAAAATGTATATTGAAGATATATAAAACAGAGAATATATATGTTTTTTTCTTTTTTGTAACTTTATATATATATATCCATTTATCAATTACTAGAAGAATGCAAACTCTTGAAACAAGTGTGATAGAGAAACTAAGATATATATATATATATATATATATATATATATATAATATCATCTGTCAATAAACATTATTATTGTTGTAATCCTATATATTATTTGAGAAGCATTTTATGAGCACTTTGCTTATGTGTCATCACCACAATTTTTCTTCTCTTTATTATTATTTATTTATTTAATTCTTTTATACTCATTACCAAACACATTTATTTCCAAATATATTTTTTGATTACTATAATTCTAATTGCCAAACACACTTGAATCTTCCTAAATTTACCAAAATTAAAATATTTGGAAATCTTAAACTTGTCAAATTAAAATATTTCGAAAATTATAGATTTAAATTATAGAATTAAATGTGAACAAAGATTTAACATATACACCAAAAAAAACTTGATTTAAAATAGAAACGAACAATTTATTGCCTTTTGAAAATATATGAGCATGTAAAAAACAATTTCATATATTTTTACAAGTGTTATTTTGTTTGACAAGTAGATGTTTAATTTTTCATAAATACACCTTTCTACAAGTAAAATAATTATTAATGAAATTTGTTGGTTTAATTATTTAACGGGTAAAACGCATTTGTATACAAAATAATCGCAAATTTCAAATATATAAAATAGGTCTTAGATTATGTATAATAATTCACCAAAAAAAAATTTTTATCTAAAATTATTGATTTTATTCGACAATTATTTTATCCCGCGTATAACGCGGGTAATTTTCTAGTATAATCAAGAAGAAACTCATTTCTAACACCTATTAATAAAGAATCACCAGAGAGGCAATTTACTGATCCAACAATCTCATGTTGCTCATAGGGGCGGATCCAATTAAGGTAAGGGTGTGCAAGTGCACCCACTAATTTTCTTATACTTAAATGTAATTTCTTTAAACACAAAATTAGTGCCCCCATAATAATATTTTGGTGTGCCTCCATTCCTTGTTGGAAACCACAAATCTTAGCAAATAATTAAAATAAATGCTCATTTAATGTATTCTCATTAAAATAAATGGCCATTTTTGGAACCTTAATAACTCTATCCGAATAAATGCTCATTTTTGTGTATTATCATTCATAAGTATTGACAATATCAGTTCATAAAATAATGTAATTTTTTTTAATTAATATGTTAATATAATTGTGCCCCCAGTGATAAAAAGTTCTGGATCTGCCCCTGGTTGCTCAATACTTATAATATTCTGATGTATGAATCGACTATGTTGTGTGTACAAAAGAGAGAGGAGTGAATACCTGAAGTGACCTCCCTTATCCTTCTTCTTGACATTTGAAGTTGGTTGCTATTAGGGTAATACTTATGTGACAGGGGAAAAAAGTTCAAAAAGAATTGAGCAATTTGGGTATCTAAGAGGTTACATGTGAGAAGAAGATCGAAGAAAAAATAATACCTACTTGACCACTAAAGGATAGATCTACCACAACGCCAGATATTAGATTGGCTGTCAGATCAACTAGGTCGTAAATCACTTCCGCAACAGCATTTACCTACAAACATTTCCGCGAGACTCAAAATAAAGCATAAATGACATGGGTATTGAAGTTTTCTTCTATATTGTTGAGGAGAAATACCTCGAATAGTGTTAATTAGTAAGTTCCACCAATTGTGTTCCAAACAATACAAGTGGGTCTCTCAATGCCAATATCTAACAATGGTGAATGAATTGCGTTTAATGCAGCATCTCTTGCTCGAGTCTTTCCTGCTCAAATAACATCATAACATGAACGAATAACGGAATAAGCATGATGATGAATGCAACCATCATATCAAAATAGTTCAACTTTGGGATTTTGCTGAATATATCACAAATTCACAATGCACCTATAGCAGAGCTACATGGAATATCAGATGGTACTGTTCATTATGCCAAACATTTTTAGACTCGTTCCTTTGCCACAGTAGCCAAATCTAGAGTCCGATTGACCTACTCGGCTACATCAATTCTCTATACAACTCTTAGAGTTTTAGTTAACAAACATATGCATATAACGTCACCTAAGTAGTCACCGAGATCTTAACCAAATAGAGCTTATCTGCAAATTTTTCAAATCTAAAGAACACTCTACATTTTTTTTGATAACATGTGAATATTATTACCAAAAGAAAAGTTTGATACATTAGCTATATAGCTTAGAACTTCTTTGGCCCAAAAAAAAAGAGTAAAAAACCAAGAAGATCATATTAGAGGAACAAGGCAGGTGGAAGAAATTAGCTAAGACGAGACCATTGTCAAAGAAAACCACAAGCTTCTCTTCGAAATCGTCTAGAGAGTAAGATATCACGTATGGATCTATCAATCTGCATGAACATGGCCTCCGCGTTAAGAGAGTGTTGTTGTGGATCCTGCTGTTCGCTCTTTCCACAAACCATACACCGTTGCTTGAGTAACAACTCTCTTTAAGAGAGTAGAGTGTCCATTTATGGATCTAGTCAGTAACCAAGACATCATAGTTTCCCAAGAGTGAAAGGTATTAAGAGGCATGGATGATCTTTTCCCATATAAGAGTGTAGAAGTTGCATTGGACACACAAGCGGTCTCGTGTTTCCTCACTACAAGAACCTAAAGTGCACATTGGATCAGTAACCATTCCCCAATTTCTCAGCCTTTGCTTAACCAGAAGTCGATTAAGGTTTGCCGTCCAGAAAGTGGAATGTTTGGGCACTCCAAGTTTGCACCAAATCACCTTAAGCCATGGCTTAATCTGCGCAAAAGGTCTTAGGGACTCCCAAGTCTTTTTAGTGAAAAAAACATGGGACGTATTAAGAGTCCTAGCCCCAAGAGAAAACATCACTTCCCAAATTAGTATCCAGAGGGATAGTGTTTCTTAAGAGGTCATGGAAATTGCGGATTAGGCATCTTCTTGACCTAGAGGGAGCAGACCAATCACGAACATTGAAAGTCTCCCTCACCGTACTCTAAGATGAAATTCCCATATCCTCGGTCCTGGGTTCCCAAGATAATCAATAAGACTGTATAAAGAATACCAGTTATCATACCAAAAGCTTGTCGAGTTTCCATCTTTAACATCACAGCTATGCATAGACTTTGTTGTAGGTTTCAAAGAGAGAAGAAACTTCCAAATCCAAGAGTCGCATTGCTTAGGTTCGGCAGACCAGAAACACTCTACATTTAACTGTTGCAGTTCCTATTGCCATTTAACGTCAACAATATCGACATTTACCAATCCAAGAATCTGCAATACAAGGAAAAATGACAGTTGTTAAACATTTTCCAGAGACGATGATTCCATTAAGAACAATTAAACACATTACACAGCCCTACAGTAATGATATCAGAGATTTCACATACCTCTTGACGAACACTACAAGAAAACAGGTTTTTCGCGACTGTCTATTTAGTTGCAAAGTTGTGGCGAATTTGCTTTTTGCGACTACTTAGCGACTAAAAATGGTAGTGTCTAATATTTGGTCGCTAATTTTTTTAGTCGCTAATTAGTCGCTATTTTGCGACTAATTTGCTACCAATAATATTTCTAAAAGTTTAGTAGCAATTTAGTCGCAAAAATTTAGCGACTATGTTGCGACTAGTTTGCTACCAATAATATTTCTAAAACTTTAGTGGCAATTTAGTCGCAAAAATTTAGTGACTATGTTGCGACTAATTTGCTACTAATAATATTTTTAAAAATTTAGTCGCAGTTTAGTCGCAAAATTTAGCGACTAATTGGCAACTAATTAGCGACCCAAATGCGACTGTAATCCGTTTATAGCGACGAATATATAGATTATTTTGCGACTGAAATGAGACAAAATTGCGACTAATAAATTTAGTAAAAAAACAAAACCATGCTTTTTTTTTCCCTATTTGTAGATTTTGGTTTTGGTTTAAAATTTGGTTTGTACAAAATAACTAGAAACTACTATTCAAACTACTAAAATGTTAATACAAAACAAAAAGTACTAAATAGTTGAGTTACAAACCAAAAACATAAAGATTGTACTAAAGTCTTAATACAAAGCACTTACAAACCAAAAACATAAATGTTGTTTGAAATTACAGTGACTTAAGAAGTTGTGGATTGAGTTGGAGTTGTGGATTCAGTTGGAGGATCAGTTGGGGCAGCAGTTGGAGGATCAGTTGGGGCAGTTTGGGAAGCTAGGTAGGCAAGATAACCCTTGTCAGTTTGGCGATAGTACTTCTCCATCAGAGTCAACTCCTCACCCTTGGCCTTTTGTCTGCCTAGCTCATCTTCCAGGCGTTTGTTATGAGATGCTTGTTCTTCAAGCTTGCGCTGGGTTTCCTGCAATTGTTGTTGCATTGAGACATAAGACAAGGAAGAGTTACCTCCTTCGTACTTGCGCATCTTGCTGAAGTGAGTCTCATTGAGGTTTCCAATGCCATAAACGTAGCCTCTCTTATCCACATTTGATGCCTAGGAGACGGAAAAAAAATTACAACAGTTACCAATTAAAAGAACAAACAGTTAGAAAGTACTTACCCACCATTCACGTTCTGCTCATACGTCTCTGCGATCTTCTTTGCCTTCCTATCTACATAAGTCCCATCTGGTTTTGTGTGAGTCCTCAAGAAAACTTCGCCGATACTAACGGGTCTTCCCAACTCCGCTTCCTGAAAATGTAATGAAAATAAAATAAACAGTCAACGAAAAAAATCAGGAATCAAGAAACTGTTCAAAGAACACTCTCGATGGATCATCATATAGCTATCTAACATCATGTATCAATGTGAGTAAAAGATAACAGTAAACAGTTGAATATTGACTATCTTTAAGAATACAGCCTAATCAAAGTTAAGTTATGTTTCAGCAGTTGGAAAAAAAACAAGTGATGTTAAGGATAAGGATATTAGGCTGCAACATACGAAACAAGTTATTGATCATGTTAACATTTGCATATAATGTATGTGATTGGTATAAAGATGAGCAAAAACCCTATAATCTAGTTGGTTAAAACCTCAGATGTGAAGAGTGATTGGTAAATTACCATTTCTTGGTGGATTTGGTTAAAAGACTTTTTCCCAGTGAAGGTCCTGTGAGGACCAAGACCGCGAATTCGAGGAACCATCGCTCTGCTCGGTGCAGAGGCACACAACTCCAGCTGTAGTACGCAGCATCGAATTTTTGTGTGAAGATCTTTGTAATCTTCCGGACCAAATTGGAACCGTCACGACCAAACCTACATAGGAAAAGCAACAAGCAGATTAAGTTTTGGAACTAACAAACACACAAGAGCAAACAAGCAGATTAAGTTTCCGAACCATAAATTCACAACCGATTCTCTGATTTCAAGCTTTAGAAGTAATTTTATCAAATCATTTCCCTAGAGAATCAAAAATCATGTGACAAAGTATAAAAAGAGAATCAGAGAACTAAACTAATATTTTGGGAAATACATAATTCATTTAAGTTTTATTAACATCAAAATTTGTAAGATTATAATACAGTAAGACAATATTATGCCAAAAGTTTTCACTCATCAAATGTGAAACACTCATTAAGCAAACACTCAAACACAGAACAAAACAAACTAAACTTTTACATGTATAATTTAAGCAAGAAATCAAACAATGAAACTTATAGAGGGATATTTGACCTGTGGAATTCGAAGATCTTCGCCGTTGAGGTATCTGAGGTTCAGGGTTTGGAGAGCTTGGTGGTGGAGTCATCTGACCTGCGAACATGATAAGAAGATTGAAGTTATACAAATCAAGTCATATAAAATCAGAGTATTAAACTAGAATCTCTAGGAAATGCACAAGAAGAGATCTGTGGTTGACGCGATGAGATGGTCTGGAAAAGGCGGTGGGTAGTCGCGGACATTAAGATGAGCTTGAACAAGCGGTGGCGGAGAGGGGTTCGGCGTGGGAGTGATTATGTACTGAGGTGGGAGCTGCGTGTCTCGCCGGAGAAGAAGGAGTGGAGCCGCCTACTGGTCTCGAAGAAGATGGGTGGATCGGTGTGGTTCCGGTGGGTATTCGTTGAGAGGCGACAAAACCACCTTGTCCTCGTCCTCGACCTCGTCCTGGTCTCTTTGCCATTTCTGAGAATCAAAGTTAGGGTTTTGATTTGCAGAGACAGAGAATTGGGAATTTTGGGGTAAAATATATATCTGAGACTTAGAGAAAAATTGGGAGTTTTGGCGTCAACCAAAATTTTGCCGAGATTCACGAAAATTTAGAGGTTTGGATGAAGATTAAAGGTGAGATTAAAGAGTTTAGAGGTTTGGATGAAGATTAAAGGTGAGATTGAAGAGAAATCAGAGAATCGGCGATACGAGAGAGGGAGAGGAAAGACTGGGTTTTGAGGGAAATGAAAAGGGGATCTGAAATTTTTGGTTAAGTTAATAGAAGGGGGAAATTTCGGCGGCCCAATTTTTTGCGAAAACCCAAATGTTTTTAAATCCAAATTGGGAGGGTATTAAGTATTAGGGTATAGATTTTTTTGGGGATTAGGTAGGGTATAGATTTTTTTTGGGGATTAGGTATTAGGGTATAGAATTGCTTTTTTTAATGAGATATAGTAGAAGTAATGTATAAGTAATTATAGTTTATGGTTATTTTGGATTTGGGATTCAATAAAAATAAGTTAAACGTGGTATGTATAAACATTTGTATCATTTTAAACTTTTATAGACAATTATGTGATAAGCGTGTATAGATAATGTAAAACTTAATTTCTATTGTATCTCAAATTATTATTTGGTTTTAGGCCAAATTATGATATTTTACTAAATTTGGTGAGAGGAAAATAAAAAATTAGGTATGGGTTGTTTCCTACCTAAAAAAATGTCTAAGTATAGACTTTTTGGGGATTAGGTCCAAATTAACAAGGGAATATTTGGCGGGTTAAGCCAATAATTATTACATAGTTTTTAGATAAATAACGAGAGATTTAAGGATTTAGGTAATTAACATAGTAATTTACGCACTTTATTAAGGTTTTTCATCATATTCATCGTCATCCTCAGAAGACGAAACACGTGATGGTTTCATCAAATCATCTACTATAACACGTGACTTTGTAGGGTTTATGGTATAAGGTTTAGGATATAGGGTATAGGGTTTAGGGTATATGGTATAGGGTTTAGGGTTAGGGTTTAGGCTTCGTCTTCTGGTTCATATTTATTGTACCATCTTGATGAAACACGTGACATTGTACCAGTTTTTGCGACTAAAACGCGATTATTTAGCAATCTACCAAATTTGGTCGCTAATTAGTCGCTAATTGGTAGCTAATTTTGCGACTAAATTGCGACAAACGTTTGTAGTCGCAAAAATTCGATACATTTAACCCAAATAGTAAAACACGTGTCTTTGTACCAGTTTTTTGCGACTAAAACTCGATTTAGTCGCTAGTTGGTTGCTAAATGTGCGACTAAATTGCAACAAATAGTGATAGTCGCAATTTTGCGACTGATTTGAGACTAATTATTATTAGTCGCAATTTAGTCGCGAATTGGTCGCTAATTGGTCGCTAAATTTAGCGACCAATTATTTAGTCGCAAAATTGAGTAGCAAAAATTCTGTTTTCTTGTAGTGGAAGTATATCATCAACCATATTAAATGCTTCTGTAACATGAGTAGAAGAATAGACTGAAGTGAGTAACTTGTCGTTTGGAATAACAATGAGAGTATCGACATTATTTCTGAGCGATGCAATCCCTTCCTAAGCTTGGACTCTTCTTCTCCATCCCACAAAGGAAAAACAGCAAATGCTTAACAAAGTGAACTCAAAGAACTTGATCTTATTGTAAATCTATGAAGGCAGCAGCAAAATCACACAAACAACCATAATATTGCAAACAACAATCTGACCCACAAAACTTCTCATTTGTAATCAATATTTTTCTATGGAGTGAATATTGTGACAAAAACCATACATGGACCATAAGGTTCTTCTTCGATAGCTTCTTTGCTTTCTCTAACAACATTCATACAAATCTCTGAATTACCTTCAACACCTAAACCCCTAGTCAAGACATTCTCATTGCTTATTAGTATTCACAATCCAATACTCCACACCAACCATCTCACTCTCTATCATGCGATTCACAGCGTTAGACCCACCACGTCCAACACCAATAACACCTGAGAATAGTGAGCACCCGAGGAGAATCTGGAGGAGTCAAACAAGGACAAACATAAGCTGCCGTTCTTGAGACCACAGAACCAACCAATCTTTAAAATCCCAAGAAACATCTAGAATCCAAATTCAAACAAAGACTTGTTCAAGAGAAGAATAAGAAGAAAGTCATCAACCTCAAGTCTTTAAACAAAAAGAGGGTTACTTAATCACTACTAGAAATCGAAACCAGTATCATCTTCTACGAATATATAATCGAAACCAGTACCATCTTCTCGGTTTAGTGTAAATGAACTATCACATTAATACTACAAAGACAAAAACGAGTCTATGATTCAATGTCATTCACAATCCCAAAAGCAAAACCAGTAGCATATGAGAAACGATGTTTCATTGAAATCCTCCTGAAGAGCATCAATTGGATTACAATTTATGGGCCGTACAATTACAATATCAACAAAATCCAAGATTGGTTTTGCGAAGCAGAAGACTAAACAAAACAAGCTAAAACATTTCGAGGAAGAGAGAACCTTGCTTGTAGTAGTAAGAGCTAGGGCTGGGCACTGATACCCATTACCCGTCCTTTTTTTTACTATCCGGCTCGCACCGTCTCGAAAAAAGGGGTATCCATCATCTTCGAGTCGGGTAAAAGGTATTATAATCCAATTACCCGCAGATAAGGGTCGGGTATTGGGTATCAATTTTTTTTTAATTACCCGTCGTATTACTTACCCGGCCCGTTAAACTAGTATCATAAATCACTTTTATTTGATAGATTTAATTACAAAGTAAATTATACGGTATATAATGCTATAGCATTTGAGTTAAAAACTTCTTTTTTGATAATAAATTTTAAAACATGAGCATATTTCTTTACAATATAAAATTTAATGTCACTGAATTTTCATTAATAAATTTGAAGATAATACTACAAGTTTTAAATTTTGAAATTTATAATATTATATTTTTTAAAAAAAATCGTATGTTGTATATTAGGGAAATTTGGTTTTACTGTAATGACAATTCATCTTTTGGTGTATAAATTTCTTAATATAATAGTTTATTTTTTCTTAATATAATAATTTATAAAATAAAGTATATTGTAATTATCTGGTAAAGGTAAAGGGTTGGGTACCCGGTGGGTCTTCGATTTTTTACAGGGTACTCGCTTTTAGCAGGTCGGGTACGAGGCTTTTTTTTTCAAATACCCGTTAGGGTCGGATTGAGTACCGGATACTTCCAAATCTCAGGATACCCGTCATATGCCAGCCCTAGTAAGAGCATCCACAATGGTGGAGTATCTCAAATGAGGTTCTAATGTGTTTAATATTAATATCTTAATTTTGTAAAATTTTTGAATTAAAATTAAATATCTATAACGAAATTGAACAAATTTTAACCTTACAAGTGTGAGGTTCTTAAAGTATCTCTATTGAGAACCTCACTTCTCGCTTTCTCCTACTTTTTCTATTTTCGTTTAATTTTCTTTAATTTTTATTATTGAGAAACCCCATAAAGTACTAATGTTCAAAAATTAACCAAGCGCTTAGCACGAACTAGCGCTTAATTCATAAATCGGGGATTAAACGGAGATTACTCGGGGACTAGTTTTAGAGTTTTTTAGTAATAAATAAGTATATGTTGTATTAATGTTACATTAAAATGAAAAGTAACGATGGTATGGTGGTTTGATGAATGATTACACCTTTGTGGTGGAGAGATCGAATCCCAATTCCGCGTATTTTTTTGCCTTTTCTCATTTTTCTTTACCTTAGTCCATTCCCATTTTGGGCGGAACCGATCTACTAATTCTTTGATTCCAGTTAGTATTAGTAATGAAAGACAAAATTGTAATTTTTAATTCATCTTCTTCACGAGAGTGCAACCCTAGAATGCCACTGCCGAACATATTTCTCTCATTTTTCACCATTTCTTGCGTTTAGATTTAAGTTTTCAGCCAAAACTCAAATATCTAACATAGGTTATTCATAATTAGAAACTTACAAAATCTCAAACTTTTTTCAAAATCACCATGTTTTTCACCATATCTAGTGCAATTCCGGCTACCGGGAGCCGCCGAGGAGCAGGAAGTATCTCCCATTGGAAAGGAAAGGAAACTACTAAAAAGAAAAGTTAGAAGAAAATGGATAGGGTTTTTGGTGTTTTCTGGGCTTAGAAATCTCTTTCTCAATCACATAAAAAGTGGATTATGGTATTTTACTTTGCCTATGAACTGTAAACATGTTTCGATGAATTCATCTATTAAGTTTGTAAACGAGTAAATGTTGGGGTTGATGAAGAAAATAAACATTTATTATAAATGGGTTTAAATGTTCCCTTAAAGCCCATATTATTATTTATTTTTTCTCAGCTTACAAATCACATGAGAAAAGTATATCGGATACAATTCGGGATAGAATTATAAATACAACACAACATATACTGAGATTGTCCTATGTGAGCTAAATGATTAGCTATTATATTTTGTTGTCTCCGAATTTGAACGAAGTGGACACCTACAAAAATATTTTTCTAAAGATCGATATCATGGAGAAAATTTTCTATTGATATATCCTTACGCTTGTTGAGGAGCAATTCCAGAAATAGTTTTGAATTATTTTTGAAGATTATCCTTTGATAACCTCAAGACCAAGCTATTTGCATAGCATGAAAAAGACAAAAACCTTCGATTTCCGAATCCGTATTAGCCTTTGGTACAAAATAGGAATCATCACAAACAAATTCATAGGTTGAATTGCGAATAATCCAACTGACACCCATTTGTGAAATTGAGATATAGTGAGTTGCATCATGACTACATTTTAACCAACCCATTGGTGGTGGAGACCAAGAATCAATTGATGACAGTAATGTAGTGCGACGTGAATTGATGGTATCGGTGGAAGCGAAAGTCGAACTCCATTCAATCGTTTCAAGTTGGGCTCGCTTTAGAATATATGCGGCGTTCCAACATGTTCCATTAAAGATACGACCATTATGAGCTTTCCATAGACTCCATGTTAGCAAACATGATTGTTGAGTGATATCTTCTCTTTCTTGAGATGTGATCCAATATCCATATTTAATAGTGTAGTGATCATCCTTGATATAATGCCATACTTATTTATCTCGTTTAGGATATTTAGAGATGTAGATTTGCATGATCAGGTTGGGATCCGTGTTATTAGCGTGATGGAGCAGGTTCATGTTCTATTGCCTCTTTGTCCATAACTCACTTACCATTACATTTTGATCCAAGGTCGTTTTGATTCAAGGAGTGGTTTTGGTAGGTTTGATGGAATCCAGTTATCCTTACGAGCGTAGATATTACCATCACCAATGTGCCACTGCATTCCATTTGATAGTAGATCTCGATCATGGAGAATGAATGATCGCGGGAAATAGCAAGGAAATTATGAAGAGGTCATCAAACCAGCAGTTGAACCAAAGCTCAATCAAACTGAATGCACAATTCCAATCTGACCCAAACATGCTTGTATGCTGAGTAGAGCTCGGTTGAAATAAGATAAATCTCTGAATCCAAGACTTCCTTGTTTTTTGGACAAGGCCATCCGTTTCCAACTTACCCATGCTAGTTTCCTCTTACCGTTTTTTATTGCCCCACTAAAAGTTGGAGAGAATGTCATACAATTCATTACAAATTGTTTTTTGTAACTTGAAAGAGTTCATTGAGTAAATAGGCATAACAGGAGCTATAGATTTCAATAAGATTTCTTTATATGCCCCGATAGATAATGATTATTCCAACCATTTGTTCGTGCATGGACTCTCTCAATAATATATTGGATCATATATGTCTTCTTGCGTCCAAACTGTGCTGACAAACCTAAATATTTACCACAACCTCTAATTGATGGAATCTTAAACTTTTGTTGCGCCATGTATATCTTACGTTGAAATATTATGAATCCAAATGAGATGGTGGATTTATCATAGTTCACCAATTGCCCTTGACAAGAATCCATAAACCTCGGAAGAGAGGAGAAACATGATCTTTCTTGGAATCCCTCTAGACTTAGTGATCGAGATTTTTGGTAGATTGCCTGTGAAATTCGTAGCTAGGTTTCTTCTAGTATCCAAGCTATGGGAAAGATTCATTCGTAGTAGAGATTTCATTACTTCTTTCCCAATTGGGCCTTCTTCAGCTCAGATGAGTCTCTTAATCGCTTTAAGTAATTTTAACAGTGAAAGAGAATACTAAAATTGGTACTTCTTCTCCTCTTTTTCCTCATCGACGTCTTTTCTATCACGAACTACATGTTTCTTTCCAACTACGAGAGAGTACTACTCGCATTATGTTAATGGCTTACTAAGCCTCGGATGTGCTAAAAAACAATGCATATTTAACCCTAGCACTAGTAAGTCCATATTTATACCTAGTATCAAAACCAGTAGACAAATTGCCAAAAATATTTCCGGGTATGATTCAGTTAATGATGGGTACAAATTATTGTGCATGGCGAAAAAAATGAATGGTTATCCGAAACCATCATCTCAACATCAAGTATCCACATTGGGATCAGCTAAAAAAAATCATGGAAAATGATAGAATGCTATGCTAGAATGAAGCATTCGTCACTGTCCTTGGTCTAGCGGTATGTGCATAGATGGTGTTGTGTATTATGTTGCTAACATAGGCCGAGATTTTTGAATATGAGCTTAATGATCCAGTACAAGAAAACACCCCCATTTGAGAGGGTGGTTTTCGTCGCAAATCGTCGCAACAGTGAATTTGCGACGATTTTGAGTTTGTCTCAACTGGCTCGTCGCAAACCCAAAATCGTCGCAATAATGAAGATCGTCGCAATTCCGTTGCTAATTTAGCGACGTTTTTGCGAGATAATAATTTGCGATTGATTTGCGATTTTTACTATTCACCGCTAATTTGCGGCAAAATTGCTTCGGTTTAGCCGCGTAAAGATTTGCGACGGAGTTGCGGCTTTCCAATTTGCGACGGTTTTGCGGCTTTCCAATTTTCGACAAAGTTGCGGCTTTGCGATTTGCGACTGATTTGCGGTGCTTGTGTTTGCAACGGATTTGCGACGATATTGCGGCTTTCCAATTTGCGACGGTTTTGCGTCGAAATGTTTTGCGACAGAATTGAGGCGACAATTTGCGACGATTTTGTGAGGATTTCGATATGATTTTTTTTAAAGAAAAAATAAAAATACTTTTTAAATTAAAAAGAAAAAAAACCCAAAAATATTTAAAAATTAAAGTTTTAATATACATCAAATTAAAACCGAAAACATATCTAAAGATCGAAATTGATATCCTCCATCGGATCCCGGCTTGATGTGCCTTATGCTTCGGGTCTTCTTCGTGGAGGTGGTTGGTTCTTCCCATTCATCAGCTCGGCAATGACGAGGTTTGCCTTCGCTAACTCCGCGAACATGTTATCGTAGATGTTCATGGTACTCTCTAACCTCTGTTCCGTTTTGCCGAGTCGTTGTTTTTTTTCCTGGAGCTCCTTGGCCATTTGAGGATCAAAAGCATATCTCAAAACAGGACAAAACGGAACTCCATACTCATCCGTCGGGATGGATCCTGTAAATGCCATCTTACCCTTACGGGTTCGAGGAGCTATCTACAAAATAAAATTAAAAGAATGTTAATAATATAATTTTATTTTTAAAAATGTTAATAATATGATAAAAATTAAAAATAGTGAATAAAATTAAAATAGAAATTAAGATTTTACCTCTGCTGCGACACAGTTGATCGCCAACGGTGTCAATTGAGTAGGTTGACCATCGGGAGTAGGCTGGGATGAGAGTTCCTCAACTAGGTCAAAGACATCGTCGTGGATCTTGTGCACACGTTGATCAACCCACGTCCCGTCCGGCCTGCGGTGGGTCTTCTTCCAAACCTCTGGCATCGTAGCGGGAGAGCCTTTTTCTACGGCCAGAAAAATTAAAACATATTAGAAGTTGATATTTTTGTAACTGTAAAAAAAGAATGTAAAAAATAAAAAAACTCAAAATGTGAATAGCATGTTGCGCAAGAGAAATCTGTCCCGAACAGTGCTATGACGGCTGGTCACCACCGTCAACATTCGTCAATTGAGCAGACGAACACTGGGCAGAATTCGACTGAGACGTCTCCAACTCCCAAAATGCGACTAGGCCAGCCCAAATAGTGGGATTGAAGAAAGATGGCATACACACCTTCGGATCCGGATTTTTTTGCCACATCTTCTTCCACCGTCCTATTTGGTCGTTGAGACGGTTCTTTGCTTTCTCCTCGAATTCGTCGCGAACAAGACCATTGATCGCGGGTTCCCAATAGTACTTTTGCTACAAAAATAAATAAGAACATAAGTTAAAAAATTAAAACTTTAATAAATATACGTGGGAAAAAAAGAAATTTACTGCGAATTGTTTGTACCACTGATCCTTGACTTCCATGGGAACGAACTTCCAACTCGTGTGGCATATCTTGAAATCCCGCTCAATGATCTTTCTAACATCCTTACCGACCGAACATTTGGAAAACCTGAAAAATATATAAAAAAACATATTAAGTGTAAGTATATTAATAATTATTAAATAAAATTAAATGAAAACTGTGTAAAGATATTTAATTACCACACAGCGTTGCCGGCCGAGTTGGGATCTAAATGGGGAAGAGCCTGCCGTCCGGGACTAACGAGAAGCTGCTCTAGGGTCATGTCATCCTATGATGGAATACCTCCAGGGTCGTAAGGTGGCATCAGCTGTGACTCAGGAACCTAGTGGACTATAGGAACTGGCTATACTCGTTATCCGTCATCTACAATATATTATATATAAATTTCTTGAAATAAGTAATAGAATAATAATTGAATATCTAGTCTATTAATGATTTTAACAATTTTAATGATTACAATAAATTAAATTAATCAGAATTAATCATCATTAATGATTAATAACATTCAAATTAATTTAGCAAAATTAGGAAATTAACAATTTTAAATTATTACAATATAATTAAAATTAGCAATATTAGTTAATTATCAATTGTAAAGTACATTTATATATCTAATTAACTATTCCTAACCATTATCCTAAAAACCATAATTAAAATTAGCAATATTATTTAATTATCAATTCTAAAGTACAATCTAATTAATTATCTACAAATCCATAATTTTGAAGTAATAAAGTACAAATAAAGTTTAGAGTATTACTTTAGAAGGTCGGGGAATGTCGGGGAATGATTTGGAATGTTGGAGGATTTTATTTTCTAGAGAGAGAATGGTTTTAGAGAGAGAGAGAGAGAGAGAGAGAGAGAGAGAGAGAGAGAGAGAGAGAGAGAGAGATGAAAGAGAGAGAGCGATGAAGTGGGAATTGCATATATAGGAAATTTTTGACGTCGCAATTCCGTCGCAAAATGGACCGAATTTTTCACCCAGTGCATGTTTGCCGCGAAAACTTTTCATTTACCGCACATAAATCGACGCAAATACGTTGCAAAATTTCAAAAACCGTCGCAATTGCCTCGCAAAATTATTCAAAACCCGTCGCAAATTCCTCGCAAAATGTAAATCCCGAGGTGAATGAACGATCATTAAATTTATTTAACCGCACCATTAGTCGCAAATTTGACGCAAACCGTATTTCCCTCGCAAATATGTCGCAAATATTCAATTACTATGTTTTTACGACGAAATCCTCACAAATACGTTGCAAATGAGGTTTAGGGTATAGTTAGGGGTTTGGATCCAATTTTACGATTAATAAATGGTAAATATACATGTGTTTAGGTCCTTAGTGCATGTATGGAGCAAAAATTGCCCAATAACTGAGGTACTTAACAAAATCATCAAAAATGATAGATTGATCATATTCGTAGTATAAGTGTATGATTTCGAACGTTATATATGTTTCTCGATAATTAATGTTTTGATAATTCTCGATAGATTGTTATTCATTACACGACTCATCCGCATAAAAATTTAATCCAAGAATGGCATATTTAAACATGGTAAATAATGTATTGGTTAGGTTTAGGGTTTCACTATTTGCGACGATTTTGCGAGAAAACCGTCGCAAATGTTATTTTTGCGTGGCAACTTCGACGACAACCTCGCAAAAGTGTCGCAAAGCATGAAACCCTCAACCTTGGTGTTTTGGCAATATTCATATTGCTTTGAGATTGATACGAATAATTTTATATAATATATCAATTAGGACATATTAACACCGGGTACATAATGTATCTTTTAAGGTTTAGGGTTTCACCATTTGCGACGTTATGCGAGGGAACCGTCGCAAATTCGTTGCAAATCTATATTTATTACATTGCGAGGCAATTGCGTCGAAAGCCACGCAAAAACGTCGCAAATAGCCATCTAAATTTTTTTTTAAAAAAGGAATGCAATTTAGTACGAAAAAGTAATATATACACTAAATAAAATTTTTTAATCTTCATCATCAAGATCAGAAAGATAACTTTCTACTCCGCCTTCTTCTAATTCGTCATCATCATCGTCCTCCTCATCTTCCTCGGCGTCCTCATCTTCCTCGGTGTCTTCATCAAATTCACCTTCGTTTCCTTCCGAATCCTCGAATATCACATCAAGACCACTATGCATCGGGTCAATTCTTGTCAAATCGATGGTTACCTCCGTAGGGATCGAAACTTCGTCGGTTCTAACAGGTTGCACTGGGGGTTGATCATGGTCAGCATCAACTGCTAACCCCCTGAAAATTCGACCCCTTGGGTTAACTTTAATCACAGATAGCCAATCTTGATCCCGTCGTCCACGAGTACGAGGGTAAGGAATGAAGACTACTTGCTCTGCTTGGGATGCTAAAATTAATGGCTCAAACTTGTCTGTGTAGCTCCTGTTTTCTTTTACGTCAACAACTCCGAATTTGCTGGTTCTAACCCGACACCAATGGATGGATTAAACCAATCACAACAAAATAATACACTCGATCTCAATGATTTCTTTCAAAATACCATAAAAGTTTGTATCGCCCGGGACATGAATACCATAATTTGCAGTGGCTTTATTTTGGCCATGCTCAAATGTGTGAAAAATAAAGCTGCGAGTACAATACATCTTACTAGTTTTTATGCTTGCAATAGGCCCCAAAACAAACTCATGTACCCATAAAGGCCAACTATGTCGAGATTTCTTTGCCACCTATATATTCTCAAATTCAAATAATCAGCATTTATATATATATATTAATAATATAACTCATGCATGTTTCGTACCTTCACCCGCATCCAGCCAGCAAAATCACGTTCTATGAAAGATTAAACGTCTTCATCATTTAGTTCAGGAAATGCTTTTCGTATTTGACCATCTAACATTCTGTACACCCGGGCCCATTAATTAATTAGTTGTACATATATATATTCAAATAATACATACTCAGATGTATGTATATATATATATATATATATATATATATACGTACCTCTCATATGGTTGAAAGTAGTTACAATTTAGCATTATATACGTATAGGCAGCTTGCATATGCTTGAAATCACACCACGTTGTTTCCTTCACTTTTCCACCCATCCGTCCTACATCAGAGAAAACATCAGGTACACCCTCTAAGTGTTATGTCCGTCCAACCCCACCATCGTCGTATCGTTTACGACGGGTTTTCTTAGTTTTCACGGTTTGGCTAAAGTAGTAAGTAGAGAAGTTTGATGTCTCCTCTGTCAAACTTCCAGCAATGATTGATCCCTCTACTCTTGCCAGATTTTTCGCCTTCATCTTCAGATGTTTGAAGAACCTTTCGAAGGGGTACATCCATCGAAATTGGACTAGTCCACCCAAATCTAACTCATGAGGTAAGTGGACAACCAGATGTTCCATCACATCAAAAAAGAAGGTAGAAATATCTTCACTAAGTTGCAAATAGTGAGTGGAATGTCTGAATTCAACTTCGATATTTCGTCCTCCATTAAGGTTCTACCACAAAAGTCTCTGAAAAATGGCAATCCAATACCTAAAATGGCAATCCGGTCCGGAGTGAGTGGAATGTCTTAATACAATTACAAAATACATGTATGTATATATCAATAACCATGCATAGATAAACGTAACACCTACTACTGCCTCGTGTACATCTTGCGGTAAAAGCTCTTGAAAGGCGAAAGGGAGTAGTCGCTGCATGAACAAATGACAATCGTGGCTCTTCATCCCAGAAAATTTGCCCTCTCGCTCAACACACCTTGAAAAAGTGGACACGTACCCATCTGGGAACTTCACCCACTCCTTAACCCAGTTAATCAAAGCATTCTTTGCAGCTGGTGATATTTAGAAACTGGGAATCGGTGCCCTACCATCCCCTGTTAGATGTAACTCTGGCCTTATGCATAAAGCCGTGAGATCAAGACAAGATTTCTGATTGTCTTTTGTTTTACCTGCAACATTCAACAATGTGTGTATAATATTTTCGAAGAAATTTTTCTCCACATGCATGACATCCAAGTTGTGCCTCAGCAGATTATCCTTCCAGTAAGGCAATTCCCAAAATATACTTTTCTTATGCCAGTTATGGTACACCCCATATCCAACATGCATATTTGCAGGATTACTTTGCCAATTAACCCCAAATTTTACAGTTTCTTCTGCACCATATCCATCCATTTGTTCTTCCAATCCTCACCTGAGAAGTAAACCAAGGGGGAAGATTTAACAACTCTCTTACGGAACAACGTCCTACTCTTTCTATAAGGATGACCCCTAGGAAGAAAACGACGATGGCAGTCGAAACAGCAAGCTTTCCCTCCAGTTGACAATTGAAATGATTCGATCTTATCTAAACAATAAGGACATGAAAGTTTTCGTGCATTGTCCATCCAGATAGCATACCATACGCCGGAAAGTCGTTTATCATCCACATAAGACAACCTTCATGTTAAAGTTCTTATGGCTCGACGAATCAAACGTGCGTACACCAACATGCCACAACTGCTTTAGTTCCTGGATAAGAGGCTGTAGGAAGACATCAAGTGATCTTTTTGGATGCTTAGGTCCTGGAACCAAAATCCTAAGAAATAAAAATTCTCGATGCATACTCATTTCCAGAGGGAGATTATATGGTGTCACTATGATTGGCCACAACGAATATTGCCGACCAGACATACCAAAAGGACTAAACCCATCAGTGCAAAGACCCAAATACACATTTCTATGTTTTACAGCAAAGTCCGGATGTACCGTGTGAAAGTGTTTCCACGCCTTTGCATCTGATGGATGGGCGACCACCCCTTCCTCATAATTGTGTTTTGCGTGCCACCTCATCGCCCCTGGTGTCTGCTCTGATTGATATAATCGCTTCAGCCTATCTGTTATTGGAAAATACCACATACGCTTGAACGAGACTTTGGTGCTACCACTAGTCTTCTTATATCTTGGATGCGAGCAAAAACGACATTCATGCAGCTGAGCATCATCTTTCCAAAAAATCATACAATTATCAATGCAGACATCAATCATCTCAGACGGTAATCCAAGACTTGCTACCAATCTTTGTATCTCGTAGTAACTCTCTGCAGAGTTATTACCCTCTGGCGAATATTCTTTAAACAATTCACCCCATTTATCCATACAATTTTCACTAAGGTTATCTTCGCTTTTAACTGTCATCATCCTAGGTGCTAACGACAATTTTGAAAGCCCTTCTCTACATCCTTCGTAGATAGGTTTGTTAGAAGCATCTAACATATCATAAAAAATTTTAGCACTCGGGTTTGGTTCTTCAAAAGTATTATTACTAAAAGAAGCAGTAGTTTCTTGAAATGCATCATTGACCATGTCATTAAACCTATTCCCATTTATACTTCCATATGCATATTCATTAAAATTATCATGACCATACTGATGATAAGTATTATCCTCATAATTACTACCACCTTCTACATTCCCACGATAACTCGTACTTGAACTACCAGAAACATTGACAACAAAATCCTCCCCATGCGAAAACCAAACATAGTAGTTAGGTAAAAACCCCCTCGTAAATAAATGTTTCCAAACAGTTCGCGTATCATGTGGAACAAAGTTTTTGCATTTCACACGAGGACAAAAAATTATCACGTTGCCGTCGTTGGTGCATCCCGCGACTGCCCCTTGGTTGTTTATAGCATGGGTCAAAAACAGGTCAAGCCAGTTTCTGGATCTTTGCGGTTGTACATCCATGCTCGAACCATGTAGACCTCATGATGCGATGACATCTTCGATTATGAAATTAATCTCTCTTTAAGAAATCTATGGAAAAAATTGTGTATTTCTCGGATTGTTTTTAGAATATGATTGGAATGTTTGTTGTGAATTCGTTCATCACACATTCAAGCTATTTATAGAAAATTAGTTTCTTTTGCTACTAATTTACGACGTTTTTGCTTATGTTTTACGACCCGTTTGCGACTAAAATATTGCACCCATAAACAAGTAAGAATCATAAAAACGTGTTGTAATAAATTTCGTCGCCAAATGGTAGCAAATTTTATTTTGTCGCAAAACGGACGCAAATTTATCGCTACTAACAAAAATATCTTACGCCGCAAAACAGTCGCAAACACAAAAAATTTGTGACGGTTTTGCTACGAAAGTTTGCCACGCAAATTTGCGACAATTTTGCGTCGGTACAAAGAATATCGTCGGTATTTCATCGCAAATTAGTCGCAAATTTGCGAGGCTTTATACCTTCGCAAAATTCCGTCGCAAAAGGGCATGTTTTCTTGTAGTGTGAGATTTGATTTGAGGTCTACCAAGTTGGATTATATTACTGAAGTACTAAAGAAATTGTAGCGAAAATTAAGTACGCATAGGACCACACTTATATTATAAACTACGAGGGTAAAGTAGCCATACCCTGTCGAATTAAATCATATACATTTGATGTGTGGGTTATGTTTTAGTATTGAAGAATCATATATCTTGGAAGAATTTATTTCGTTTTGGTATTGAACCTTGGAAGGAACTAAACATCAGAGGCATTACTCAGACATGCGTTACTCACAGGTTTATAAAGCCCATATTCTTTAGAGGCCCTTTTTATTTGTGATTTATTTACATGCATTTTTCTTTCTTGTTTGGCGGAGTCAGAACATAATTAAACAAAGTTAAAGGGACTAAATTTAAAGGATTCAAATTTATACAGGTGTGTATTTAAAGATAATATACGGATGCTCGTTTTCTCTAAAACCCAACCATGAATGTAACAAGTCACAAACTCTAAAAATTCCATTATTTCCTTTCACAGTTATGTTTACACTTTTTTGATATTTTTTGTTTGCACTATACACGCAATTGCATAAATTATCTTTTTAGACAATCGAATTCTAAGCATTGCTACATCCCAAGCCAAAACCCATCATTATAACCTCTGATCAACATGTAGCTCGCACTGTAGTTTAATCAGTCAAAAGTTCAACTCTATACAACTTCCCCAGAAACCTCCTCAACCACATTTTCAAATCTTACTTCAACTCGAATGAAAATGCGTTTGAGGGCAAAAAATCCTATCGCTTACTCATTACTTTTCTCGCCGATTGAACATTGTCAAGCAAAATCATTTATACTTGGTCTCTAGTTACACATATCATCCTAGTGAAGTAACCTAATTGAAAAATGTGTAATGAAGACATGTTAATGACTTTCTTCCACTGTAAGCAAATTGAAATCAACAAAGCAGAAGCGTTAAAAGCAAATCTACACTTAAACTATATTAGTTCTGAACATCTTTGTTCGGATGAGCATTAGGATACTCTTACCAAATCAGTTTCAAAGAAAGAAGCTGTGAAAGTGAAACAAAAAAGGAATGAATGTAGCATAAAAATCTCAATATTTCCAGTTGTAAGTAATATAATAAGATCAAATCAAATCACTTAAGCCACATCAACAGCAATTCCCTCTATTGTTATCAAAAAACCATTACAATATCTCAGCTATTTCATCACAAACACTTTCAAAGATTTCTGCATTAGGCTAGTTCGTTAACGATCCATCGCAAGAATCAAAATATCAAGAAACATGCGTACAAAATCAAGCCAAAAGGTTAGAGCAAGCCCTAGTCGCCCACAAATTTCTGCGAAATCCTTTGTCATCTACGCAAGCGTTGGAATTCCCCAAAAGTCAAAAACTGAGACCCTTCATTCAGATTTCGAAATCTGAAAAGCGATTCAAGAAATTCAAAATCCCTTTCGAATATTTGAATGATCCAATTCCCAGTAATTCGACGACTTCGCGTTCTTCGTCTGAGAAAAGAGTTACTATTCCTTGTTGGGCCTAGAAAGCCCATTAGTGTGTTTCTATGGGTTTTAAATAGTTAACTACTCACTAAAACAAATTAAACATAATTAATGTTTTGATTACCTAAGCATCAATGTCGTTGTAGTATAGTGGTAAGTATTCCCGCCTGTCACGCGGGTGACCCGGGTTCGATACCCGGCAACGGCGCGAATCTTTTTATTTCGTAATTTTTTTTAGTTTTGAAAGTCAGTTATAGAATCTGTATAATCAGTGATCAATAAATATTCAAACTTGGGTTCCTTGGACCTTAGTGATGCGTCTTTCTCTAGCAAATCTGATCTTTCTTAATTTGCAATAATTAGCACGGCCTACTTATTTACATTAATGGTAGCCAACAAGAAACAAAAAATACAACTGAACTAATATTCTCTTCTCTAATCTTGAAAGTATTGTGTGTATATTGTTTTGTTCTAGTGTTATACTTTGATTTCTACAAATTCATTGTAAATTCTACCTTAAAACTGTAGGAGCCAAAAACCGAATTAAGAAAAAGACGAATTTTATTGATAGAAACGATAACAGAAATCGAAGAACAACAACAGTATTTAAAGACAGTATTTAAATAAGCAGTAAATCACGGAGGCAAGATATTATCTTTTTTCCTTAAATCAATAAATCGTCTGCATTTGTGCTCGCAGAAACATATGATTTTTGAATCCCAGGATACAACCGATCCGAACTATAACTCGAGCACCCGAAGTATAGAATTCAGCAAACTAGAACTACGTTATACTCTCGAAACTATAAACTAAAAGACTTACTTTCTAAAGTTATGAAGACGAGAGAGATAGAAGAATTTAGAACTGTGAGTTTCCTGTGTTTGAGAGCGTGAGGAATTATGAGAGACGAGACCCTTTATTTATAGTCTCTGATATAACGTGAATTTGGATGTTCCTAACCACGAACTTAACGCGTTTTCAGAGTCTTGTGAGTTGTTTTGAGTTGATTATTAGACCCATACTCGAAGATTTTGAACAGTATGCGTTCGGGAAGAGGATTAGAGCAAATGAGCGAAAATCAGGACTTTATGGAGGTTTCAGAAGACTGGACCGGCCGGTCCACTTCAAGGACCGGCCTGTCCACATTTGGACATACAAGACCGACCGGTCCCAGTCTAGGACCGACCGATCCACACTTGCCCGCTTGAAGACCCGAAGCCTCTGGAAACCGGACCGACCGGTCCACTCATAGGACCGCCCGGTCCACACATAGCACATGAAGACCTTTTGCTCTCGGGAAACCGGACCGACCAGTCCACCCCTGGACCGACCGGTCCACCCCTGGACCGACCGGTCCAGCTCCCAGATTTTTAGGGAATTTTCCTTTTCCGTTTTATTTTCTATATAAACCCATAGGGTTTCGTTTTTATGGAGACAGCCTCTTTTATCACGATTTTCAGACGTTTTGTAAGCAAGGGAGAAGATCTCATCACCTTTTGGAGAAGATTTCTGAACCCTATTTGATTTCTTATTCTATTGATTATGTTATTCTCAATCATGGTTTTTGCTTGTTCTTCAATCATGTCTGAGTAGTTTTCTAGTTAGGTTTTAGGGTTTTTCGATGGATCTCACAGATTAAATCAGACACAAATAGGTTGTTTATTAATTAACGTCTTCATCACTGCTAGGCATAATGCTAGGATTGAATTGATCACTTAATCCCTAGATCTTAGGATGATACATATTCCGAAAGCTTGTGTATCGCTAGAACTGTTGTTGATGAGCAATTAGTCTTTAATCTCGGAAGTGAATTAGAGTAAATTGTGAACTGAAAAAACCTGAACGTTAATGCTTGTCTAGGATAACCGTGACCAAACGGAAGTTTAGGCACTCGGATCTCTAGGGAAAGTAATTGTTATCACGGAAGTGGAGCAATTTATATCAGTGTTTTGAGTTTAAGATGCATGCATATTAGAATCTGAATAGTTGTCTGGTTTATGAATGTGATTTCCTGAGAATTCCCTATTGCCTAACGCTTTTATTTATCTGAATTTAAATCGTTTTTACTTGCAATCTTGTCTTTCAATTTGATAACATCACCCAATCTTTATTTCCTGCTTAGCTTAATTCAATAGTCTACAATTTGTTGTGTAAACCTTGGTCTCTGTGGATTCGATCCCTAGATATACTACTGCGTTGCCTGTGCACTTGCAGTATTTATTTCGGGTAAAACCTGATCCGTATCATGTTTTTGGCGCCGTTGCCGGGGACCAATTGTGTTTACCATCATATTTGATTTGCGAATTTCGTTTAAGTATTTTACTAATTTATTGTTTTTTTTCTTTTTGTTTCTGGTTGTGTTTTCAGGTGAATGCAGAGGAGAAGTAACCGCACTGAACCTCTGATTTCACATACTAACGAAGAATTTGCCAGGCTAGAACGGACTAACAGAGCTCAAAGGAACCTCTTGCCAGTTATGGACGAAGAGAATCAAGCTGGTAACAGGGTCCTTCAGACAGCCTTGTTTGACCAGATATAACAGATTCGGGCTGCAACTACTGCCAACGCGCAACTGGCGCAACAGCAGATGCAATAGCAGTTTGCTACGATGATGGCACAGCAGATGCCACCGGCAGGACAAAATCCTCCGCCGCAGAGAAGGATTGGAGAAGGGGACAATGTCCACACCTACTACCAGAACAGATCAGCCATTCGCGTCCCTGCGATTCAGAGGAATGACTTCGAGATTAAGGCTCAGCTGATTAATCTGGTAGAGAGACACATGTTCCATGGGTTGGCTTCTGAGAATCCCATGGATCAAATAGAGAACTTTGAAAAAGTCTGCGAGACGACCAAGGCTAATGGGGTGCCATCTGACTACCTCAAGTGCAAGCTGTTTAAGCACAATCTCGCTGACAAAGCTTTGAGGTGGTTCAAGTCACTTCCTCCAAACTCTCATAACGGCTGGGAAGAAGCTAGAGACGCCTTCTTGGACCACTTCTACACCAAGACCAAAACAGCTCAGCTCAGAGGCAGAATCAACAACTTTGCGCAAAAAGGTGGAGAATTATTTGCTGAGGCCTGGGATAGGTTTAAGGAGTACCGCAGAGAGTGCCCTCGCCATGGATTTACTGAGGAGCAGATGCTCAGGACCTTCTACGATAGACTCACCAGGGAATACATGACTAATCTTAATTCTGCCAGCAATGGTGACTTCATGACATAGAGCATAGAAGGGGCCTACAGGGTTATTGATAACATGGCACGGAGCTCCAGCAATCAGTGTGCTGAGTATGATCGGTCAAAGAAGATCTACAGCGTTGACACACCATCTGCAGCACAGATAGCAGAGCTGACAGCTGCTAAGCTCCGGAACTTCATGTTAGGTAGCCATCAGGGCATCAATATGGTTGAGAACGCTCCAAACGCGATCAGCTATTCAGAGGATGTTGCATTGGTTTCAGAGAATACTCGGGAGGTCAACTTTGTGAATGGTCAAAGAATTGGGCAGAACAGAGGTTTCGACAACAACTACCGGAACCATCCCAATCTATCCTACAGAAGCACCAACGTGGCAAGTCCACAGGATCAGGTCTATCCTCAGCAAGCTGCAGTTCCGGCTCAGAAATCATTTGCTAATTCATCAGGAACAGCTCCGCCAACTCAGGGATTTACAGGGTACAATGCTGGTTATCAGAGGCAGTTTGGACAGAGTTCATGCTCTGGGTACCAAAATCAGAATCAATTCCAGCCTAGACAACAAGCTCCTCCACCTCCTGCCTCCAATCCCAACGATGAGCTCAAAGCTATGATGCAACTTATGCTGGCTAATCAGCAGCAGAGTTCCAGCGCCATTTCAGACATCAATGGGCGAATAGAAGTTGTGACCACTCATTTGAAGATGTTAGACACTCAAGTAGCACAACAAGCAGAAGCTATTAAACGACAGCAAGGGACTCTTCCAACTAAAGTAGAGCAGAATCCGAAAAGGAACTGTTATGCCATTTATGTAAGGGAAAACGATTCTCCAGCAGATGTGGGACCGACCGGTCCCACCATCAGACCGGTCGGTCCAGTGAACAGCCCCCCGGTTCGCATTTATGTCCCCAAGGCACCTTACCCTGTTTGTCCTAGGAAATTTCAGAAGGGCTTGGAAGAAGCAGACTGCAGGGAAATGGTTAACGATCTCCCAGTCAAGATCCCTATGGCAACTGAGGAGTGCAGTGCTGTGTTACAGAACGGGATAGTGAAAAAGCTTGGAGATCCTGGTCGCTTTGAACTTTCAGTCCAAATCGACTCTACAGTTTTTCCTCGCTCCCTCTGCGACTCGGGCTCTAGTGTCAACATCATACCGTACTCCGTTGCAAAACCACTGGGCTTCAAAGATTACAATCCTCCTGAATTTTCTTTAAAATTTGTTGATTGTTTTGTTAAACCTCCTATAGGTTTTCTTGAGGACGTGCAGCTGCTAATTGGTGATGTCTTTATCCCTGCAGATTTTGTGGTGCTTGACATAACTGAAGAACCAGAAGATCCTCTCATCCTTGGAAGACCGTTTCTCTGCACAGTTGGTGCAAGGATTGATCTAAAGCATGAACGCATTGATCTCCAACTCGGAGACACTGAGATGACGTTCGAAATGGACAAGATGCTGGAGAAGCATATAACCGATGACCTGCCTTTCTCGATTAAGGAGCCAGACATCACTGATCAAGTCCAGGAGGACCCAACTCTCTCTAACACCACCATCACAGAAGGAGCTGTGATCCCTCCTCCTGATCCACCTGATCCACCTTGAAGGGCACACACATCGAGCTAACGACGTTAAACAAAGCGCTTGGTGGGAGGCAACCCACCGGTAAGTGTACATACATGCTTTCATCTTTCATTTTTTTTTTTCAATTTTACCTTTTTTTTTGCTTTTCTCTTTGGTTTTCCTTAGGAATTTTTGTCATAGCACTTTGGACTTGGATTCTGGACCTGAGACCGGTCGATCTCTTTGTGAGACCGGTCGGTCCAGAGCATTTTACAGCTCGGGAGAGGTCCCTGGAATTGGGACTGGTCGGTCTCTTTGTGAGACCGGTCAGTCCACTCCGTTAATTGACCCGTAGACTGTCCCTGGAAGTGGGACCGGTCGGTCTCTTTGTGAGACCAGTCGGTCCCCACTGTGCAACAACCGGACCGGTCGTTCCCCTACAGGACTGGTCGGTCCCCAGCCCCCATCATTGTCCCGCGCCAAGATGGTCAGTCCCGAGGTAAGAACGCGCATGTCCCGGGCATCACCGTGAGTCTCCAGAGTTCTGATGACGAAGTTAGTTTTTCTTATCTTTTCTTTTCCTTTTCATTTTATTTTCTCTTTTTCTATAGTATTTCCTTTGGATTTATTTTCAAACCGGGTCGGTGTGAAGTAAGTCTGGGGGGAAGTAGTATTAGTACTAATTATTTTTTATTTTCTTATTTTCAGTTTTATTTAAATCTTTGTGATATGCGTGCAATTCTAGGACCACATGATGTTTGCTAACATTTTTCTTTAGATTAACAGTGACTAACCAAAGCAATGGGAAGATTAAAAACGCCCTAGGCGGATCAGTGTTACCAGATGGCTCCCGTCTCCTTGAAAGCTAACGCTGACACTCTTTGCTTTGGTCTGTTTTCTTAACTCAGGGAATTCGAAATCGCATAAGAAGTAGCAACCACGTTAGGAGTCCTATCCTTTTTCAAACACTATCCTCTCTTCAGGACTCCTAATGGCCAGGCTCACTTTTAGCCTGGTACCACACCCTCACCTTAACCATTCTTTCAAACCTCATGCATTCTATTGAAGACATTGACATGCACTCAAGCGCAAAAACTCTGGAGACGTAGTCCGGCCAGCTGATCATTCTAAAGACCTTTTGGTACCACTTCAAAACTTTCTGCTTAGGATTTTTATTTTCCATTTCTATATCTATTTTTCGTTTTTCATCACTTGTGCTTAGGAAAAGGCTAGAACTAATCCCCAACTAAAAAAAAAAAAAAAAAGAGAGAAAAAACGAAAGAAAATTATTAATAAAAAGAAAAAAAAAAAGTTGAAAGGGATTAGAATAAAGCCTCAGATTTTACATGTATATTTATAAGCACATTTTTATTTCTCATTCTTAGCATTAGTTCTTTAGATAAGAAGAAAGTTTTCATCTAAATAAAGAAAAAGGTCTTAAGTTTGAAAAGCTATGCATCATCTTTGGATTTAGTTCTCTTGGGTTTTTGTGCCATGACTTGCATTCGGCCGCGGCTGAGGTTAGTCTAAACACTTTCATACCACCATTAAATAGCCCAAATCCTTAACCCTTATGCGACGGACATTTTCCTTGAGGTAAGATTTCTGGACCTTAGTGTAGAGTCGCTCAGACATAGGAACTTGAGTATGGTAACACTGCTATGTATTTGGCAAAGTACATGAAGTACCATCTTGGTTTTTGATCTGTTTATGAGTTTTCAGGGCTATTAGCATTACATTTGTGGGGTCCTAAAGGATTGCAGTCAGCTCACAAAGGTTAGTTTGGTTTTTATAGCTTCCTTGAATTTATTTCTAGTTTGTCTTCACTTTAGGACAAGCAAAGATTTAAGTCTGGGGGAGTTGATATAACGTGAATTTGGATGTTCCTAACAACGAACTTAACGCGTTTTCGGAGTCTTTTGAGTTGTTTTGAGTTGATTGTTAGACCCATACTCGAAGATTTGGAACAATATGCGTTCGGGAAGAGGATTCGAGCAAATGAGCGAAAATCAGGACTTTATGGAAGTTTCAGAAGACTGGACCGACCGGTCCACTTCAAGGACCGGCCAGTCCACATTTGGACATACAAGACCGAACGGTCCCAGTCTAGGACCGACCGGTCCACACTTGCCCGCTTGAAGACCCGGAGCCTCTGGAAACCGGACCGACCGGTCCACTCATGGGACCGGCCAGTCCACACATAGCACATGAAGACCTTTTGCTCTCGGGAAACCGGACCGACTGGTCCACCCCTGGACCGACCGGTCCAGCTCCCAGATTTTTAGGGAATTTTCCTTTTCCGTTTTATTTTCTATATAAACCCATAGGGTTTCGTTTTTATGGAGACCGCCTCTTTTATCACGATTTTCTGGCGTTTTGTAAGCAAGGGAGAAGATCTCATCACCTTTTGGAGAAGATTTCTGAACCCTATTTGATTTCTTATTCTATTGATTATGTTATTCTCAATCATGGTTTTTGCTTGTTCTTTAATCATGTCTGAGTAGTTTTCTAGTTAGGTTTTAGGGTTTTTCGATGGATCTCACAGATTAAATCAGACACAAATAGGTTGTTTATTAATTAACGTCTTCATCACTGCTAGGCATAATGCTAGGATTGAATTGATCACTTAATCCCTAGATCTTAGGATGATACATATTCTGAAAGCTTGTGTATCGCTAGAACTGTTGTTGATGAGCAATTAGTCTTTAATCTCGGAAGTGAATTAGAGTCAATTGTGAACTGAACAAACCTGAACGTTAATGCTTGTCTAGGATAGCCGTGACCAAACAGAAGTTTAGGCACTCGGATCTCTAGGGAAAGTAATTGTTATCACGGAAGTGGAGCAATTTATATCAGTGTTTTGAGTTTAAGATGCATGCATATTAGAATCTGAATAGTTGTCTGTTTTATGAATGTGATTTCCTGAGAATTCCCTATTGTCTAACGCTTTTATTTATCTGAATTTAAATCGTTTTTACTTGCAATCTTGTCTTTCAATTTGATAACATCACCCAATCTTTATTTCCTGCTTAGCTTAGTTCAATAGTCTACAATTTATTTTGTAAACTTTGGTCTCTGTGGATTCGATCCCTAGATATACTACTGCGTTGCCTTTACACTTGCAGTATTTATTTCGGGTAAAACCTGATCCGTATCAGTCTCAGGGTTGAATATTCTGGAGTATTCCAAAAGTTTCGAATCAGTAAAGATTTGAAATAATTCTCAATTATTACTAAGACGGCTACAAATAAAGGAAAACTTCTAGATTCAGAAATATAAAATTTCCAAAACAGAAATGGAAAATTTCCAGAAAATTCATTCCACACTATTTTGGGCTTTTCCAATATGGCCCAAATCAATTTCTCATTCAAACTTTTAACTCAAATTTCATAAAGCAAATGCCCAAATTAATGACCCATTTATTTATGCAAATAAGTTCCAACAAAAAACCTTATAAACTTGTGTTTTGAGAAATCATTTATGTCCTCTCTTTTTTACACCAATCATATATGTCCTTTTTAGTTTTGAGTATTTATATAATAATAACAAGATTTTAATGATATTGTAAGTGAGTAGTGGAATTACGATTGTTTTGCTGTTCATTTTGTATTAAAATGTACGATCCATATGGACCATATCTATCCATAACTACAATGTTATAAATAGTAATTCGCTTCTGTTCATCATATTTTGTTTTTCTTGATGATTTTTTTGCGGTGTTGCAAAATAATTGCATGTCAAAGATATTATACATTACATCGTAACTCAAACCCTATAACATATTGTCATCTATCAATATTCTTAGGTCTCATAAATAAGAGGTAAGAAAAATAATGATTGTAGAATTTGAAAACCGCAGGTCCATAATTAATCTTGACGTCAGATGATGATGTCTTGCATGGTCTTCCAAAGAGATTTGGAGTAATCATAAATCGGACATCTCTAAAATTGAGATTTCAAAGTTGACTTCGAGTTTGCCTTGTTTTATGATATATGATTTCATTTCGGCCAACTGTATCATGATGGTTCTTGGCCTCAATTTAAAATTTTCACCCAAACACTTGAGTTCGATGCGACTGCTTTTAGTTTTCTACTTCTCTTTGTCTAACACATTTTGATATGAATTAACATACAAATGTTTATTTGGATAAAGAAGAACATACCAAATGTTACTAGTATTTGATATTTTGTATCTGCGTTTGAATCGTTCAAAACATATACACTCCATTTTCGAGTTACATTTGCAAGTATTCGCAAAAAAATTGTCTCTTTTAAGGACGCATACCCATTTTCGAGTTACTTTTGAAAGTTTACTTGTAGAATACTTTTGAATCACATAACATACCATTTATCTATATGTAGTCTAATTAAAATTATAACCTAAATTTTTTACTTATTTATGTTATTTACAAGACAAAATGTTTATTTGTTATTTATAATTATAAGACAAATCTAGATGAATTTCAAAAAAAAAATTCATTATTGTTTGAATCAATTTTTTTTTTTTTGGGATCATGTGTGAATCAGTATTATACACCCTTATTATCCCATATATTGATATAAGTTCCATAACTCGATACAAGTACATGTATAGTAGTAGTACTACGGGGCCAGTTCCCGTACCTCCGCCAAAAACAAACCTTACTCTACTTTGTGACTATATATGTCCATTTTCTTTCTTCATGGCTTTCTTTTACTCACTCGAAAAAAAAACTCTATCGCAATACATTTACAGATTTAAGATCATCTAAAATAAATGCTACCACATATAAAATTACTAACGGTAAAATCTAAAGCTGAACATCATGGATGTGCTCTAATTTGGCAAGTCCTTAATTTTATCAAGGTTTTATTTGTCGACCAGAATTTTTGTCAGTATAAAAAAAGTTTTAGGAAAACCCAATTACGGATGTACAATTTGAAAAGTATTATAAATTGCGAAAAAAGGAGTTCTATATAGGAGTATAATTGGTTTTTTTTTAAGAGAGATGAAATGTGACGAGTTGATGTTTAGGAAGCATGAGTAGGAAAATAAAAGTCAACAAGAGCAGAAGAAACTCGTAGTTTAATAGTTTTTCAAATGAAAATGAATAGTCGTTTGACTAATAATTTTGTGGTGTGATGACGTCACATAGAATCCTAATGAAAAGCCCCTTGTCTCATCTCTCTCTGCACAGTGCCTCTTGAATATCAGCACATCATGTGCCACTTTTTGTTGTTGTTCGAATAAATCTCAAACCAAAATCCAAAAGGGGAAATTGGGCTAAGTAGCCATCAAAAAAGTTATATCGAATGATTTTAAAACCGGACCAAACGTGGGATCGGACCGGATTAAACCGGGAACCGGTCACTGATCCGATTTGATTTAACTTAAAAACTAATTCTAGTTAAACCAGATATAAAATGGAGTCGAACCGGCAAAAAAAATTGGAAACCGGTATCGAACTGTAATCGGCAAAAAAATAAAATCGGTATAGTTAAAATTTTTGTTTTCCATTTTATTTTTTTTAGTTATAAGTTTTTAGCCAAATATTTTTTATAAAACTAATGAAATAGTAAAATTTTCATATAAAATATTTTTAAATTATAAACGTTTAAAGGTTTAGATCAAAATGCTTAAATTTGCTACAATTGTGTTAGTATCTATAATTTAGTTTTATTTTGCTATTGAATTTTTTTTTTGTTTTTCAAATGTTTGTAATAATTGAAACATTTTATTTGATATTTGGATAAATATGGACATTTAAATAGAAAAAATATATGACATATTTAAAAAAAATTATTAAACCCGATTGAACAGGTTAAAAGTTTTTCGGTTCGGTCGCCGGTTTGGTTCTAAAAACATTGGTTATATCTCAAAATCTAACAAAACCTCTCTTATGTGGCCAAATTATATCCATTAAAATTAGGAGTTTTTGTTATCTTTTAAAATATAATTTTTATGGCTATTTAGCAATTAACCCAATCCAAAATCTATTTTTACTATTTTTCTACATTCTTAAATGTGATAATTGTTTCCCTTCTAGCATATGCTGAAAAATTAATCCTATTAACGTTTGGGAAATTAACAAATATAATCCAAAAAAAATTATAACTAAAATTCTAGCCAAATACTCTAAATTATATGGTTATCATTTAGCCACATTAGACAATTTTGGTTAGTTGCCTAATTATTTATTTTTTTGGTTACTTGGCAAATGAACTCTTAAAGCTTTTAGAAAATAAATTTAACGAGTATCAACTTTTTGCTTAGAGAATACTATATATTATGTTGCAATATATAAGGAGAATTGTATATAGGGAATAACAAATAATAGAGAGTAACATTAGCTTTGGTCTAAATAAATATATTCTTTCAAGTAAAAAAAGATAGATTTATTTGCCAGTCCATCTACATTTTTACAATAGTCATATGATGTAAAATAATTAGAAAATAAAATTCTACGTCTCAAGCATAGATAAATTTATAAATTTGCAAAAAAATGTCGCAGGGAAAATTATATATTTTAGGTAATAATGTTAAACATGTTTAATGAAATGTAACTCAACTGGCTATGATATTTTCGATATTATGATTATCCAATATGACCAGTGTTACGGTTAAAATAAATGATTTACGTAAAGATATGTGAAGAATATTATCAACAACTGGGTTGAACCATAATAATTAAAATGTTCAGATGCACATAGCCTAATAATTAAATCATTTCATTTAGGATGTTCGAATAAAAATTTCATCACGTGACTACAATCGCTACAACACTAAGTCTACACTAACTCTAGTACTCTACTATACTAAAGTTGTTTTCTTCCTCATATCATCTTAATAATATACCCTGAAATTACCTAATTTAATTAAGTATAAGACCAGTTTATTTTGGTTGTGGTCATATAAATTGAATGAAATTGTTGTGGTTATAAACATTGAAGGAAATTGTCCCATCCCATTGTATATGGTAAACTAATGGATAGATATGCATTTGACAAAACATTTGATAAATAGAGCTAAGGTACAATGTTAGTCCAAGAATCAACCATATCCTAAAATCCCAACCCCACACGAGGAAGATCTTTAATTAACATAGAAAATAGAAACAAAAGTGACAAATATGACTGAGAAGACTAACAGAGAGATACTGTCTTCATGTAATAAAACAGGATCTTTCTTTCACATTTAAAAACTACCGGATACTACTACTATCATTTTCCTACATTACACCAAACAAAATCTAAAATCAAAAGGCTGGGTCTTGTCTTTCTACTACCAATTCAAGATCTTTTTTTTTCCACTAACTTTCTTGATTGAAATCAAGATTGACCAGAAGCAGAGCTTGATGAACAGAAATTGTTGTCATTGTTTGATCCACCATTAGGGTTCTTAGTTTTGGAGAGTTTCTGTTTGAGTTGAAACAAAAGTTGTTGATTCTCTTGATTCAGACGCTCAGCTTTCTTCCTTAGCCTCTCGTTCTCTTTCATTATGTAAATGTTTTCCACAAACAACTTTGAATTTAGCCTCTCCATTCTTGCTTGCTTCTTTCTTCTTCAAAAAACAAAATTATTGTCAAAAATTGTAAAAATAAAAAAGGAGAAAAAGAGAGTAATAATGATAATATCAAAGCTAGCTTGTGTTATGATTATTGTTCATGTTAAATCATTACAACACACATGGGTTGTGCAGCATTCACACGTCGGATGTGAATATTATTACCATTAGGGAAAAATTATTTGTAGCATTTATTTCGTTTTCGTCCTAAAAATTAGATTTTTTTTCTTCTTTTTAAGAAATCAATGATCAAAGAGAGAAGAAGAGCATGATTATAAATTTGTATGGAGGATAAAAAGATAAAGCTAAGAGATACAAAATCGAAAGAAAATAAAAAGATAAAAACAACGTAATCATGATGATATGCAGTAATTATAAATGTTTTAACCTCTCTGCTTTACTATGGACTATACTATGGACAGAGAGAGAGTAATGATTGTATTTGAAACGCTACCCATCGAGCCAAGAAAACAAAGATCATGATCGTATAAATACAAACTATAAAAGAAATCAAACGAATTTCAAAACATGAAAAATAGAGAAATTTTTTTTCTTTTTTTCTTTTCTATGGGTTGCCTCTGCTTGAAAGAAAAGGATAAAACTGAAAACTTTCCATCATTGAAAGAAAAAGAAACAAAAATTAATAATGAAAAAGGAAATAATAGATTTGTCTTCACGTTGCTTGGACGTGTGACGTTACTACCATAGCTCTTTGTTTTAACGTATGCAAGCAAAAAGCAAACGAAACAGAGCAAGAAAACGAAACAGAGGAACTAAACATAAACAGAGAAGAAACATAAACAGTAGCAGGGATAAGAACCCATTTTGTAATACAACGTTTTAGGGTGAGAGAAATCAGGTAAAGCTTCTAGAAAAACAGTTACAGAGAGAAGAAGAAAGGTTATACCTTTTGGGAAGGAGTGTTGAGAATGCAGAGAGAGAGACGCTACTGTGTGTGTGGAAGGTAGAGGGACAAAGAGAACAAAGTGAGACACTGTCTCTTATATAGATCCCCAAAAGCTAGAGAGAAGCTTCTTTCTCTCTCTCCTGACAAACAATCATGCATTGTGTTGTGTTTATGCATAGATGGCGGCCGCAAGAAGAGGGAGAGAGTGAGATTTGTGCATATATTGCGTCATGTGAATGATGATGATTTATTAAAGAGAAAGAAGTTAGAGAGAGAAGTGAGAGGTTTCTTTTCTTGCTTGCTCTTCTTTCGAAATTGATCTCTAGCTAGGGGTGTTTTCGTAATTTCCAAAGAACCCCCACCTTTGACCCTCTCGGCTTCTTCATCGTATTCGTCCTCAAAACAGAACAAGCCCGAGGATATTTTGGTAATAAGGATGGAGTGGTCGGGGAAGGGTAATATCGTCATTTTAGAGGAGTCATTTTAGAGGGCTATGTAGTAGAAGGCCATCGACCTCTAAAAGATTCGCAATGATGGTAAAAGATTGGTTCGAACCATCATCCTTCATGATTCTATTTCAACCGTTTTGGACCGTTTTTAAATGCTCTCTTTCAGAATCTTATTTCCCGGTTTGCTCAATACTGGTTTACTCGATATTACACTCAACCAATAATTAATAATTTCGATTGCAATTATTTGCTTATTCGGTAAAATATTAGTTTATCCTTTTAAATCTAAGTTCATTTTGATTTCTTTACATGAATTAAAAATACACAATACACCAGAATGACCTTGGATAAACATGCGACTCTCGAAATTTTGTTACATTTCATTTAATTGTGACTAGGAATAAGCTATTAGGTATTAAAAAAAATTATATCAAAAATTCTAAAATGACATTTATTTTAAAACTAACAAAAAGTCTTTAAAAACGATACTGAGATTGTAACACTCTGACCGTTCCTACCATGGGCCTCTTCGTCCATCTCGGACCGTGGACCCACTCTGTCCGACGGTCGTGCGTTAGTCCAGAAGGCTCGAAAGTCATGTTTACTGACCATGCAAATCACCACGATATATTTCTCTGTGTTTTATCCTCACTCACACGATACTCGAAATGACTTCTCAATAGGTCACCCATCCTTAAATTGCTCCAACTCAAGCACGCTTAACTCTGAAATTCTCTCAAGACATGTGACCAAAAAGATAAATGCACTTTGGTGATATATGTAGTCAAATCAATTATTTTAAGCCTCTCAACACGCACCATATATATATTCTGAAACCGAGTTGTGACAGAGATATTGAATGGAAATGAGTATTAATATTTTCTAAATAACGTTTTATAGTTTACATGTGTAACGCCCTGACCGCCGTCGTAGGAGAAATCCTCATCCCTCGAGAAAAATCCTCATCTCTCAATAGGCCCCACGTCCAATCTCGGCCCATGCGCCCACCCATGTCAGACTCGGAAGTCATGTTTACTGACCCTGCAAATCACCACGCGATCTTTTCTCGTGTTTTGACCTCACTCACACGATACTGAAAATCACTACCCAATAGGTCACCCATTCTGAAACTACTCCTGCTTAAGCACGCTTAACTCTGGAGTTCTCTCAAGACCTGTGACCGAGAAGATAAGTGCACTTTGGTGATATATGTAGCCAAATCAATTCCTTTAAGCCTCTCTGCATATACCATATATATATGCTCTGAATCCGGAGTGTCACAACATGTAATCACAGTTCACACAGAACAATTTATTTACACCGTAAAAATGAAAAAAAAACTTTAATCATCCTTTACTAACGTTCACATGGGTTTTAACTTAAAATGGCCCATTCTTATAATTTTTATTCTACAATGGCCTAAGGATAAATAACAATTTTGTTCTGATTTATTTTTAATACAAAAAGCAGTGGAATACTACCTAATCCTTAATGAATTTGCGAAATTACAACTTTTGCCATTAGATCTGAACCCGAACCCGAACCCGTATTCGAACCGGACCCGATGTAAATTTTGGATCCTTAATTCCCAAACTGGTCTGAACCAAAACTTTGTTTTTCTCCAACTTTTTCTTCTTCTTCTTCTCTATTGCGAAAACGATATCTTTGTCTCCGTCTTCTTCTCTTTCCTTCTCCGTCGAATTGGTTCCATTGTCTCCATATTCTTTTTATATGTCGTCACTATCATTGTCATTGTATGAATTCTTCGTCGTCTCACCAAGGTAATCTCTTTAGTTGATCCACATGGGTTTGCGGCATATACTATTTGTTTCTCTTTCTCTTCTTCTTGTTCTTCGTTCTTCTTTCTCTGTTTCTCTCCTTTTGATTGTACTAGTAATTTGAATGGGCTTTGGGTTTGGAACAAATTAGGGAATATATGTATTCGTTTAAATCATGGGTTTATTTTGATTTGGAACATTTAGAATCCATGAGATTTGGGTTGCGAGATTTGGATATCAAATTGGTTTCGTATTTTCATGTTTGATTGAATTTGAGATTAATAAATTTGGTTTGAAAGTGGATAAATAAGGGTTTCTAAAAGTTTAGTAATTGTTTTAATATATTTTGTTCTGAATTAAATGAATTCTCCGATTTGTTTCCAATTTCTGTGTGTTCGTATGTGTTCGGTTTCATATCTTGTGATTGGTCAATTTAGGATTAAACTGTTTTTATATAATTTTTCTGCATTTTGCAGAAATGGATTTTGAAGAAGAGGATTCATCTACTTTACGAATGCAACCTATGAGATTATTCTGAAGAATGAGGGTTTTATTCCTAATATTGAGGAACAATATGAAAAAGATATTGAAATAGAAGATCTAGAAAAAGAAGAGAAAGACACAGAAGAATAAGAGAAAGAGAATGACAGGGGAGAAGAAGAACAAGTAGAGAAAAAAAAAAAAAAGAACAGGAAGATGTTGTTGAAGTAGAAAATCTAGAGAGTGCTACGGTTGTTATTGATGGTGTGGTTTATGCACCGCCTACGGTTCTCGAAGTAGAAGAAGAGAAAGAAAAAGAAAAAGAAGGAGAAGAAGAAGAGGAGAAAGATGGAGAAGAGAAAGGTATGTAGCTCTCTCTTTTTTTGTTTATGCGAGAAATGTGATAAATTGAAAAGTAATTGCTATTGTTGACACTGAAAACAGAAGTTGAATAAAACGCGAAGAATGTAGAGAAGAAGAAGACTCTAAAGCCTTAAAAAGATAAGAACCCATCTCGGTTCAAGAGAGTGCTATTTAATCTGGTGCGAGAAAAACACAAGAGGATGGAGATGCCAAACCGGTTGGACGTAAAAGGAAAAACACCAAAGCAATTACTAGTACGAAGAAGAACAATAAACCAAAGAAGTGAGAGTTGGAGGTTTTTAGAATGACTTAGGTCTTAGTAAAAGTCTAGGAATGGATACTTTTAATTGTTGTGCTTTTGGATTGTGGATTTAGGTACTTATATGTACACGGGATAATGTTTTTGGATTGTAGTTTTAAAAACTTAAATAACTCTACATGTTTATGTGATTTTAGGTACTTATATGTACATAAGATAATGAATGAAAGTCTAAGGACTCGTTGTTATGTTTTACTATCTTTGGTACTACTGGTGCTAGTAAGTACTACTGTGTATTTATGCATATAACATGTGTGTAACAAAATATGAATAAAATATTAACATACTTAAAACATGCGTCGTCAAAAGAATAGAAAAGCATTAAAACTTTAAACATAGTCATACTCAATTTCCTAGTAGTACTGACTTTAACATAGTCATCTTTTTACTATTTTCACATATAATCAATAGTACTTATATCAAATTATAATTTTTTTAGTAGGTCTGATTCAATTGATCCATTTAAGTGTATTTACTATAGTTTTGTATATTGAAAATTCGGATAACACAAAGTTTGTATGTTTGACATAACAATGAGTGATTCTACTCAAATATTAACATATATATGAGGTGACGTTTTGAGAAAAATTATGTTTTACCTTAATTTTTGAATTTATAATCATATGTACCTAAGTATAAAGTAGACACACATCAACTAGTAATAAATTATTTCATAAGTAAGCAAAAAGTAGATATAAAAAGCACACAAAAGAAGTCTCACAAAATTACAAAAATACAAAGCATACAGTCATACTTATCTAACCTAGTTATACCTGGCAGAGAGAAACATCATTTTCACCTAGTTGTGTTCACCACCTAGGTACTCTTCATCTTCCTGCGAATTGAGTTCACCACCTAGGTACTCTTCCTCTTCGTGCAAATTGTGATTTTTGTAGTAATATTGATGAAATTATTTCTTTTAAGCACATTTACTATTGTTTCATATATAAATATGTTTCAAAAAACTATGATTGTTTGTTAGACATCGCAATAAAGCTTCTATTCTTTGAATGACATACATTTTAGCACATTTCATTTTAGTCTCGACTTATCTACTTTATACTACGAGTCCCGATGTGAAGCCTTTTGAACTAAGAGTGCAACTTCTCTCCCTACTTCCAAATTCTTTACCCATAACAATATCAACACCATCTTCTCATGGATCATGTACATGCCCAGCTCTAACCTCAACCTTTACTCGCTCATTATCTTCATGCTTACCAAAGTTATCTGCATTATCCACCTTCTGGTAATCTATGTACAAAACAATTCAAAACAGTTATACCACTTATACCTAGGTGTACCAGACATAGAGAACACACAAAACTAATCAATCACATGGTATCATATTATTCAAAATTATCGGAAAGAAACTGAGTTTCACTTGCGTTATAGCTTCATTTATCTTCATCTTCTTGCCAATTCCTTTAAGCAACTCCAAATAAGTCACCTCCTCCGATACGGTTTGTATCGCTAAAGTGTGAATTCGATCTCGATCTCCTCTTGACTTCCATCTTATATAATCATCTTCCCGTGAATAATATCCTCCATGACCAAAACATAGGATTGTGAAATTCATTCTTCCCTGCAAAATAATAAGAAAATAACAAATATTATTTACTCTCAGTATTACCATAATACCCAGTTATACCTACACAATTTCGTTTTCATCCGATTATGTGATTGATTTAGAACAATTTAGCTGCTATTTTATCAAAATATATATCACATTGCCCTAAATAACTTCCTAAAAAAAATTTGGTATCCAAAAACCTTGTTCACATACAAATCTCAAAAAACTTATTGTAACCCTAAACATGAAAATTGCAAAAAAAAGGAAACATCACAACTTCTATTAGAAAATTCAACTGTGTAAGGATGAAGAGAACAACCTTTTATGGAGATGGAAAAGAACAAGGACGCCGATGAGATGGAGAAGAACAAGGACACCGATGAGATGGAGAAGAACAAGGGCGCCGACAAGGGGAGGTTTTTGATATGCTCAAATTATCCCTAGAGCTACTCTCTCAAATTAAAAGATCGTATGCAGTATTTAGGGTGTCGAATCCATAGAGAATCAGTTAACACAATATATTTAAATGTTCAGATTATACTAAGTAGAATAAAGATGTAATAAAAACGATTGCAGAAATAGTAAACAGGATGATTGCGGAACTTTAAATTCAGTAAAAGAGAAACGTTAAGCCTTAAGGAATTCGCAAGAATAAATCCAAATTGAAGAATAAATTTACTAATGAGATTGATGAAGTGCAAATCTAGAACTCGAAACTAATGTAAAATAAATTAACTGTCGTTGTAAATATTATCTATGTTTAAACCCTAGAAAACCAACTGTCGTTGCGAAATCAAATTGATCTAAACAAGCATTAAATTTAGGTTTGATTTTTCACAAAGATCCAAAGCCAATTGTCGTTGCGAATCAGATCTTTGCTCACCTATGATTCAATTCAGGTAATTCAATGATGTTGTCGCATCTACTAAACAACCTAAGATATCGAATTCTGGCCTAAATTAGAGTTCAAAGTAATCAAGGTGAAGAATATATAAATATGATGCAAAATCCCAAAAGTAAATAAATTCAACAACTCTTCATTATCCTTTGAAAAATCCCTAAAACCTAACTAGGAGATTACTCAGACATAGACATGAATAATAATCTCTTAGTATAAAATTATCTCTTCGAAAGTAAAGCTTAGCCTAAACAATGGCTTAAAACATCTATTTATAAGGTACAAAACCGACATGGGCCTAATTGCAAACATCTGGAACTTTTTGGGGCGAAAACAGAAATCTTCCAAAAATAATATTTTGTCACCATTTTGGTCTCGTCGAGCGACAGGGATAGTGCGTCGCTCGACAGAGAATTTTTTTTTGCATCGAGCGACACAGAGTGTCTGTCGCTCAACAGAGCTTTAGATTTTGCATTCCAACTTCATGACTTTGACTGCTCGTTCCATTATGCTCCAAAATGATCCAGTAAACACCAATTAAGCTTCAAACGTCCTTGTACCTAATAAACACTAAAGACTCAAAAAACACCAAAAGGACTCTAAATAAACGGACTTATATCATGGCTAAAAACCATAAAAACCATGATACATCAGTTTTCATTTTCAACAAGATGGGGAAGAAAAAGGACGACGAGAAGAGAGAGAGAGGACAAAGAGGGACCTTTGTTGTTTGTTTTGATCAAAACAATGCTCTGTTTTGAACCCATGAACTAGGAAGAAGAAGAAGCTGCTAAATGTTCATAAAACGTGAAATTTTTCTATTAGTTCCAAATTTTTTTGGTTGTTCAAAATTAATGGGTTATTGTTGGATTTGTGGATCCGGTTAGGGATGAATTAATAAGTGGTTTGGTTTGGATTTGCCGTGGGTTTAGGTTTTTATTCTAAATTATTTTAAAATTAAAATAAAAAGGGTAGAGATGAGAGAAAAAGAAGGAAGGGTTAGTTAGAACAAAAAGGACACTTTGAATTTTTTTTTCACTTTAAGGCCATAATAGGTTAATTCCCCGTTCACATTGGCAGCTCCTAAAATCCTATTTTTTTATATTTTTTAATAATTGTTGAGCCCATAATTGTTTCAGCATTCCTTATTTAGATAAAGATATATATAATTATGATGGGAGAAAAAAAGATAACGAAGACGAAGAGTGTGTTTGGACTTTGGAGCCCCAAAACCAACAAAAATAATCATGGATCATCAGTGTTGTAGAACGTGAATCATCATATAAACAGTGAGGTAGTTGTTTTTGGATGTTTTTTTTTGTATTTCACATGACTCCGCTTGCGTTTTGCCCATAATTTAAAAGAAGAAGAAGATGACTACAATTTCACGTTTATAACAACTTAACAAGCTACTTTTCCTTGTGTATATCTTGTACGGCTTCATTTAGCTTTTTTATCACGGAATAAATTTCAGTAATTGCATTTTTTTAAAACGATTTTTAAAATTTGATGGTTTTAGAAGTTCAACAAAATTGAAACACAATTAGTACTTAGTAGGTGTGTCTTGAAATGGAACTAAAGAGTTGGTGCTTGCTTACACCAAAGGCAATCATATAAAATTAAAGTGAGGTGTTTCATTTCTTTTCTCATTGGCTGGGCATCAAATCCGAGTTTGGTATTTTGGTTTAGTGTCTTTATATATGAATTTATAAACTGGTATATAATATAAGCTTTACAAAAATATACCCGGTTCTTGATTTTTTTATTCATCTATAAACTAACCATTTTTCACACATCAATTTGCTCAATAACCATAAAAAATTTAAAATTCAGAAACTAACTAAAATACCTAAATATAAGGGTTGTGAGTTGGCCACATATACTCATTTTTATTAGTTTTTAGATTATAGTTTTTTTATGGTTATTCATGCTAATTTCCCTTTTCACAAACCATAAATGTAAAAAAATATCCAAAATAATCGAAGTAAACCAAGTAGAAAATCCGAACGTGTATACGATTGATATTTGAACCTGTCTTTTATCTCAACAATTGAATGTATCTAACTCGAAAGTTTAAGTACTCTCCTTGCAGGCATTCGTAAAAATTTTGAATATCTGCAAAAATCTGTATTCCATCCCAATTATTTTAAAGTAACTCAAAGAAAATTTTAGTAAAGTTTTGAATCTGTCTATTTATCTAAAAAAATAAAATATAATAAATTACTCGTATACAAAGATAAAAAAAATTATAAGGGTGAATTTGATAAATAACCAAGAAAAAAATTACATTCTAAAAAGTAACAAAAAAAACCTAGATCTAAGGGATAGTATTGTGCCACATATAAGGGTTTTGGTTAGAAATTAAGATTTTTTTTTTTTTTTTAGGGTTATATGGCCTAATTTCCCAATTTTAAATGTTAAATGGAAAATATTCAAATATTCGATCACTCCTATGTGTGAAAGTGTTTCATAGCGAATATCAGATCACGGTTCGGAGAAACCATATTTCAGTTTTAAGAATTGTAATTTTAAAATCATTTTTGCCCTTTTGCTAATCTAACCATTTGTCTTTTGAACTTTATCTTGGTCTCCTCCATAAATTTTAAAAGTGCGTTGATATTCAACTGCATGCAAACATCATCATAGTATATCTAAACGTTTAACAATATATCTGAATTATTTAATAATTATAATACTATTAATTAGAATTTGTAGCTGGCGGAATTATGGAATCTGACAGAATTTTTTTGTTAATTTTTTAAAAAATTGACGGAATAACTTTGAATTCAAATGGTAACACCTGAACTGTGGAATGTATTAATTAAAATTTGAATTCAAATGGTAATAGCTAAATAAATCAAATTTATAAAAAATATTAATTAAATTTATATTTGTTGAAAGAAAAAATTTATATCTATAAAATGTATTAAAATTTTACAATATATAATAATCTTTTATTGAATTGTCTCCTAAACCCAATTTGTTTAGCAAAATTTACAAGTATTTTTTAATTATTAAGTACTAAAATTAGTAAAAACTTTTAAAATCTATTCGTTTATAATATTTTAAATTATTAATCAAAAAACATTTACACGTAAACATTTAAACTTAAAAGTATTACAATTACTTAATTTTAAATATATATTAAAAATCACTATATCCCATAATTGTCATTTGATTTTCTCTCGTATTGTCTGTTAATAGGCACCATCATTTCTTGCAATATTTCTCAATAATATTTGCTCAGTACTTTTTATCATACAAACTTAAAAATATGAAAACATGAAAAATATATATAATGCAGAAAAAAATTTAAAAAGAAGAAGTTAAATGTGTATAGTTGAATTCCACGTACAGTATTCCTCACTATTCTTTATGTCTAACTCGTGTATTACCGTAATGCCCGCGAACCAAAAATGTGATCATGAAATCAAGGTAATGAGAGAGGATGATTAGGATTTCTATTTATGCTTTGTTGGTGGAGTTAGAACCATGTGTTTAGGTTGCTAGCTTAAGATGGTTGTTGAATTATCTGGTTTTTTATTTATGTGATTTATGGATTATTTGATTAGTTCCGGTTTAAGTGTTTAATTATTTTTGCTGGTTATTCTTTGGTTGGTTGAATTAATCGTTGAGAATTAGTATTTATGGAATACTTAATTCGGATTAATTTTATAAAAAAAAAAAAAAGTTAGTTGTTTCAGTTTGGTATCAGAGCCCTAACGGTTTTATGACAGTTAAAATTGTTTGATTTGAGAATATGTGATTGAATTGATTAGAAGTGGTTAGTCAATTCTGCGAGTTAGAGCCTTCGATCATCCTCTCGAGCCTTCAAAGAGATTTCACGGTATTTGTTGTTTGACTTCTATTTTTGTGAATTCTAATATCTTAGTCTGTATTTTTGGGAAATATAGAGTGGTGAATACTGGTGCTAGAGGTCGTGGTAGAGGTAGAGGTCGGGGCCGTAGGCGAGGACGAGGTTGTGGACCAGTGAGTGAGTCCGCCGAGAGTGCGGCACAGAGTGCGACACATGAGCAGGCTTTTGAGACGCCGACGCATCAGGAAGGATCAGTGGGCGAGATTGCTGCTGCAGGTAGAGCCCTGGTGCAGATGCTAGCGTTGATTTTGGAGTGGTTACTGGGTGCGGTGCCAGTACAGGCTCCAGTAGTACCTTCGGTGGCAGAGGTATAGCCGAGGGCTGTGTTTGCTGAGCAGCGTACGTCTTATATGGAGATGATAGGACATATGCAGAGGCTTAGTAATGTGTTCTTGTTCGGTGGATTTGGACCAAAAGAAGCTGATGAGTGGCGTATGAGAATTGAGCTTAATTTTTGCTCGATCAAATGTCCTGTAGAGTATCAGGTAGAGCTGTAGTGCATTACCTCGATAGTGATGCCCATCTCTAGTGGAGAGGTGTTGAGGCTTGGAGGAGGCAGGCAGTGTGGACCTGTGGTGAGTTCTTAGCAGAGTTTAATGCTAAGTTCTTTCCTCAGGAGAAAGTGGATTATCTTGAAGTGAGATTTATTGAGCTGGTTCAGGGAGACTGGTCATTCAAGGAGTATGTGCTGAGTTCAGCATGCTCTTGGTCTATGCGGGTGGAGGCATGGAGGATGAGCAGACACGCAGATGAAGAGTTTCTTAAGAGGATCTTGGCTGAGTTTGAGAACGCATGCAGAGCGTCCATGTTTGCTTAGAAGGTAGAGTTGGTTAAGGCAAAAGCTTCTTTTAAGGAGGATATGCGTGATCATGCGGCAACAGTGGTTGTTCCACCAGTGATTTCTTTAGTTGTGCATGCGAGGAGGCAGCAACAGGGTGTTTCTGGTTTTGCCAAGAGGAAGTAAGAGGACACTTCCAAGTCAAGTGCGAATAGTAGATGTTGCTTTGGTTGTTGGAGCATGGAGCACTGTGTGTCGAGCAGTCCTAGGAGGGAGGGAGCTCGGTATACTCGAGTATGCTTTCATTGTAGGGAATCTGGGAATTTTAGGCCCAAGTGTCCCAAGTTACAGCAGATGGCGGTGGCAGCGGTGCAGCAAGTGACGCAAATTACAACAGTGCAGCCGTTGGCTCAGATTGGAAGAGCAGCACATGTGTACACATTGGTGGTGATAGGCCAGCAGAGTGCTAGGTCTGTAACGCCCCGACCGCCCCTCCCATGGGCCCCCTGTCCACTCCCACGCCCGTGGGCCCACCATGTCCGACAGTCGGTGCATTAGTCCGGGAGGCTCCGAAATTCATGTTTATCGACCCTGCAAATCATCACACGATCTTTCCTCATGTTTTGACCCCACTCATACTGTACTGGAAATTACTTACCAGTGGGTCACCCATCTTGAAACTACTCCAGCTTAAGCACGCTTAACTCTGGAGTTCTCTCAAAACCTGTTACTGAAAAGATAAGTGCACTTTGGTGATATAGGTAGTCAAATCAATTCTTTTAAGCCTCTCCGCATATACCATATATGCCCTGAAACTCGGGTGTCACAAGATCGATCACATGTAAAATCTCAGACTAATACTTTGTAAATTCAGTAATTTAGAATTTTATTGTGTGTTTCTATTATTTCTTGTGATAAAGTATTGGGGTTTCTTAGCACATGAAGTTTGTGCAAAGACCTTATTACTGTGCGGTTTTGAGTCCCATGTGTTGTTTGATTCTGGAGCATCAAATTATTTCATTACTCCGGAGTGTGCCGAGAGCAGTGACATTCGGAGCGAGGTTGATGAGCCGGTAGGCATGGTCAAGGTGGCTGGAAGAGGGTTTTTGGCTATGCTTTGTCGAGCGAGGAGCATTGATGTGCAGATTACTGGTAAGTCGATGCCAGCAGACTTGGTGATTTATCCACTGGAGCAGTGTGATGTCATCTTGCGGATGGACAAGCTGGAGCGGTACAGGGTTCACTTGAATTGTCATTGAGGCCACATAGTGTTTGAGTGAGAGGGTGGGAGGTTGGTGTTTCAGGTTGTGAAACCGAATTCGGAGAGTCTCATGATCTATACTATTCAAGCGGAGCAGATGATTGATTAGAGTTACGAGGCAAATCTGGCGATGATTGTGATGCCATAGTCCATTGGTGAGGTTGTAGTGAGGGATATCAGGGTTGTTTGGGACTTCGAGGATGTTTTTTGATCGTTGAAAAGATTACCGCCGTCTTGCTCTGATCCTTTCATGATTGAGTTAGAGCTCGGGTCATCGCTAATATCTAAAGCACCTTTTAGGATGACTCTAGTAGAGTTAGGAGAGCTAAAGAGGTAGCTAGAGGATTTGTCGAGTAAAGGGTTTATTTGACCGAGTACTTCACCATGGAGAGCGATGGTGTTGTTCGTGTTGAAGAAGGATTTAAGTTTACGGTTATGTATTGATTACTAGAGACTTAACCGAGTCACTGTAAAGAACAAGTACCCTTTCCCGAGGATTGATGAGTTTTTGGATCAGTTGAGGGGTGCTACTTAGTTCTCCAATATTAACTTGGCGTTAGAATATTATCATATTCCGATAGATGAGGTAGATGTTCGTAAGACGGCTTTCAGGACGAGATACGGCCACTTTCAGTTTGTAGTGATGTTGTTTGGGTTGATGAATGCACCAGCAGAATTCATGCGTTTTTTGAACGGCGTGTTCCAGGAGTATTTGGATGTGTTTGTGATAATCTTTATTGATGACATTCTGGTGTATTTGAGGAGTCATGAGGAACATGATGGGCATCTGAGGATATTTTTGGAGAACCTTTGGGAGCAGAAGTTGTTTGCTAAGTTGAGGAAGTGCAGTTTCTGGCAGTGAGACATGGGATTTCTCGATCATATTGTTTCTGCAAAAGGAGTGTATGTGGATCCAACAAAGATTGAGGCTTGCAGAGATTGGCCTAGATCGACTAATGCTACTGAGATCAAGAGTTTTCATTGGTTAGTAGGATATTATCGGAGATTCGTTAAAGGCTTTGCGAACAAGGCTCAGTCGATGACAAAGCTGAAATGGAAGGATGTCCATTTTATCTGGTCGTCAGAGTACGATGAGTGTTTTATGAAGCTGAAGAAGATGTTGATGAGTACACCTGTCTTGGGGTTGCCCAAGCAAAGTAAGCCTTATCGTACAGTGATGCGTCGAGAGTTGGTTTGGGCTATGTATTGATGCAAGAGGGTAAGGTGATTGCATATGCTTTGAGGCACTTAAGGGTTAGTGAGCGCAATTATCCTACCCATGATCTTGAGTTGGGTGCAGTTGTGTTTGCTTTAAAGATTTGGAGGTCTTATCTTTATGGCGGGAGGGTGTAGATTTTTACGGATCACAAGAATATGCATCAGTACCAGAGATAATCCCACGGTCATGCCGGTTAGAGAGATAGAACTGACCCGTGACTCGAGAATTTCTCTTTGCCGTGTACATATCAAGGAATTGATCACCAGATAAATCCATCCCTTCCTCAAAACCCCAAAAAAAAGTTTTGACGGCATCTCGAAGGAAGTTTTGGATTCATATGCAGAAAAGTCAATCCCAGCGCGTCCAGAAGATAGATCAGATAGAGAGGGATTGGAAAGGTGAGTCCGCAAGACTCAAAGTAAGCAAGATATGCACAACGCCATCCTGACCTGATTGACTCAAGAGAACTCAAATCAGCAGGAAGGGCGATCTTGAGTTGGGTATTATGATATTGATATTATGTATCATCCGAGTAAGGCTAACCTGAAGGCATATGCTCTGAGTTGATGGAGGGTTGCTTCGGCTCGGGGGCAGGACGTCGAGGCGTTAGTCAGCTAGATTAGCACTTTGCGTCTATGTACTATTTTGCAGGAGCTTTAGGATTTGGATGCAGCTGATGAGGCTGATCTTCTGAGTAGGATTCGATTGGCTTAGGAGATTGATCAAGGTTTGATTGATGCGTCGAGGGCATTTGGTGTTGATTATCAGGTCTCTGCAAATGGGACGATTTTTCTACGTGGGCGAGTTTGTGTGCTTGAGAACAAGTTATTGAGGCATGATATCCTGAGTGAGGTTCATGCGAGCAAGTTCTCGGTTCATCCGGGAGTGACTAGGATGTATCATGATTTGAAATGGTACTATCACTGGCTCGGGATGAAGATAGATGTCGCTAACTTGGTTGCGGCTTGTGAGACATGTTCCGAGTGGAATGTTGGAGAGTTTACCCATTCCAGAGTGGAAGTGGGATATGATCACGATGAGTTTTTTGGTGGTATTTCCTAACTCGCAGACCTTTGATGCTATCTGGGTGATTATGGACTGTCTGACCAAGTCGGCATATTTTCTGGCCATTAAGAAGTCCGATGGAGCTTTAGGCTTGGTTAAGAAATATGTGAGGGAGATTGTAAGGCTGCATGGAGTGCCAGCTAGTATTGTGTCAGATCAGGATCCTAAGTCCAAGTCTGAGTTTTGGAAAGCGTTTCAGGCTGAGATAGGCACTAAGGTGCATATGACTACAACCTATCATCTTCAGACGGATGGGCAGTCTAAGAGGATGATTAAGATATTGGAGGATTTGATGAGGATGTGTGTCCTGGATTAGGGTGGTCACTGGGTGGATCACTTGTGTCTGGCTGTGTATCCGTATTATAATAGATTTTAGGCAATTATTGGACTGACTCCTTATGAGGATTTGTATGGGAGACCGTGTCAGACACCTCTATGCTGGACCCAAGTGGGGGAGATGAGCAATTTTGGTGCGAGTTTTGTTTAGGAAACGACGGAGAAGATCCGTGTTTTGAAGGTGAACATGAAAGAGGCTCAAACTTGGCAGATAATTTATGTTGATAAGAAGAGAAAATATTTAGAGCTCGCTGTCGGAGATAGAGTGTATCTCAAGATGGTCATGTTGCGAGGTCCTAACATACCGATTTCGAAGAACAAGCTGAGTCCGAGATTTATGGGTCTGTTCTTGGTGGTGGAGCGAGTTGGACCGGGGGCGTTATAAGTAGTATCAGAGCAAACCCTGACAACTATGTGAACTAGATTGTCGAGGGTAACGATCTTGCTATGTGCAACGTGGACGTTGCGGTCTGTTGGTGGGGTGATTGTGATACCCCGATTTCAAGGCATATGTGGTACATGTAGTATATGTAGAGAGGCTTAAAAGAATTGATTTAGATCTATATCACCAAAGTGCACTGATCTTTTCGGTCACATGTCTTGAGAGAACTTCAGAGTTAAGTGTGCTTGAGCTGGAGAAGTCTCATGATGGGTGACCTACAAGGAAGTCGTTTCCAGTATCGTGTGAGTGAGGACAAAACACAGGGAGAGATCGTGTGGTGATTTGCAAGGTTAGTAAACAAGACTTCCGAGCCTCCCTGACTAATGCATCGACCGTCAGACACGGTGGGCCCACGAGCCAGAGAGTGGACGGGGGCTCATGGGAGGGGCGGTCGGGGCGTTATAAGTGGTGTTGGCTGGGTCGGACCAGGATGATTGTCTATGGTAGACTGTTGAGGGATTCGAGGTCGAATCCATTGATATTGGGGAAGAGTTGTAACGCCCACGGACTAAAAATTTGATCGTGGAATCAAGACAATGAGAGAGGATGATTAGGATTTCTATTAATGATTTGTTGTTGGAGTTAGAACCTAGTGTTTAGGTTGCTTGCTTAAGATAGTTATGGAATCCAAATGGTGGTTCAATTATCTGGTTTATTTATTTTTGTGATTTATGGATTATTTGATTAGTTACAATTTAAGTGTTTAATTATTTCCGTTAGTTATTGTTTGGTTTGTTGGTTGAATTAATCGTTAAGAATTAGTATTTATGAAATACTTAATTCAGATTAATTATACAAAAAAAAATGAGTTGGTTGTTTCAATTATCAAAATAATTCTATAGAATTCATCAAAATTTTGTTGATATGAGGTTACTAGTTAGTGCCTATGAGGTTACTAGTTAGTGTCATGGTCCTTTTTGGCAAGTGAAACACATACACATTCTTGTATGATTTAAACTAATAACTAGGGGTGGGCATTCGGATCATTGGTCGGATTCGGTACAGATTTTTTGGATTTTTAGATTTTCGGATTGGGGCTTACTTATACCATTCAGGTATATTTATATTATGGATCAAGATCGGTTCAGATCCTTTCGGGTTCAGGTCAGATTTGCTACTTATTTTAAGATCCAAAACTCATCCAAAGTCTTATCGGATTTGGTTCGGATCCGGTTTTATCCGAACGCAAACATAAGTATAAAGCCATTAATGACGTTAAAAATAAAGCCTAAATATAAAAAGAAGGCACGAATTCAAATATAAGACCAAAATGAAGAAAAAACGAATCTTATCCATTTAATAAAGTTTAAACTTAAAAAATTATATAAAATGTGAAAGAAAGAAAAAAAACATAAGTAGAAGATATACATTGTTTCTATATACTTGGTTTGTTCGGTTATTACTTCGGTTATCGGATATATCCAAAATCGAACCGAAATCCAAAGTAAATTAAATTGAAAACCATTCGGTTATGTAATAATAACCAATATAGATCCAAATCGTTTAATTTCGGTCGGGTTCGGGTTCGGATTTCGGATTCGGATAATTTGCCCACCCCTACTAATAACACATACCTATCTACCAAATATGTCCTGTTTATGCAATTTTTTTTTTCGATTCTGTTGTGGGCTGAATCCAAATATGATGATATTACGTTTAACAAAAGATGTAGCTAATAAATGTGGAAACGATGCACGAGGGTATCTCTAACCCAACATAAAATCCTGCACCAAATCTTTTTTTTTAGTGTAAAACCCTCTTCAAAACAACATCACTTCCTACATCAAAATGGTGTAACACCATATTTTTTTATACTATATTTGGTATAAACAATAGTGTTACACCATTATGATGTTGACTTTTTTTAATTTATAAACAAATTATAAAAAATTTAACATTAGTGAGAAACATATATAAATGATGGAAACTAAATCTAATATATTTGTGATGATTATACCAAAATCTGTTATATAATTTTATTTTATATGATGTATTATATTTTTCTCTTCATATTTAATGTTAAATTAAAATAATTTCGTAATTTATTAAACGACAAAAAAGAAATGGGTTAATTTGTAAATTTTAAAAATAATAAATTTAGAATATTTATTTTTTAGTGTAGAAAATGGTATAATACAATAGAATAAAATCCAATACTATTTTGATGTTACACCATTTTAGTGTAAAATATGATGTAATACACTGGAGATGTTTGAAACGATTATAGGGAGAAAGGCACCTTTTCCGTTAGCTTTTTCTAGTGTATTTTTAGTTTTATTCTTCTTCTCCTTACGTTGTGAGTATGATTTCATTGGCTACTAAATTAGTATTCTCTCGAAAAAAGCGAGTTAAATACGACATTGGTCATCACCATTAATGGATGTATGTGTTGTGTATTGAAATCTATTTGTGGATGGAAATCGACGTTAACAATTCAATAAAGCATCCAAATTCCTTTGAATTTCATTCTTAAGAAAAGTGATAAAGGATCTGAAAACCCAAATAGAAAGTAAAACAATTTAAACTATTTAATGACTTCAATAATATTTTTATCGGTTCTCTCTATATATAGAGCATTGCTTGGTGTCTTATTTTGATAGTTGTCGATCAATACTCAAAGTACTATATATATATATATATCGGCTTCTACGCTCCACATTGATATTAATTTTAACATAAAATCCATGATGAGTCCCAAGTCCTAACGGTAGTATTCACGAACACGAACCGAGACTATCTAAACCTGACAAGATGAATTAGTTAAGAGGCTGTTAACCAAACCGAATCCTTTTCCACCGACACATCATCGTCGTTCCTCTGCCATTCCCAACGTGCATGAGTCGCATTCACAACCTCTAGTTGACCATGCCCGAAACTTGCTTCTCTAAACAATGATATTTCGGGTTTTGGATTTTGGTACCTATGATTCATTAATAAAATCAACATCATCAAAACCATTAAGCTGTCACTAAATTTTGTTTAAAATGCATTTTACGAAGATCTTACTTGGTAGCAAGGCCTTCTAGATTTCCACCATCCCCAATGTTAATATAAACCGGACCACATTTGTCGAACTTATCTTGGTACACCCGATTCTGCCAAACAATTAAAAAAAATTAGCTATATCCAAATTCATTATTTGATTTTTCTTTTAAAAAAATGAAATTATGTAACCCTCTAGACTTACAAAACGCTCGTATGCATGGACGTGACCCGCGAAAACCACATCAACACGAGCTTTATAAAGAAGAGTTTCCATGGATTCTTTCATCCTTACACTCTCTTTCTCTCCTTGGTGAGCTTCGTTGGTGTTGTACCATGGTGCGTGTATCACAGCCATCAACCATGGTGTGGCCTTGCGATCGATGTTTTTTAGATCCTTTTCTAACCATTGGTACTGATCCGTGCCAGGTTCGAAATCTGTGTATGACCCCAACATTATAAAGTGGACTCCAAAAACGTTGAAAGAATAGTACAAGTTCGAGGTCGAGCCACTCTCTTCATACGGCATGTGCCACCTGCCAAGTTTATACAAAAATATTAGCCACTAGCATAACAGTAACACATTTTCACCATATCAATAAAATTTATATTTTCTAACCAATTTATATATATATGTATTCACAAATTTTTTAAATTACCGAATCAAAGAATCACAAAAACATAACCTGAAACTAATTTTGTAAATCTGTGTGGACAAGTCTTAGTTTTGATAAATAAAATTCCAAGTGACAAACCCTATTTAGCAAAAAAGTAACACTACTTTTTCATTTGGCAAAACCATATAAGTGAATTGTTTGGATGGGCGAATTAAAAGAATGTACCTATGATTATAGGCGGTGAAGCTTTCAGGGTGGACGAGAGGAATAAGTTCAACTTCGTGGTTTCCTTGAGTGACCATCCAAGGTCTTTGGCTCGCAAGTGGCTGCACCAAGCGACCAAAAACGTCCCACACGGGTTGAAACATGTTAGCGTATGACAGATCTCCAGGCAAGATGAAAACATCGTGATCCCATTTCGATAGATGTTCTAATGTTGATTTAGTCCATCCAGTTGTCCCAAGGTCACCTTCATTTTAGTGAATTTTCAAGATCATCTACAAACTCGAATGAGCTAAAAAAAAAACGCTATGCACGCTAGCTTTTGTTCGCGGATAAAATGGTGGGTCCACGAACCATTTCATTCAATAAACCAAAAAAACTAACGTATACACTATATTATTTGTGAAATAACAATCTAAAGAGTTTTTTTTAGCATAAAAAAAGAGTTATTATTTGTGTGAATAAGGAAACATGGAATGTGTACCGGCCACACCGAATTTGATGGGGAATTGAGAGGGAGGAGTCTTGAAACTAAACTCTTGAGGTGAACTTGGGCCTCCACATTTATAATAGTAAACTGTATTGGGTTTTAGTGGACCTATAACAACGTCATGAATTTGGCCCGATTGATAAATCATCAAGTAGTGGTACGATGACGTCGTTCCATTAGCCGAACCTTCGTATTTTCCAGAGACTGTACCATATACAACGTTCGGTGTGATTGAGCCTTTCGTTATCCATGAAATTCTCATTTTGTCAGACCCAGCCAGAGATATATGCACCTAAAATTTATATAACATAACAAATTCAATAAGAAAGTTGAAGAAAACAAAATAGCTTAAAATGTAAAAAAAAATGATTTAGTAAAAGAAAAATAGAAAAGTACAAAGCGTACAAGCAAAACCGATTGGTGACGAAAGATAACAAACAACAAAAGACATTAATAGATGAATTCGCCGTAATAACATAATAAATACGTCACATGTCACCCACGTGACCTTTTTATATTAATTGCATTTTAAACTATGTTTTTAACTACTGTGGAAGATCACGACAAAGGCTTGACCAAACTTCAAATTTCAGGTCCAAGTGTTATTTAAAGCGTTGGAGCATGTAAAGGAATGGAGAGTGGAGTTAGAGGTTAGAAGCTCAAATTGTAGGGCAAATTTGATAGCTCAAATTGTAGGGCAAATTTGATAGCACAAAGTGTAATCAGAAAAGAGATGATCCATTCCAATGTTTCAATTGGTTATCCATTGTGGTTGCGGGATTTGTTCATCGCCGAAGCATCGGACTAACATGTTGTAGACTTAATTTTTTGGATAATGCAGGTAGTATTAACATATATTCCTCTATGTTTGGTATTTAAGTTGCCAATTTTTTGGAAGCCATAAGTGATGAGCTATTGTTCATAGCAGCATACTTATTGGGCTAGAATCACAAAGAGTAGGCTTCGAAACTTATTTAATATAGTTATATTCAGACGAAAAAAAACTACTGTGGAACATAGTTTTTTCTCATATTATATATTCGCCTATTAGTATTTCAAATAACTTATCTACAGGGATGTTTCCTTAGCAAACAATTAGTATAATTTAAAACCGTCTTTTTATATAAATTAAATAATTAAGGTAATGCATTTTGTGCAAAGAGTTATTGTTTTGTAGTTTGAAAATGTCCGCATAATGTCTCAATTCAACGTTTCGAATTTGATAAATGTGCTAGCAGAGTATCGTTTCGAAAATATACGTACATTGTATATGTATCAATCAGTACCTAATTATGCAATGCATCGGTCGCAAGTAGATTTGTAATTTTTTTTCTTTTTTTCAAACTTTTATTTATTTGTAATTTGGGTTAAGAGATTTAACAGATCTGCTAAATCAACAATTTTCTATAATAACTTTTTTTATCACCCTAAGAAAAAAATCAAAGATAATTATTATACGTTTAAGGAAAAGAAAAAGTAAACATAAACAAAACTACTGCATATCTCTGTAATATCATTGGTGCATGTGTGATGGAAAATTTTAAATCTTTTGCATCTGTTTCGAATATTGCTTTTGAGTATGAACACACATCAAAATTGAAACTTGTTATGTCAAAATTCTAGTACATATAACGACCTATATAAACGATTTAGAAAGTTGTATAGAGTTGATTGAAAATACCTGTTCGGGGAACATATGATCGTCGTCGTTAGACGGAAGCATCACTATATTTTTCCGAGGGCCCGGCCGATCATAAGAGGACACATTTCGGGCCAAAACAATAAGAACTATCGCCATTAAACCCCAAAACTTTATCATCCTTGCGATGGAGCGAGAAAGATGATCGAGAGAGAAAGATATATAGAGATCTTAAGGATTTGTCATGGACAAAGAATTAATGGAAACGGTGTTTTATATATAGCAATCCCTTTACTTTTTTTGTTTTGGATTTTTTTTTTAATTTTAAATGGTAGGTGTTTTAATTTTAAATTGACTAAAAACAATATTAAATAATGTATATGTGGATATGGACTAAAAATAATAATGTGAAAGCAGATTTTGTGAATAAAGTTAAAGTCACTTGTTAGAAATAATTATGCATGCATCTTAGAATATTTGAGGGAATACTCAATCCTCACATTTTGGCAAAAAATCAAAGAAAATAATTATTTGTGTTCAATGTTTTCTTAGATTATCAAATACAGTGATTAATGCATGCCTATGATAAGATTTTTTTCTTAAAATATTTAGATTGATTTTAATTATATAATTATAACTACTAAGGGCAAAGAGAATGAAATTAATTTTCTTGTATTTCTATATATTACACCAAATTTATGAATAACATATCCAGCACATAATTTATTTAGATACTTAATACAAAATTATCCTTTTGTATGTTCACTTAAAACAAATAATTTTTAAAATATCAGAAGTTTATACAAACTCTAAAATATATAAAATTGCCTTTTATTTTCATATAGTTTATCTGCATTACTTTTTTTTTTCTTTTTCAACCCATTCCATTATTAATCATAAAGGCCTACCCTAATACATTTTAAGCAATGTTCAAGATTGCGCTAGGCATGAATCAAGCGTCGATATGGGCCTAACGATTTTTAAGAAATCGGATATAAATCGGGGAGTATGCGAAGAATAGTTTTTTGTATCATTTAATATTTTATAAAATATTTCTATAATATACGATATGGGTCCCCCAAACTCGCTATTCAGAATGCCCAGGTTATGAGTTTTCAAACAACTCCATATATGTTTTTTACATTTCGTTTAATGAAATTTAAAAAGACTATTTTACCCCCATCTTCTTTCCTGTGATAGGTTGTGACTGCGAAAACCAGAAAACCATGTTCGCAGCGTCCATGTTTTCTTTAGTGTTTTCATGATTTTTTCTTATTTTTTTCGTTGTTTTACTTCCAAATATAATAGATCTTTGATCAAATATAACTATCGATATATGACTTAAATCAAATAAAATTTTTAAATTTTTTCAAATTTCCGATTTTTGTAGCGAGTTGGGTAAAATCCCGACGGTAGGGAGCTGCCGAACGAATCACCGCCGCAAAATCGGCCGTCGGCGACACGTTTTTGAATATGGATTTTAAGGTTCATCTTGGCGAAATTATCAGTTACATAATTATATTCTCTAGAGACATAGTAAAACACATCAGTTCGAATTTTGGCTGCACATGCAGTAATGTGGGCGAGGATTCCATGGAGTTCCGATATCGGAGATTTGAGGTGCTTGCATGAAGCGAATCAGATTGGAAGATCAAGTCTAGAAATTGCAAAGTGCTTGCGTGAAGAAGAGTTGATTGCATCGCTAAACACTTTGACAACAAGAGTAGAGGAAATGTTAGAGAACAAAGTAGAGTGTTTTGTTATGGGAGCTAAGCTAGACTCAAAAGTCTATCGATTCCCAATTCCGCGATCAATACCGCATCAGTGAAAAAATTGATTAATGCGTACATGAAAGAGATTGGATTTTGTGAGTGATTTGATTTCATCGAAGCAATTAAGAAAGATGGGTTGATTGAGCCGAAATCCATTTCCGAGCATCGAGAAGGGATTTAAGGATGATTTCCTCCACCATGAAGACTCTATGACGACCACATAGTTTCTAGAGGTTCAAATAGCCCCACAAATCCACGGGACGAGGTTCCTTTATCCATTCCAAAATGGGGCAACGAGAAGAGGTTCTAACTCTAGCAAGGCTTGACGCAACATCAGTAACCTGGGAGGAGTCAAAAGCTTATGCATTTGTCTTCAGCCAAACCTCTCTAGCAAAAAGGCACATGAAGAGGAGATCAAGTATCGATTAAGAGCCCTCACATCTACAACATGTTGTACTAGTTACAACACTTCTCACTAGCAGTTATTCACCCACTAGTAAGGTTCCATGAAGAGATTTCCAGAGGAATTGCTTGAGCTTTGGTGAGGCTTTCATCTTCAAGACCTCAATATTTCACTCCACTGTCTAGATATGGTTACTTCTATGCCTCTCATCCATTTCTTCTTATCATATTTTTGTAGAGTAGTCTCTAGATGGGGGTTAAGCCATATTCTCTTATCTCTTACACCTAATAGACTAGGTCTTAAAGAGACTATCATATGTTTGTAATTTTGTAGCACCTGATTAATCTTATCTATGTTCCAGGAGGCCTTATGGGGATGAATCAAATCACTAAATTTCAGGTTTTGTTGGGCTTCTTGTACATGTCCCATTGGTTACAATCTCTTCTTTAGGGACAACTACGCATCACTCCACATGTTAAACTCTGATCCATTTTCAACACAAAGACTATAAGACTTAATGTCTTTTATATCACTATAAGACTTGATTATAATATGTTTTGGATTAGGATTCAACTTGATGTGCAAGCTTATCTCTTATTTCTACATATTACGAGGTCTCGATAATAACAAACCTCGCAATACTTGAGATTGCAAAGTCTTTGCAAGTCTATCTTAAAAGCCATGTATTATTTTATATTAAATAAATCAACTAACCCGAAAACGACCTTGTAACAACGCTTATCTCACTTGTAACAATCTTAAAGACAATATCTTGTTTGGTTATGAAAAATTATTTGGACGTATTACATGATATATATATACCACACTTTGTCAGAAAATGGGAAGTTATTACCTCGTTTTACCTGACATAGATGACGTATCATCACGTAACATAATGTGAGCGGCTTATTAGACCTGGCATAAATAGTGTATCGCCAAGTCAAATGTTCTAACCAGCACTAACCCAGGTTAACCATGTAGTAAAATTATTTTTTCCCAACAGTTTGCCCCTTACTCTTCAATTTCTTATTTAGAACTTGAAGAGTAGTTAACTTAGAGCACGCTATGGTGGTCAACGTTCGGCGACGTATCACATAGATTTGTTGAATTGCGATTTTTCGCGCTATGCACATATACATATTATTCTTGTCTTTTGTATATGCGTATATACATGAAAACCTTATTTTTATCATTCTCGACTTGGAGAGGTATATCACATACATGAAACACGTTGGAGATAATTAAAATTCCCATTTTCCTTTTCTTGTGTTCGTGTTCCATGTACTCACTTATGAAATTTTTTGTCATCTTACAAAAATGTATAACTTGTAAGTATGCGTCAAAAATGTATAACTTGTAAGTATATGAATCAAGTGACAAGTATAAACAAATTTTTGCTTAAGCCTTCATGCCAATATTCGTGTGCATCCTACCTTTATTCTTATCATGATAACGCATTATCCCAGCTCATTATGAGACCTTACAATAATATTGAATAGGATGTTGAATCATCTCCAACGAATCTTAGAGGTGGCTTTGGACCTGCCTCTGATGACATTTGGATGTCAGAGAATCATAACTCGGATCTTTCGAGCCAACCTTTGATGCTCTGCGTCCTATCTCCTTTTAATAGTCCATATTCCATTTTGATTGAAGAAGATATTGACATGATCATTAATGCTTATAATATTTCTGAGGCAATAGAAACATAATTCCTTTGGAGAACGAAAGACCTGATTGCAATAGGCATGATGACGTTGTAGTTTATGAAGCTTTTTTTGCACTAGGTTGACGTGGCTCAATTGTAATATAGACACTCACGTCAAGCAACAATATATTCATCATTACATCTCAGAATAATAAAAATGGTAATAGTAATTAAAGCAGTGACGGCTAATTTAATAAAAACAGTAATTCTAGGAGCTCGAGAAGTCAGAGTCGTCTTATACACCTCGAAGTCCTTAAAGGAAATGGTGTTCTTGTTTTCAATGGATTTTGTTGTTGTTCTGTGTACTCTTCTTCTCATAGTTGTTGTTGTTCTAGATTTGTTGTATTCACTAAATTGGTTATCAAGTAAAAGTAACAGTCTGATGACGGCTACTGTTAAACCGGCGGTGGTTCTTACAACGATTAACAACGACTATTCAACCCCTCCGACCACATTCCGGCAAAACCCGTTGTCCTCTCCTCTATCTTCGGCGACTTCCCGGCGAAATCCATCGTCAATGCCTTCCTTAGTTGTAAAGATGGTGAATTTTCTTGGCGTTTCACCTAACCAATTTATTCCGCATAGCTAAAGAGTTGTGATTGCTATCAAAGTGTTTGGAGAGTTTTACTATGTGAGTTTGGGAATGGAGGAGGTTCTCTTTGCTTACTTATTTAAGTGTTATGATCATGTTAATGGTTGATGCATGATCTAAAGTAGAATCTCTTGTCCAAATCCATTGGTATATGATCTTGAATGGAATGACAGGTATAAGACCCTATATGAGAAATAGTGGCAAAAGAAATAGCTCCTTATGCGAGTGGGTCATGATCCTGGTTATCCAGTCACTTGGTTCCCTAGAGGTTGATAAAGATTGATTTTGTGGACTACTTCATCATTTTTTGACTAATTTCATGATTTTTTTTTTGCTGCAGTTATCGAGTGTGACAAATTCCCAAGAGGACTAGATGGTATCTCACAAGTTTTTGGTTTCTCTAAACAGAAGCTTTCAGTTCCCTTTTTGACTAGCAGCTTTGCGTTGGAGAAAATTTCCATTTGGGTAAATCAACTCGTTAGACATCATGTTTCATTATTACTTGTCTATTTTGATAGTAATGACTCTATTTTGCAGGTTACAAAATGTCAATCTATGATGCAATCGCAGGAGATGGATCGATTGGAGATGATATCATGGCGCTCTTCTGTGAGTCTATGTCTACTACTCCAGCCAGCGTCGATGCACCGTTGCTGCAGATAGCTACTCCCACAACTTGACTCGAAGCGTACAACATCAGCTGGCTTGCCTTGCCAACTTGCCAGGTCTGCTAAGAGAAAGTCTGATGCTCTTTTGGACAGTGACTTATTGGCTGTGAGCGATTACTTTGTCATGTTTGTAATCTAAACAAACAATCCTTTTAAGCGATCGTATAAAAGGATTTCCTAAAAGGCTTTTACAACCAAAAGGCATAAAAACCCATTATAGGGGATCATAAGTCTTACTCATATCAGTCTTTATAGCCAAAGAGCACCTTTGACTTCCAATAAATATTTTTAGGAAGTGTAACACCTCATAAGTGATTAGGACATTGTCTGAAATAACCCTCTTTGAAGGAAACGAAGATTGATTTTCTGATATAATCTCTTACATGATAGGTTGCATTCTTCTAGCCAGTAGCTTTGAGATTACATTCTAGTATACATTACACAACGCAATTGGTCTATAGACAGTCACCTTTTTTGGGGATAGTAATGTTAGAAATCATTCTGATATGAGTCTCACTTATGGTGCTTGACATTCTTCATGTTTGAAAGAAGTTATTAAACTTCAGGAATAACATCTTCTCCCATAATCTCCCAATTAGATTGGAAAAACATGTTCAAAACCCATTTGGTCATGTTGGTTTGTCTTGATTGATTGAGAACACTGTAAGGTTTTTGCTCTCCATCCAAGTCTTATCCACTAGCTTCTTAACATCCTCATTGTGTTTTAGTCTCCTATCATATCTGAACATACATGTCCTCTTATCTCTTTTATAATCAAGGAAGATAAGGATAAGTTGGTGGTCCCATGCTTTAAATCTCATGTATTCACACCTTCCTGATGAAAATAGTTCATCCCATGAATTGTTAGATTGCTCTATCTAGTCTGCTCTTTATGTTAAAATCACTATGTAAACTTTTGTAGGACAAAGAGTAGCATGTGTTGAAGATCATAAAGATCGCCTTCAGAGAAAAAAGTTCTAAAGTCCCCAAAGGAGCTTACAAGAAGAGTTGGGCCACCTTCTTTCTCAGCATTTTCCAGAATGTCATTGAAGTCTCTTAATAAGAACAAGAGAATCTCAGACCATTGCTAAACCAATAAGGTAATCCCACATTTGTTTTCTCTGAGCTTTGACAAGAAGCCCATATACAAATGTAGCTTGAAACTTTTTTTCCTTCATATGATGTATGTGTATCAAAGTAGTTGTCACAAGATGATATCACTTCAAGTTGAATCTCTTGTTTCTGTAGTAGGATTAGTCCACCCCATTCAAGGCCATGAGTTGGTACAATAGGGTGGTGACTAAAGCCTAAGTCTTTAACTTTCTGCAAGACAAAGTTGTTGGGACTTTTTGTCTCCAATAGATTGAAGATATCAGGGTCGACTCTTGTTTAATTTTATGGAAACGATCAACTCTCTTGGGGTTCCCTAACCATTGACAGTTCCAGCTGGCTATTTTTAAGAAAGAAGAGAAGACGAATCCTGAAATCCATCTTCTTCTATGGCTTCTTGTGGTGCTCATTAGTATGCTTTGGGGATTTTGGTATATGTAAACCACCTCTCTAAGGGTCACTATATTGAAGAAATCTAACCCTTCTTGAGAAAAGAGCAATGTTTTGGCAGTTCTTTTCTCCTCTTTTCCATCCAAATAGGCTTCTCAGATAGAGTTTCATTTCTCTTCTAAGACTCATTGTAGGATCCTCTAGACTGAGATGAACCATAGAATCTTGTTATACTTGGATTGTGGGAGTATTTGCAAGTGATATTTTTATTTGGAAATTTTCATTCAAAAATTATTATTCTAATTCATGATTAAAAGTCTTTCATTTCACTTGTAATTTTAATCTTAAACCTTGTTTAAAAGTCTCTTAACTTCATCAAATAAAGTTGTTTCTTCTTAAAACCATATAGATACTCCAAATGAGTAAATTTATTGCATGGTCCAAACCTTTAATATACTACACAAATTCTTTAAATCTAATGCTAGGGTAGTATGGGCTATCTCTCCTATACTAGCTCCTCCAAGAGGTTTGTGGTCTAACTCCCTTTACATAAATTTCCATTGGGTAATCACTGAGAAAAAATAAGCTAATGAGGAATCTAATTGATGAAGACCCAACTCCATGGATAATATGAAGGCTATCGAAGAGCATAAACAACTTGATGTATAAGGGTGTTAAGTATTAAGCTCATGAGACTGTTGAAAAGGTAAGCGAGGATGTGGACTAATGTGCAAGAGGAATGAGCAAGAAGAGAAGAGAGCCATTGTCAACCAACCCCAAGGAAATAGTACATCCACCAATGTTGGGTACCCTTAAATGCAATGTTCATGGAGTATGGAGAAAATATGGTACTCAAAGAATGATAGGCTGGATATCAAGAGATCGGATACGCATGGTCAAATGGTTCGGAACATAGAGATATTTGCGGCTGAGAACACCTTTAGACACAGAGGTAGATGCCCTTATATGGGCTTTGGTGATGCTCATGTCACTTGGTTATGACAAAGTGGTATTTGAAACAAATTCTTAGAGTTTGATGAAAGCAATGCATATATAATCGTGGGAATGGCCACATTTCAACCCATTAATTCAGGATGTTACTTATCTCCTAATTTTCTTTGGAAAAGCTAAGATAGTGTTCAATGTTAGAGAATGTAATAGAGTGGCGGATAGAATAGCAAAAGAGGTTCTTTCTCATGATAATAATGTCCCTAAGCTGTATTTTTAATGCCAAAATGGGTTAAAAGTGATGTGGAAAAAGAACTTGTGTAAAAAAAATTTGTTGAGGAATAATATAATTGAAGTTGAGCCAAAAAAGAAAAAAAAAATTCCAATAATGTTCAAAGTTACATATGTAATGTCTAAATTTTAATCTAACATTCATTTGTTGACAAAAGCCAAAACTCTATATAAAAAGTTATTTATGTATTGTGATACCCTAAACTCTAAAATCCAAACATTCATTTATTCATAAAAGGTCAAACCTTAGATCACAATTACTTATGTATTATTATGATACATTAAACCAGAAAATTCAAATTTTAAACCCCATATCCATAAACGAAATATTCATGTTTCACTAAAAACCAAAATCCTATATCATAAGTTATGTATGTATTAATAGAATGATAAAAGACTCGGAATCACTCCGGCTTAAGATCACTCGATTATGGCAACAAAATTGGATTTAAGGTAGAGATGGAAATGAGGAAGCGATTGCCTCTCAAAAAATTAATGGCAAACCAAAGTTGTTTGAATCAAACAAACAATCTTAAATCCGTGAATCTATAGATAAGAAGTGCCTTACACACTTAAAACCGAAAGAAAAGAACAAAAGATCGAAGGAATCCACATAAGACTCTAATGAACAACACAAAAGAAAAGACATTTGTAAACTGAATAATACTTTTTCATTTCTAAGGAAATGATCATTTACAATGAAAGAAAACAAGAGCTTATATAATGCTCAGTACATAAAAAAGCTAACGGGAATAAAAATGTTCAAGGAAACAATTAATATGCATTTAAACAATATAACCGTTGGAGAGGATTGGCTTAGCCATGTAAGGAAAATCGTGGGATCCCGTATCTTGACATCTTCTTCCATTAATCTTGTGATATGCACCAAATCAGAACATAGTCGTTGGTCATTCTCTTTTAATTCTTCCAACACCAAATAAAGGAAGTCTTGGAGGGTACGAATGAGCAAGATTGAATGCACCTTCTTGGATGCAAATATATGACTGAACATTCTCAAACCCAAAAAAATCTACATAAGGCAAGTCTGGAATCCTCTGCTTTAAAAATTGAATAACTTTAACGTATGAACCGTGATTGACATGAATCAAAAAACTTCTTTGCTTTTATTTTGAATCAAGATTATAGAAAAAGTTGTCTTGTCACTTAATTTCTTCTGGTTTGGTATGAATCCTCCAAATAGTGCACATATATCCAAATCGAGTAAGTCCAAAAAATACTCGATTTGCAAACTGAATATCTCCTCCACCACAACTTTGATTAGGTTGATTTAAAGTTGTGTTATGATGTAGGTGAGTTGAGAATGATTTCTAAGTGGTTTCATTATTTGAATCTTCCTGGTTTATTTGGTATGCGCCAAAAAATACACATGTGTCGTGGTCGATTCCTATGTGGCTTTTGTGGCACATTTGATGGAGTTCTGTCTCAACTACTGGTTTGATGACCACATCATATCCTTCCTCTTCAAAAATATTTTTCCTCAAAACTGATCAGTTCTTGGTTTGCAAATTGCTTCCTTGGAAGCGTAATGGCGCATCTGGTGGTTCTTCCTCAATCAACAAGGACATTATGATTCCTCTCCCTTGCTCCTAGTCTGTTAATTTGAGCTTCAAGTGGTTGGAATCTCCTTGTGTTGGTTTTCCGATCTAGTTTGTTGTCCATTGTATGATTCCGGTCAAAAAAACCATTTCTCCATTGTTGAAGCTTCTTCTTCACGCGTAAATGATATCCTTAGGACATGAAACTTTCTCAACACTTTTAATAAGAAACAAGTGTGATAAGGCAGTCATGGTATCATCATAAGCAGGTGAATCAGTTCGAGCCATTTCCTTTTTATGAAGTGCAACAATTTATTGTCTCACTTTAACTTGCAGTTTAAGGCTTAACAAGTTCATAATCACATCATTTGAATGAATAGAAATAAATCTAAAAAATGTGTTACTTACTCGACTTAGATAATCTGTGAGTGTATCATTTGAATGACTGGTCTGGTGGTTCTTCTTGCAATAGGATATTTCTAGTATCAACGTTATTATTTCTAGTGGCTGGTGTGTCAAACACAAGATCCAAAACACCTCATCATCCGATATTGTCGACTCAAGCTTTCTATGTGTCAAAACAAAATCAATTTCTTGACCGCGTTGTTTTCTGATGGTATTTTGAGGTTGTGCTTGTGATTGCATTTCACAAGTTATATCTCTTTTTCTTTATCCACAGTTATGCTCTCCATAGCTGGACCTGCATCAACATCTCTTTGCAAAGACAAGCATAATGTACCACAACCAAATTTGAGAATTTGTCATAACTACATTTACTCGATTTTAATTATAATGAAGTCGAATTAAATACTGGTCTTTGAAGACAAGTATCTACAAAATGTCATTTCCTTTGACACCTATAACAAAATACTTTTTCTAATTTTCAAAGGTTAGAGGACTTACCTTGAACCAGTGACCTCTTGTGAATGTAGATTATGTTGTGAGATTTTTGTACAAACTCCTTGTACATACACTACTAGAAAATATCAGTTTTGTGACAATCATTTGTGACTCTTTTATTCGTCGCTAATTTTTGTGACGCTTTAGTGATAAAGTTGCAACGCATTTGCGACCCCAATATAATGTGATATAACATCGTTGCAAATTAACAACAAAACATAAGCGTCGTTGGGTTGTTGTAATACTGCGACACTTGTACAACCCTGTCAAAGAGGTCACAAAAGTGTGACTCTTATTCAAACCAGAAAATTTTGTCACTAAGTAGTGGCAAATTTAGGTTTTCCGTTTTTGGATTTTATGATATGGTAATATAAAGTAATTCTTTATTAAGAAAACAATTATCTGTAACAAGTCAGTCGGTTTCAATGGTAATGGACTCTTATATAAAAGTCACGAGTTTGAATACAAAATTTCACAATTTGGGTCATAGCATTAGGTTTTTACTCATTTCTTCAATTTTACATTTGGTCACAAAAGCGTGAGTAATTGCCTACAAATTTGCAACTCCATTGTGACACAATAATTTATTTGTGAACAAATTGTTTCTACTTAGCGACGCATTTGTGTTATTTTAAAAATACAAGAAATGATAACTTAATTTATCTCAACTTTGTACATAGATTTGTACTTGATACACGATATACAACATGATAATTCATAAAATGTATACTTTTTGTAATTACATATATGTTCATCACATACTTAGTTTGTGTTAATTTACTAGATAAGATCAAAAAATTTTTTAAGAACCATAAAAAGAATGATTGATTAAGCTTGTAGATCCCTTTTTTAGTGCAAATAGTTTACGGTTTAGGGTATAGGTGTATGACTCTCTAAAAAAGTCATAAACCAGTCAGTAATTGGGACACATTTGCAACATTTTTTGTGACATATTTGTTTCCACTTAGCAATGTATTTGTGTTATTTTGAAAATGCAAGAAAGGGGAAGTGATAACTTATGTATTTCAACTTTGTACATATATGATAGATTTGTACTTGTGTACACATTATAGAACATGATAATTCATAAAATGTAAAATTTGTAAAAATTACATATATGTTCATCTCACATACTAAAGATGCGTATGCATAAACTACATATATATCTTTTATATAGTTTGTAGAATGAATTTAAAATTTTTTCTTCTTCTTAATTTGTGTTACTTGACTATATAGGATCAAAAAATTACTTAAGAACCATAAAAAGATGTACTAGCTAACCTTGTATATTTCATTTTTAGTGGAAATAGTTTAGGGCTTAGGGTATAGATGTGTGACTCTCTAAAAGCGTCACAAAACTGTTAGTGATTGTGACATTTTTGCAACGGAGTTGGGACACATTTGAAAGAAATATTTAAATTTGGATTTGGTGGGTAAAAATTAGGGTCGTACAATTGTGGGCTTTTTGGGTGCGTAATTTTCCCCAACAATATTTAGGACTTACGCCTTTGCGACGCTTTTCCTTTTCCGACACTTTCATTAAACAGAGAAAACATAAAATCCCTAATTCTCTTTATTTCACAAAAACCTAATTTCACCGTAATCAATTTTTCTCTCAATTCTCTTCGAATTCTCTTCGATTCTCTTCAAAATCATCTCCAGAAACCCTAGATCTTCCTCTCTTCTGCCATTTTTCTTTGATTCCACTTGATTTCTCTTTGATTCTCTTCTTGCATATCCTCTAATCCTTCAGTGATGGTTGGAGGAAACAAATCTTGTAGAGGCAGATCTGCGAATGTTGGTAAATCGGCTGGTGTTTGCAGTGGTGAAAATCCTAACCCATTGGGTAAGGCTCCAGTCGGAGGTCAAAACCCTAACTCTTCGGTGGGTAAAGCTCCAGTCGGAGGTGAAAACCCTAACCCTTCGGCAGGTCAATGTCTAGTCGGAGGTCGAAACCCTAACCATTCTTCGGGTAAAGGTTTAGTCAGAGGTAAAGAAGTCAACGGCTTCACTGAGACATCCTCAGTCAAAATCTCACAATCTAAGGATATAAATGAGCATAATCAGGCGTAGGGAGCAAAGGTAAAGGCGTATATCTTTTGCCGAGAACCAGAGGTGGGAGATCCAATGGCGGCTCCTCTTCTCATTCATTGAACCCGTCATCTCAGGCAACAATCTCTGTTTCTAGGCTGTCTATTCCACCCCAATATCACATGCCACAACAACAACCACCACCTTATCGGATGCCTCAGCAACAACCACCGTCTTATTAGATGCCACATTAACAACCACCGTCTTATCGGATTCCCAATGAGGTTCAACCTTATTAGAATCTCTAAGGAGAAGAAGACGACGAAGAAGACGAAGCAATGGATGATCTCTAAGGAGAAGAAAACGAAGACTACGAGTAGATGTTGAATAATCTTTTGCTAACCCTGGCAGAGACCGCCTACCTCTCTTGAGTCCTCATCCGATTCCCGAAAGAAAGTCCATATGGTATGTTAATTTGCTCTTCCTTGTAGTTGTAGATAGACTTGATTACATGTCTTAGGATTACATGATTATGGGATTACATGTTTGTTTCTGTTCTAAATTAGACTTGATTAATATAGATGTATATGTGTAAATTGATGTATATAGATATTGATATGGTATGTATATGTCTTGGGATTACATGATTGTTTTTATTCTAATATAGATGTATATGTTTCTGTTCTAATATATCTTTAAACCAGGACACAACTCTGCTTGCATCTTTCATTTAGCATCTCTGCTAGCACTTTGAATTAGCATCTCTGCTAGCATCTTTGAATTCAATCAGGTTGCATTTTCTCCTTTTGCTTGCATTTTTTCTTGCATCTGTAATATAGATACTTTTGCTTGCATCTTTCCTTTCCTTACATATTGTTTATGTTATAATATAGATGTTTATATATGTAATAGGTTTACCGGGGACAAAGAAAAGCTGACGCGTGTGATTGCCACAATCCTTCGTCGTAAGTTTGATGGGCCTTTCTACACTTAGAAGAAAACGCCTGTCGACAAACAAGAAAGATACTTCAGAATATTGGTGGTAATGGTTTAAAGCTTTAGTTTATTATACGTTTTAGTTGTAATGCCTCACTATCCTCTTACTTACAATTTTTGTAATGTTTAAGCGAAGTACAATTGGGAAGTTGGTTTCACAGAGCTTGTGAGGGAATAATTCATGATGATTGCCAAGAAGCGGATGAGGGGAATATTGAGCCATGCAAAGACTGGTAATGAGAGACCTATTTGGATTGGAGAGACGTTATGGGCACAAATGTGGAAGCATTTGGACACTCCTGAGGCCCATGCAAAGAGCTCTTCTGTTTCAAAATCTTGTACTTCTGATCGTGGCGGTCTAGGAATGTACAAGCACGTTGACGGCCAAAAATTTGTCTTGCAGATTCAACAAGAAATGGTAAGAGTATTAACATTGTTTTGTATCATGACCGGAATACTATTAACTTTGTTTTGTATTATGACAGGTTGGGGAGTATGGACGTCATGTTTCTTGGGTAAAACTGTTTATGAGGACGCATAAAAGAAAGGATGATACCTTTATTCATCTGAAGGACAAGAACATTGATGAAGCTTATGAGAAGACCATAGCTGATGTCATGGAGTAGCAAGCTGCCGATGGTCTAGAAAACTCTGAAAACTCCTCTAAACACTCTACTCAAAGGACCATCACCATTGTTGAAAAAAATGCAATCTTCCTTAAGGTATCCTATACCCTCTATCTGGGTTTTTTTCATACCATTGTAACTGTTTCATTACTTCAACAAGCTGTCTCGTTTATGTTTCATATTTGTTTAAGTTTCTCTTTAGCATTGTACTGAAACAAATCAGAAATGGAACCCATGTAGACTTGGTCAGCTTGTTGAAACCATTAACAATGGTAAAAGGAAAGAAAGCTTTTTGTGAAGCTACTACTCAAGACGCTATCTAGATGCATGAATAACTTGAAGAACAACGACATAAGATAGAGAGACATGAAGCGGAGAATGCTCGACGCAATGCGAATCAACAAGGAAATAAAGCTCGCATTCCTGAGATGGAGAACTTTATCGTGTCCATGAAGGCCACTGGTGCTGCTCACATTAGTGAACCAATGATCGATCCAACGGTGCAACTCACGTCAATGAACAAGCTAGTGATCGAACCAACTGGTACACCCACCTCACCGGTGACGACGCAACTTAAACTTAGACTTTGTCTCTCTTCTCTAAACTTATCTCTCTTCTCTAATCTAAACTTATGTGTTTGAACCTATCACTCCCCCTCAACAAACATATTTCTTATGTGTATGAACTGATTTTATCTTTTGGCTTTGTAATCTTTTGGATTTTTACGTTATGATTAAGACTTATTTTCATTTGCTATTACATTTAACTACTAAATTTGAAACTAACTATATACAAATTTTTCTGCCTAAGATACAACAACAAATATCGTTACAAACCAGTCTCAAAAATACAACTCCCACACATAGTCATAAAGTAGTTGGTAATACACGACACTTATTAGTAGTGACTAAAATGTAGGGAATCTGACACGACATTTTGTTGTATCAAAAGCATTGTATATTTGTGACAACTTGGCGACGCTTTTAATTACGGACGAAAGTTTTGCGACACTTTTTTAGTCTTTAAATTGTCGCAAATTGCGACTTGCAACCACTTTGTGACGCTTTCGGTTGTCACAAAACTGCTGTTTTCTAGTAGTGATATGCTACTTGAGATAACCCAAACTGATGATTGGAATATGATAGTAGGCCCGAGCTTTTCTTGTCTCCACCATGTAGAAACTTCTCCAATTAGCGTGTCAATGACATATAATAGTTTCTTTTCCTTTGGGATGTTGTGGGATCGTAGCCAATGCTCCATATTCTTCTCCCCAAATAAGTAAGATATGGTCCTTGTTTATGACCTGAAAAAGAGATGCACTGTAGTTATGGTTTCGTATCTTCAATCTCTATTTCATCACCAAAGCAATCTTTTGTTGCAGCCTCGTTGTTCCATGGTTCTTCATTGAACGGATTAATTTTTCGTAAACTAATTTCAGATTATGCTTCTTCACACCATGGTTTGTTTTTACGGTAAAAATCAATCTCTGCCTCAGGTGTAAGACTTCACAAACTGATCTTATTCTATTTCTTGAGTGAAATCTCTATATTATGGTTCACATGTATACCTTTCTTCCTCTAGGCTTAACTGAGACTATTATCTTCACTCAATGATTCACTTCATAGGTTTCTCTAGCATCAACTTACTCATCATAAAAACATTTGTGGGTGACGTCATCTTCTTCATAGTCGGTTGGCTTTGGTTTAGGCTCGTCTTCTTCTACTTCATCTCCATATATGTCTGGTCTTGAGATTTATGAGGTCCGATACGAAATAAACAAATGGGGCCCGGTGAAAATTAAAATTTGGGCTTTAGTTTGCATATAAGTAAAAAGGTTGAATTATTGTCACTTTTATTATTCTGTTATGTAGGGTTTTCTGACTCGGTGAATCTAAGCTGAATTATCAAATCTAAATCTGCGTTTGTATTTGCCTTTGGAGCGTTCGTAATCTGAAGGATTTTTTTCCCCCCCAAATTATTGTCTCTAACAACGACAATGGAACAAAACTGGTTCAGTCAACTCTGGACGATGATTTCTCCGGTGGATTTTGCGGTAAGGACAAAGAGGTAACTCGACCCTTAAAATCAATTTTTATATCTCATCGTCTCTCTGTTTTCTCTCTCGATTTTGAATTTTTTTGAAAATTTTTGAGGTTCTAACATGTAACTGTTTTCTTTTCTATGGTCCTTCAGGCTTGATGTACAAAAATGGTACGTTTCTTTGTTTGGTTTATCTCTTTATTGAAATCCCTTTCTATGGTTTTCTTAGCTGCAGAGATCCAACCCTAATTTCTTTGAATCCTAAAAATCTTTGTATCTTTTGGTTATTTGATTTTTGAAAGCAAAAGCGGTGGTGTAAGTTTGATAGTGAATGAGGACAGAATCAGTGAGTTGCCTGAACATTTGCTTTTGCTGATCTTAGCTTCGCTTCCAACAAAAAATCTCATAGCCACGAGTGTTTTGTCTAAGCGTTGGACATCTCTTTGGAAGATGTTGCCAAATCTCAAGTTTGATTCTAACAATCATGATCACCATACATTTTTAAAGAATGTTTACAAGACTCTGATTTTACATAAAGCTTCATCTTTAGAGAGTTTGCATTTGATCATTCGAGATAGAACTGGACATTCGGATTTCGGAATAGTGATTGGAATTGCATTTGCGCACCATGTGCGTAAATTGGTAGTGGAACTTAACCATAGGCAGGGGAAATGGCATGTCTTATTTCCAATGGTTGCGTGTAGCTTTAATAATACACTTGAGATCTTGATACTCAAGAATCGCATTCTTTTAAGTTTTCCTTCTCGAGTTTGCTTGAAATCTCTCAGAGAGTTGCACCTTGACTATGTGGAATTCAGAGACGAAGAGTCTGTTTGCAACCTTTTATGTGGCTGCCCTAGTCTTCAAGATTTGTTCGTGAGACGAAATAGCAATACTGATGTGGAGACTTTCGCTATTGAGGTGCCAAGATTGCAAAGACTGACCATAGAAGATAATTTTTAAGGAAGAGGTGATGGAGGCTATGTCATTAATGCCCCTTATTTGAGTTATTTAAACATTAACGGGTTCAGAGATCATCAGTTTTGTCTGATTGAGAATTCGACAGAGTTAGTGGAGGCCAAAATCATTAATGTTTCTAATATAACCAACGAGAACATTCTGGCATCTCTAACTTCAGCCAAACGTCTTACCTTAGATCTACCACCCTTAAAGGTAACTCTAAGATTTAGATTTTTGCACTGCTATTGGGCTAACATTGTTTTTTGTGCTAATCTTTTACACATGTACAGAGCAATTATCATACTGGTAATATCTTCCACCAGCTGGTATCTTTGGAGTTACATACAAATAGAAGAATGTGGTGCAACCTACTTTCGCCTATGCTTGATAGTTCTCCTCAATTGCAAATGCTCAAGCTGATTGACGTAAGCAATTTCAGTGCTTTTTTCCCCCATACATCCAGTTTGTGCTATTTTGATGATCTAATATCATATCAATAGCGTTGGTCTGAGCGACGCTTGTGGGATAGACAAGCTTGGGAACAACCGAAATGGGTACCGCAACGTTTGTTGTTCCATCTTGAGACATTCGTGTGGACAAGATATGAATGGCAACGAGAAGATGAGAAAGAAGTGGCCACATACATCCTAAAGAACGCAAGACGCTTGAAGAAAGCAACACTCTCCACAAAACCCATTCACACGCTAGAGCTCGAAAAGTTGGAAAAGAGACGTGAGATGGTGCTAAACGAGTTAGCTAGTGTTGTCAGGGCTTCAGATTCATGTGACCTCGCCTTCGAATCCCTCCCGTTCCAGTCCTAATCAAAATGGTCTCTTGAATTTTTACTATACTGTTTTGGCCATTGCGAAATGTTAAATTCTCAACTTTATCAGTCATTTAGGTGACATGTTGAGGTGCGTATTTGTGCATATGCACAAGTCCTATGTATTTTGTTGCAGTAGAAACAAAATCTTTAAGCAATTACATCTCCAGTTGATTTTCTTAAATGACAATTAGTCATACTATAAGTTTTATACATGTGAAAGAACAAAATTGTTTCTCAAAAGAAATTTGATTCGGGTTTGGATGGTTGTCCGGTTAGGGATCTGGTTATGTATTGATAAACCCCTAAGAAAAGGCCAAAACCCTGAGAAGGTCGTTTCCTGTGGATTGCCATGGTTTTTGCTTGGTGCATTCATAGGTCAGCTTCGAGTTTGGCTTCAGTTTGTGGTCGAGTGGCTCAACCCCAGGCCGGCTCCGTCGTGGTTAACCATTGGTCTCTTGTTTCAAAGCCATCTCTGGTTCGTCCTTTCTTCGTCTCTCGTGGCTCTCTTTTTAATTCGACGGCCACTGAGGGGTACGCTTCTCCAGGTGATTGAATCAGAAATCAACGACGCTTTTGAAGCCGATGATCATGATCTGGTAAACCCTCGTTTTGTCTTGTTTCTTTACTTCGCAGAGAGTTGGATGAGAATATGGGCAAGTCGTTCCACGCGTTTCTGGAGAACATAGGGATAAAAGCAAACGCAACAGGTTTCTTGTACGATAGCAAAGAGTACTTACTTTGGTTGAAGAATCTCAAGAACTTTATCCAAGAATGAAGACACAATAGGTAGAGTAACAAGAAGATAATTTTTTATGGTTACAGGTTTTTTTTTAATGACTTTAGTTCACATTGGGTTTTGAATGTGAAATTCGAATTGAATCATTGACGATAATCCATAGATTGAAAAAAAACATAAATGAAAACATATGACTTATTCTGCACGGTAAACTAAAGGCTGTGTCACTTATAAGGAGTTTTTGACATGAAGTGAAGCTACTAAACACTTTACTATTATCAAAGACCACATAGGTGGAGAAATCTTCTTATGTTACAAGCATCAAGGAACATTAAATCCTAATTTAAACGGAAACAACTTGAATCATAATAGTAAAATAAAACCCATTCTCCATAATCTCTGTCCTTTTCACACTTCATAATCATACGTACATAAAAAAAAACAGAAGCTGAATTCATAATACTTTATACATTAATCAAGAACCAACTGAGATTATGTAAAAGAAGGAGAGATTCTTATGAGGAAACCAGGGAAAATATCATCATGATCATGAATATGAGGATTCCCTTCAACGATGTAGGGATCTCCACACTTTTCACTTATTGTCTGCAACGTCTCTCCTTCTTTCACTTCATATATCTCATCGCAAGGCCTACGACTGGAATATCCGGCGATCATCATCGACGGCTGTTGCTGATTCACGATCTCCGTGGGATTCTCTTCGGCCACGTGGCAGAAATTTATTAGAAGCAGCATGGCGGCAAACACTGCACAGTACGATGAGAACTCTGCTACTACCATGGAAGCAGAATAAGAAGAACACTTAGCCATTATACAAATCTGTTTAGGGTTTAATTTGGTTGATTATAGGAAAAGATTTTTGTGGTTTTATATACGTGTAGTGTTTATATGTGTGTATGGATTATGTTGATGTAAAAGATGATGATGATGTTTTTTTGTTGGAGTTGGTGTGAATATTAGCGGGAGTTGAAACGGTTGTAATGTTGCAGGTTTTTTTTGTGTTAGGTCACTTGTCTTTGAATCGTTGCCATTTCGTTCTTTAAATATTAGAAGAAAACCAAAATACTGGAATACATATTTAAATAAGTTGACCAAAGGGTTATAAAGAATAACATTTTTTTTTTTAAGCCTTGAAGTTGTTCAATTTAAGCTTTGATTTAATATCTATTATAGCACTTTATATATCCATGGGAAATAAGGCGCTAAGAGTATCTCCAGATCTTAGATGAATCTTAATTAAAAATGTTACTTATGTGGAAAATAATTAAATAAAAAATGTGTTTTTAACCCAAGATCCGGATCCTATACGGGACACTTAAGATTTCGGATCTTAGTATTAGACACTAGACACATGTCGATATCTGGTGGTTTCTGTTGTTTTTATTGGCAAAAAAAATTATAAATTAAAGAAACAAAAAACATAATGTTTTATGGACAATTCTTATAAATACCACTTTTAAAGTTTTTAAATACCACCAATTTTTAAAAGCTCCCTAGATACCATTTTTTCAAATGTTTCAAAAATACCACAAAATTAAAATTAGTTTTAAATGGTCTAAACTAAACCCTAAACCTACACCCTATCCCCTAAAACTATACCCTAATTGTACAATAGTTAACCAAAACATTTAAATTATAGACCCTTTAAAAACCAATTTTGTGTTTGAGGTATTTTTAGAAATTTTGATTTTTTTTTTTGAAATAGTGGTATCTAAGGAACTTTTAAAAATTAATGGTATTTAAGAAACAAAAACTTTGTTTGGTGGCATCCTAGGGAATTTCTCATGTTTTATCCCTTTTATGATTAGAAAAAAAAAACAATTTCTAAGATCTTCTAGTTTTAAGATCCACCAATGAAAGCAACAAAATTTAATTCACTTATTAAAAGTCTTAAATTTTCATCATCAACTATTTATATTAAATATATTCTTAAGACTAAAAAATGTGGATCTATGGATGAGATGCTCTAATATGTTTCCAAACGATCTTAAGGCCACTTCCATCGGAGGATTTTAAGTGAGTATCTTATATTAAAAAAGGGAAAGTTATTCAAACAACTTTGGAAAGTTGGTTTTGAACTAAAACAACCTTCTCCTTAAAAAGTTGTGTTTTTGAGAATTTTTACCCGTTTTACCCTTATTTGTCTTGATAACAAAAAACGTATTTACGAAACTGCCATTAATGGTAGATTTATTTGAAGTCCGTAGATTTATATACGAACGGTAGACTTATTGTGTCCCCTTGATGGTAGAGATGTTTCCGAATGGTAGACTTATTAGAGTGATTGGTAGAGTTATTATTTTCAATGGTAAGTTTATTTTGGAGCAGTAGACTTATTTGGTGATTGGTAGATTTATTTCCGAAGATTGGTAGATTTGTTTTCTTTAACGGTAGAGTTAAATTGGCGTGATAGATTTATTTTTGTGATTGGTGGACTTATTATAGTGGTGGTAGATTTATAACAGTGGACTATAGTGGTAGACTTATTATAGTGGTGGTAGATTTATAATTAGTGGTAGATTTAATATTTTTGACGGTAGATTTATTCAATCTTTTTCTTGTTTACTAGAACAACTTCTCGAAAAAACATCGGTAGAGTTGTTTTTTCTGTTTACCTTATGGTAGATATGTTTTTCGGATGATAGACTTGTTATCCGAAGGAGCTTGTTCTATTGTTATGGTTGACTTATTATCCGAAGATTGTTGTCATAGAGTTGTGGTAGACTTGTTATCTGACCTAGGTTATTCAAACAACGATGTTGTGGTAGACTTGTTATCTGACCTAGGTTATTCAAACAACCATGTGGTGGTAGACTTGTTACGTGACTTAGGTTCTTCAAACAAAAATGTTGTGGTAGACTTGTTATGTGACTTAGGTTTTTCAAACAACAATGTTGTGGTAGACTTGTTATCTAACTTAGGTTCTTTAAACAACAATGCGGTGGTAGACTTGTTATCTGATTTTGGCTCTTTAAACAATGTAGTGGTAGATTTGTTATCTGACTTTGGCTCTTTAAACAATATAGTGGTAGATTTGTTATCTGACTTTGGCTCTTTAAATAATGTAGTGGTAGATTTGTTATCTAACTTAGCTTCTTTAAACACTGTTGTGGTAGACTTGTTATCTAACTTAGGTTCTTTAAACACTGTTGCGGTAGACTTATTATTTGACTTAGGTTCTTTGAATAATACGATCATAATCATACTACTAGTGAAGCTTAAATATGTGTCTTTTATTATGTGTGTCTTTTTAATTTTAAGTTGTTTTTCCTGTTTTAATGTTATAGTAACAATAAATCTACCATGACAGAACAAATTTCCTACCAAATTAAACTACAATTACCAATGCCGAGTCCAACAGATCCATGACCTCCGCCTCTCCGCCACCACCTCCGAAGCCTCTACGTCTACCAGAATAAATCTACCAACAAAGGAAAACAAAACTACCATCATACTAGAATAAATCTACCATCAAATTGGAATAAATCTACCATTAGAGAACAATAAATCTACCATGACATGACAAACTTTCTACCAAATCAAACTACAAAAGCACCACCGCCGAATCCAACAGATCCACGACCTCTGCTTCTTTTGTTGCAACCTCCGAAACATTCACGTTCACCAGAATAAATCTACCATCAAAGAAAAAAAAATCTACCATTAAGAGTAAGAACCCAGAAATTGAATCAAAACATAACAACCGAAACGCAGCCAAAATTGTAATTATTTGTCGTTGAATGCAACAGAACTTTCGAAAAGTGCACAAGAACACAAACAAACCCAGAAATCGCCAGAATGTCGAAACTCCACAAGAACACGGTTGAGAGAAGAGAAACGAAGAGAAGAAAAGAAGAAAAAAAGAGAAGAGGAGTTGAGAGAAGCCCAAAACTTACCTTTGGAGTCGCCAGAGACGAGGAAATCGCCGAAGAAGATGAAGAGACGCGGTTGTCTCCGAGTCGCCGAGGTTTTTTTTTTGTGTCGTCGAACTTATGAAAAAAAAAAGAAGAAAAAGTGATTATTAGTAAAAACCTAATTTTTTTTTTCGGTGGCAATCTTGTAATTAAAAGAATAGCACAAGGTTTATAAGACTTTTCATGTGTTCACATCTCTACAAGGTTGTTTGAGTTATTAAGTGACTTTTCAAGGTTGAGTTATTATCTCATAAAAAATTATAAAAATAGGGGAAAGTAATAAAAAAAGAATAAGATGTGTGGCTTATTGGAGAAATTAGGCAACTCTTTTTGAGAAACCCATGTGATAAATGTCATCATGCAATTGACTCAAATCTTTTTATAATTTAAATTTAATTACACAAAATAAATTTATTCAACAAAAGTACTTTTTTTTTGATGAATCATCGGGTAACAATAGCCCCCATCTTATATTAAAAAAGTAAAAAACAATTACATACGGACTTGTCTCGGTCGCGTAGACCCGAGCTCATCCGCTACCAACAACGAATCTAAATCAGGCGGAACATTCTCCAACAAATGAAACCCAAACGGTAAAAAAAAACGCATAGTTAACCAAACCATCTACAAGACAATTGGCCTCTCTATACACGTGAGTAACTCGGACTAACCATTCCTTTGCAATAAAGCCATGGCACAAACGTACCAGGAAAGACAGCGGATGCGAAGCATTTATCCCTGTCTTGAGAAAACCCACCACTAACTCTGAATCCACTTCCATCTCAACCATCACGCATCACTTCTCCCAAGCAATAACCAACCCATAGTACACGCCCACAATTCAGCCAAAGGTGCAGTACATCTACCAATATTCAGAGCAAAACTTCCACACCACCGCCCAAATCCATCACGTAATACTCCACCTACCGTAGCTAAGCCCAGATTACCTCGCGAGGCCCCATCCGTGTTTAACTTCAACCAGTCACCGGTCGGAGCTAACCAACCAATTTGCCGCTCTACCCGAACACGCACCGTTCCTGTCCCAGTAAAGTACTATTATATTTGGTAAGAAGTTCTTTGAGTATTTTATCGATGGAGATGGCGTATGAACACCCCCAATGAAAATCTCTCATGTTTTCTCACTAACAAAATAACATTAAATATTATAAAAACAAGAGAGAGGTGAGAAATGGTCTCTTAAATGAGAAACTTGAGAACATGATCAATGGTTAGAGACCATGTGTGTCTCTCAAATACATTATTTAAATTAGTTTCAATTAGTTTAGTTATTTATTTAAAACAATAAATCATTTAAAAGGTTGTATCCAGGTTTTTGGCGACTTGTGGCAAGAAGTCTCTACAAATATTGAGAAACATTTCTTGTTTCAAAAACGTTTCACCCTCTGTCTTTTGTTTTTTTTAAAAGTTTTTTAGTAGCTATAAATTATATAAGAAACCCCATTGGACTTGCTCCGAAAAACGGTTTTCTTAGAACATCTCCATCAATAAGAGACTTAAAAGAGTATCTCAATAATATAAATATTATTATTTTTAATATTGTGTACTTATTTAATTAAATTTAAAGTATAAATAAAATTGTAGCTAGTAATATGAAGACATGTGGCATATAGAGGTTCTGAAGAGTTTCTAAAGTCTCTCAAATGAGAAACTCTCTTCATCCTCTCTCTTCCTTTTATTATACTATAATGTTGTTTTAGTCTCTGAGACTCCTTGAAAAACTCCTAAGACTCCTTGAAAAACTCCTAATGGAGGTGCTTTAACATTTGAGAACCTTAGTTGCCACATGTTACCATTATATTAGTTCATTAATTTTTTTTAATAGTATAATATTTAAGTGAATAACAAAATTAAATGAAAAGATTTTTTTTTTCCGGCAACATTTCATGATATATATATAATGAAAGGATTGCAATCAGTCCCACTTAATAGTACATTAAACATTCTGCTCTCTTGCTAACTTAGCTACTTGATCAACTTCATGCAGAAAATTCCTTGGAACTCTAAGAAACTGGAATTGAGGGCACTTACAAGCAATGTTGATGATATCTTGAGCAATTATTGCTACCTCATGAACACCCTACCCTTTCATACGCTTGTTCTCCCTTAACTTCTTAATGCTGTTAAAAAGGATTTTGTTATCACCAACAAAAGTTACATCACCATAGTTTAACTTTGTGATCTCCTTAACCGCCACTAGCAATGCCAATGCCTCGGCTTCTAATGGGGTCATGTTGATTGGAGACTTGCCTTTCCCCTTAGAACACGAGTTCCATTCTTCTTATATAGGGACCAAGCTATACCTACCATGTCCTTCTTATCTTTCCATGATCCATCCACAAGACAGTAGTATGAATGACCTGTCTGCATAACTTCTTGTAAGCTATTAGAACCTTCAGACGACATACTTTTCACCTCTTTCGGTATTGTCTCTTTTTTCCAATCTCTTGACACCTCCCAACTCTTCTGATCTTTTAAAGCCTTTTGAATAACCCTTGGGATTTATTCTTTTTTGTTTGCAAAGATGAGACTATTTCTCATTTTCCAAATTCTCCACCCAATAAAAGCAGGCAAGACATCTTTCCTTAATTTCCCAGAGCCATTATACATAATCTTGTCACATTTTGAAGTAAAGATTTGCATTTCATACCTTGTATTTGCGGAGAATGTATTGGAGCTAGTTTCCAAACTTCCTTAGAAAGTCGACACTGAAACATCATATGATTCAGAGTTTCATCATGCTCATCACACCGAAGACATACAAGATTAATCTTACAACCTCAGTTCTTCAAAGCTACAGCCAGTGGAAGACTATGATGGATTACTCTCCACCAGAACATTCTAAGCTTAGGAGGTCCATTAATGCTCCAGATAGCCTTACAAATCCTTTGAACATCCATATTCGTATCATTGAGACAATTAGTGCATTAATTTCCATCATCTTCTAACTCAGAATCACCCGGCTGTACAGAACTGAGATGAATATCTGCTTGCCTATGCTGCAAATGATATCCTGATTTAACCTTGTATTCTCTATCTTTTGAATGTGTCCAGATCAGAATATTCTTAACATTAGTAAGGCTTGGTTTCATCTTAAGAATAATCTCAACATCATCTTCATATACCAATTGCCTTAATTTTTCCTTATCCCAATCCATAGTATCATTATCTAGTAATTGAGAGACCAGAAGATTGGGATGAGTATACTGACATGGACCATTTGCTGGCTTTGGTAGTTTTGAGGGAAGCCAGGGATCTCTCCACACATTAATCTTCTTACCATTCCCTACTAACCATCTCAATCCTTGCCTTAGAAGCTTTTGAGTTTGAACAATGCTCTTCCAAGCATAGGTTGAATTTGAGTGACTTTCTGCATCAAGAAAGTTAGTCTTTCGAAAATACTTGGCTTTATACACTTGAGCTAACGAAGATTGTGGGTATTTCATGATTCTCCATCCTTGCTTAGCTAAAAGAGCCAAATTAAAATTCCTGAAGTCCCTAAAGCCAATTTCACCATTCTGTTTAGCATTGGTAATCTTCTTCCATGAAATCCAAAATATTTTCCTTTTATTCATATCAGATGACCACCAATACCTCCTCACTGCACTAGTCATTCTATCTAATAGCTTCTTGGGCAACATAAAGCATGACATAGCATAAGAAAGTATGGCCTGAGCTACTACTTTAATTAAAACTTCCTTACCAGCCTGGGACAGCAGCCTAGAATACCAATTTCCAATCTTATTATGGACTCTTTGCTCTAAGTATGAAAAAGTATCATATCTTTTTCTCCCAATGCTCTCAGGCAGCCCCAAGTATCTACCAAATCCTCCATATCTACTGATTCCGGTAAGCTCCTTAATCTTATTTTTCATACTTAGAGACACACCTTTTCCAAAACTTATAGCTGATTTACTATAATTAATCTCTTGCCCAGAAGCTTTCTGATAAGTATGCAACACTTCAATCAGATTCCTAATCTCCTCATCATTGGCTGCACAAAATACTAGAGAGTCATTCGCAAACAGAAGATGAGATATGGAAGGGCCACTCCTAGATGCTTTAAAGCCTTGAATCTTTCCTTTTTGTTTATAAACCTGAAGAAGCTTAGACAATCATTCAATACATATCAAGTAAAGGTAAGGGGATATTGGACCGCCTTGTCGAATACCTCTTGTAGGTTTAAATTGTTTTGTTGGATAGCCATTTACCAATACCGAATATGAAATTGAGGAGATACAAGTCCTTATCCAACTTTTCCAAAGAACGTTGAATCCCATCTTTTGCATAACAGTATCCAAAAACTCCCATTCCACTTTGTCAAATGCTTTAGAGATATCCAATTTCATAGCCAGTGAAGGATGGGCATACTTTCTGGTATGAAGTGAATGAAGCATCTCATGCGCAACCAGAGCATTGTCCGTAATTAATCTTTCTGGAATGAAAGCTGATTGTTGTTCTGAAATACACAAGTTAATTCATGGCTTTAGCCTCTCTGCTAGAATCTTAGCTATTATCTTGTAAGAGATGTTAGTTAAGCTGATTGGCCGATAGTCTCTAGTCATGCTTGGGGTCTCAGTCTTTGGAATCAAACATATGTATGTATGATTCATATCCTCTTCTAAATACCCCTTCTCAAAAAACAAAGTAACATACTGCATGACCTGATGTTTAATAACATTCCAATGATACTTATAAAAGCCTGCATTCATGCCATCAGGTCCAAGAGATTTGTCATGATTCATCCTATGCACTACCTCCCATACCTCTTGTTCTGAAACTGGCTTAGCAAGCATTCGGTTGATTTTCGGGGTTATAGTACATGGGATTCCTTCTAGCAATTCTTCAGACATACTAGAGCCATTAGAAGTAAATAATTGATGAAAATAACTTTCAAACTCTGCTCTTATGCCTGCTTCATCCATAATAGTATCTCCCTGATCATTCTGAATACAAAGAATCTTATTAAAAGTTCTCCTCTGCTTAGTCTTGGCGTGAAAAAAAGTTGTATTCTTATCTCCCGCTTGCATCCAAAGAACTCTGCTCTTAGTTCTCCAGTATTCCTCTTCTAGCGTATAGGCATTAGCTAGCTTGTTCTTTATACAGCTAATGGCTTGATAATCTGGAGTAGTTTCTTCATAGGCTTCATGCAGCTCTTTCTTCAAATCAGAAATCTGTTTAGAAGTATTCTGATTGTTCTCCTTTCTCCATTTTGATAGAGCTGCTCTGCATCTAATAAGAGCCTTACTAAATTTTTCAAGAGGTAAAGAAGCACAATCCTTTCTCCACACTTCCTACACAACCTTCTTAACTTCATCATTCTTTCTCCATCGATTATCATACCTAAATAATCCAAAATTTTTCCTTTTATTTAGCTCGGTATGAATAAGCAACGGTCTATGATCTGAGTTTCCCCAAGGCAAAAGCTGAACATATGCTTGAGGAAAATCATCAAACCACTCACAATTAGCAACAGCCCTATCTATTCTACTTCTTACCGTATGGGTATATCTATTTCCTACCCACGTATAAACACCTCCCAAAAGATTTAAATCATGAAGACCATTCACAGACATCATTCTTCTAAACAAAGCAAAAGTGCTTTCTCTTCGGATTTGGCCTCCAAGTTTCTCCTCATTTGATTTTATATCATAAGATCCCCCAACATTATCCATGGTTTTTGACTAGATCCTGAAACTTCAGCTTGCTCAATTAAAGAGTTCCACATATTCTGCCTATTTCGCTGAATGGGATGACTCCACCTTTATACTATTATCCCAAAAAATTGCTAATCCCCCTTTATTTCCTTCTGATGGCAGAACAAACCGATTATCATAATTTAGATCCAACCCCAATCTATTAACTACCTCAGCACCGTTCATAGTCTCAATTAGAAACATAATTTCAGGTTTGAAGAACTTTCTAATATCCATTATCTGAGGAATGGTCAAATCCTTACCCAGACCTTGGCTGTTCCAGTGAAGAATCTTCATTCCTCACTTGAAGAATCGATCAAGTCGAAGAAGGTGAATCGATCAAGTCGAAGAAGGAGATTCTGAGAAGATTCTAGCGATTCTCCTTCTTCGACAATTATGGTCCAGATAATCTGGAATTTGATCGACCTAAAGTCGAATTGGAAAAGCTCGAATCACCTCTTGCGTCGCCTCGCAGCTTCTGGAGAGTGTGTATCGCAGCTTTTTGTGTAACTAAAATAAAGAATTAAATGAAAAGATTAAAATAATATATATACGATACTCAATGAATTTCTAACCATTGGGGTTGCTCTATATTTTAAATTGTAAGCTACGTACACATGATGGTTTTCTAAAAAAATAAAATAAGCTACGTACATATGGGCCGGGTATTTTATGTTATTTGATTGAATATTAAAAAAATCTTATTATATAAAACAGAGAAAGCATAATTTTAATTCACAAGATCGCGACACGTGTTAAGTAGTCGATTAGATTATAACACATGTCAATTATTTAAATATGTAAATTTTTCAATATCAAAATTGTTAATTATAAAAAATAAAAGAAGTTAAAATGGAAAAAAACATAAAGTAATTTTACAAATTGCACAAAACTTCTATAAGAATAGTTATATAAGATATTTAGTTTAAATTAATTAATAAAAATAAATTTATTATAAATCAAAAATTAGAAGAAAAAAAATAACAAACTATGTAATTAAAAATAGAAACAACAATGTTTCTATTGTTATATATATGCAGAGGTTTAACACAAAATAATTGACCACAGATAAAAAGAGAACTATATCAAGAAGAACAAGCAAACAAAAATTTTTTTGGTTAGTGGTATTTTTTCATGTGTAAAGTTTACGAAATATCATCAAAGAAGGATCGTCTAAACATGTAAAAATGATTTAGTTATTATATCAAATAGTTTAATAGTTCAAACCATATTTATATATCAAGTGTATCAACTTTATTGATTTTCAAATTCTACAAATTATATATATAATTAAAAATCGAATCGACCATGTTTCTATCATTATATGTAGGCATATGTTATTGGATCAAGTTTTTAATTAAAAATCTTGTGTAACACGTATAAATCTAGAGTATATGTATATTTGGTAAAGAAATGGAAAAATTAATAATATTTGTAAACCATAACTTATTAGTACACACATTTATTTATGGGGTAATTACAAGTATGCCACACAAGGCCAAAATTTAATCAAATATGCCACTGTTTTGAAATTCACTATGAGCGTGCCACTTTTTAGTTGGAAAAAGACAAAACTATCAATTTCTCCCTCTTTCTCTCTTACTGATCCATATCTGAATTTTTATTTTGGATTTTTGTTTGTCTCTCATTTTTTTCTCCGAAATCTCTTTTGCTCTCTCTCTCTCTCTCTTCCTCTCTCTTTCTCTACAAACCAAAACTTTGATTTTCAAATTCTTTCTCTCTCAAAACTAATTTTTTTTTATGTGGCAATCAAAACCCCAACAATGACGCAAAAATACACCAAACGCAGTCAATTCACACATTTCCACTTCTTTGCATTGTGTATGTGCTCTTCCTTTACATGTACTAAGGAAATATTATGGTCGTGCTTCAACACTTCACTCCAGAATCCATTATCCTCAACATATTCATAAAAGTTGGTATTCTCATCTTTGTTGTAGTTCAGCCCAATCACTACGTAAAACTCTTGCAAAGAAAACCTAAGAGGCCTCCTAGCGAACACGAATCATAAGCAACTTGGCAGTATCAATATGTCTACACATTATGATGTGTATCAATTTCCCCGAGTATCCAAGTTCATTTGTGTGGTGAGCAATGATATGAGAGAAGACATGTTCTACCTTGACTGCCTTGTATTCATTTGGCAAAACGTTCTTCATTAAGTCTAAAATCGATAATCTGCAGTTGTTATTGATCTTCACAACTTCAGGTTCTTCTTTTTCTCTAAAAAGTCTTTTAGGCAACTTTGGATCAATACCTACAAAAACAGATCAACAAATTCAACTCTTCAACACACACATTAATCTAATATAAATTGCTTTCAAAGAAGATTCTAGCGATTCTCCTTCTTCGACAATTATGGTCCAGATAATCTGGAATTTGATCGACCTAAAGTCGAATTGGAAAAGCTCGAATCACCTCTTGCGTCGCCTCGCAGCTTCTGGAGAGTGTGTATCGCAGCTTTTTGTGTAACTAAAATAAAGAATTAAATGAAAAGATTAAAATAATATATATACGATACTCAATGAATTTCTAACCATTGGGGTTGCTCTATATTTTAAATTGTAAGCTACGTACACATGATGGTTTTCTAAAAAAATAAAATAAGCTACGTACATATGGGCCGGGTATTTTATGTTATTTGATTGAATATTAAAAAAATCTTATTATATAAAACAGAGAAAGCATAATTTTAATTCACAAGATCGCGACACGTGTTAAGTAGTCGATTAGATTATAACACATGTCAATTATTTAAATATGTAAATTTTTCAATATCAAAATTGTTAATTATAAAAAATAAAAGAAGTTAAAATGGAAAAAAACATAAAGTAATTTTACAAATTGCACAAAACTTCTATAAGAATAGTTATATAAGATATTTAGTTTAAATTAATTAATAAAAATAAATTTATTATAAATCAAAAATTAGAAGAAAAAAAATAACAAACTATGTAATTAAAAATAAAAACAACCATGTTTCTATTGTTATATATATGCAGAGGTTTAACACAAAATAATTGACCACAGATAAAAAGAGAACTATATCAAGAAGAACAAGCAAACAAAATTTTTTTTGGTTAGTGATATTTTTTCATGTGTAAAGTTTACGAAATATCATCAAAGAAGGATCGTCTAAACATGTAAAAATGATTTAGTTATTATATCAAATAGTTTAATAGTTCAAACCATATTTATATATATCAAGTGTATCAACTTTATTGATTTTCAAATTCTTCAAATTATATATATAATTAAAAATCGAATCGACCATGTTTCTATCATTATATGTAGGCATATGTTATTGGATCAAGTTTTTAATTAAAAATCTTGTGTAACACGTATAAATCTAGAGTATATGTATATTTGGTAAAGAAATGGAAAATTAATAATATTTGTAAACCATAACTTATTAGTACACACATTTATTTATGGGGTAATTACAAGTATGCCACACAAGGCCAAAATTTAATCAAATATGCCACTGTTTTGAAATTCACTATGAGCGTGCCACTTTTTAGTTGGAAAAAGACAAAACTATCAATTTCTCCCTCTTTCTCTCTTATTGATCCATATCTGAATTTTTATTTTGGATTTTTGTTTGTCTCTCATTTTTTTCTCCGAAATCTCTTTTGCTCTCTCTCTCTCTTCCTCTCTCTTTCTCTACAAACCAAAACTTTGATTTTCAAATTCTTTCTCTCTCAAAACTAATTTTTTTTATGTGGCAATCAAAACCCCAACAATGACGCAAAAATACACCAAACGCAGTCAATTCACACATTTCCACTTCTTTGCATTGTGTATGTGCTCTTCCTTTACATGTACTAAGGAAATATTATGGTCGTGCTTCAACACTTCACTCCAAAATCCATTATCCTCAACATATTCATAAAAGTTGGTATTCTCATCTTTGTTGTAGTTCAGCCCAATCACTACGTAAAACTCTTGCAAAGAAAACCTAAGAGGCCTCCTAGCGAACACGAATCATAAGCAACTTGGCAGTATCAATATGTCTACACATTATGATGTGTATCAATTTCCCCGAGTATCCAAGTTCATTTGTGTGGTGAGCAATGATATGAGAGAAGACATGTTCTACCTTGACTGCCTTGTATTCATTTGGCAAAACGTTCTTCATTAAGTCTAAAATCGATAATCTGCAGTTGTTATTGATCTTCACAACTTCAGGTTCTTCTTTTTCTCTAAAAAGTCTTTTAGGCAACTTTGGATCAATACCTACAAAAACAGATCAACAAATTCAACTCTTCAACACACACATTAATCTAATATAAATTGCTTTCAAAGAAGATTCTAGCGATTCTCCTTCTTCGACAATTATGGTCCAGATAATCTGGAATTTGATCGACCTAAAGTCGAATTGGAAAAGCTCGAATCACCTCTTGCGTCGCCTCGCAGCTTCTGGAGAGTGTGTATCGCAATTTTTTGTGTAACTAAAATAAAGAATTAAATGAAAAGATTAAAATAATATATATACGATACTCAATGAATTTCTAACCATTGGGGTTGCTCTATATTTTAAATTGTAAGCTACGTACACATGATGGTTTTCTAAAAAAATAAAATAAGCTACGTACATATGGGCCGGGTATTTTATGTTATTTGATTGAATATTAAAAAAATCTTATTATATAAAACAGAGAAAGCATAATTTTAATTCACAAGATCGCGACACGTGTTAAGTAGTCGATTAGATTATAACACATGTCAATTATTTAAATATGTAAATTTTTCAATATCAAAATTGTTAATTATAAAAAATAAAAGAAGTTAAAATGGAAAAAAACATAAAGTAATTTTACAAATTGCACAAAACTTCTATAAGAATAGTTATATAAGATATTTAGTTTAAATTAATTAATAAAAATAAATTTATTATAAATCAAAAATTAGAAGAAAAAAAATAACAAACTATGTAATTAAAAATAAAAACAACCATGTTTCTATTGTTATATATATGCAGAGGTTTAACACAAAATAATTGACCACAGATAAAAAGAGAACTATATCAAGAAGAACAAGCAAACAAAATTTTTTTTGGTTAGTGATATTTTTTCATGTGTAAAGTTTACGAAATATCATCAAAGAAGGATCGTCTAAACATGTAAAAATGATTTAGTTATTATATCAAATAGTTTAATAGTTCAAACCATATTTATATATATCAAGTGTATCAACTTTATTGATTTTCAAATTCTTCAAATTATATATATAATTAAAAATCGAATCGACCATGTTTCTATCATTATATGTAGGCATATGTTATTGGATCAAGTTTTTAATTAAAAATCTTGTGTAACACGTATAAATCTAGAGTATATGTATATTTGGTAAAGAAATGGAAAATTAATAATATTTGTAAACCATAACTTATTAGTACACACATTTATTTATGGGGTAATTACAAGTATGCCACACAAGGCCAAAATTTAATCAAATATGCCACTGTTTTGAAATTCACTATGAGCGTGCCACTTTTTAGTTGGAAAAAGACAAAACTATCAATTTCTCCCTCTTTCTCTCTTATTGATCCATATCTGAATTTTTATTTTGGATTTTTGTTTGTCTCTCATTTTTTTCTCCGAAATCTCTTTTGCTCTCTCTCTCTCTTCCTCTCTCTTTCTCTACAAACCAAAACTTTGATTTTCAAATTCTTTCTCTCTCAAAACTAATTTTTTTTATGTGGCAATCAAAACCCCAACAATGACGCAAAAATACACCAAACGCAGTCAATTCACACATTTCCACTTCTTTGCATTGTGTATGTGCTCTTCCTTTACATGTACTAAGGAAATATTATGGTCGTGCTTCAACACTTCACTCCAAAATCCATTATCCTCAACATATTCATAAAAGTTGGTATTCTCATCTTTGTTGTAGTTCAGCCCAATCACTACGTAAAACTCTTGCAAAGAAAACCTAAGAGGCCTCCTAGCGAACACGAATCATAAGCAACTTGGCAGTATCAATATGTCTACACATTATGATGTGTATCAATTTCCCCGAGTATCCAAGTTCATTTGTGTGGTGAGCAATGATATGAGAGAAGACATGTTCTACCTTGACTGCCTTGTATTCATTTGGCAAAACGTTCTTCATTAAGTCTAAAATCGATAATCTGCAGTTGTTATTGATCTTCACAACTTCAGGTTCTTCTTTTTCTCTAAAAAGTCTTTTAGGCAACTTTGGATCAATACCTACAAAAACAGATCAACAAATTCAACTCTTCAACACACACATTAATCTAATATAAATTGCTTTCAAAGAAGATTCTAGCGATTCTCCTTCTTCGACAATTATGGTCCAGATAATCTGGAATTTGATCGACCTAAAGTCGAATTGGAAAAGCTCGAATCACCTCTTGCGTCGCCTCGCAGCTTCTGGAGAGTGTGTATCGCAATTTTTTGTGTAACTAAAATAAAGAATTAAATGAAAAGATTAAAATAATATATATACGATACTCAATGAATTTCTAACCATTGGGGTTGCTCTATATTTTAAATTGTAAGCTACGTACACATGATGGTTTTCTAAAAAAATAAAATAAGCTACGTACATATGGGCCGGGTATTTTATGTTATTTGATTGAATATTAAAAAAATCTTATTATATAAAACAGAGAAAGCATAATTTTAATTCACAAGATCGCGACACGTGTTAAGTAGTCGATTAGATTATAACACATGTCAATTATTTAAATATGTAAATTTTTCAATATCAAAATTGTTAATTATAAAAAATAAAAGAAGTTAAAATGGAAAAAAACATAAAGTAATTTTACAAATTGCACAAAACTTCTATAAGAATAGTTATATAAGATATTTAGTTTAAATTAATTAATAAAAATAAATTTATTATAAATCAAAAATTAGAAGAAAAAAAATAACAAACTATGTAATTAAAAATAAAAACAACCATGTTTCTATTGTTATATATATGCAGAGGTTTAACACAAAATAATTGACCACAGATAAAAAGAGAACTATATCAAGAAGAACAAGCAAACAAAATTTGTTTTGGTTAGTGATGTTTTTTCATGTGTAAAGTTTACGAAATATCATCAAAGAAGGATCGTCTAAACATGTAAAAATGATTTAGTTATTATATCAAATAGTTTAATAGTTCAAACCATATTTATATATATCAAGTGTATCAACTTTATTGATTTTCAAATTCTTCAAATTATATATATAATTAAAAATCGAATCGACCATGTTTCTATCATTATATGTAGGCATATGTTATTGGATCAAGTTTTTAATTAAAAATCTTGTGTAACACGTATAAATCTAGAGTATATGTATATTTGGTAAAGAAATGGAAAAATTAATAATATTTGTAAACCATAACTTATTAGTACACACATTTATTTATGGGGTAATTACAAGTATGCCACACAAGGCCAAAATTTAATCAAATATGCCACTGTTTTGAAATTCACTATGAGCGTGCCACTTTTTAGTTGGAAAAAGACAAAACTATCAATTTCTCCCTCTTTCTCTCTTATTGATCCATATCTGAATTTTTATTTTGGATTTTTGTTTGTCTCTCATTTTTTTCTCCGAAATCTCTTTTGCTCTCTCTCTCTCTTCCTCTCTCTTTCTCTACAAACCAAAACTTTGATTTTCAAATTCTTTCTCTCTCAAAACTAATTTTTTTTTATGTGGCAATCAAAACCCCAACAATGACGCAAAAATACACCAAACGCAGTCAATTCACACATTTCCACTTCTTTGCATTGTGTATGTGCTCTTCCTTTACATGTACTAAGGAAATATTATGGTCGTGCTTCAACACTTCACTCCAGAATCCATTATCCTCAACATATTCATAAAAGTTGGTATTCTCATCTTTGTTGTAGTTCAGCCCAATCACTACGTAAAACTCTTGCAAAAAAAACCTAAGAGGCCTCCTAGCGAACACGAATCATAAGCAACTTGGCAGTATCAATATGTCTACACATTATGATGTGTATCAATTTCCCCGAGTATCCAAGTTCATTTGTGTGGTGAGCAATGATATGAGAGAAGACATGTTCTACCTTGACTGCCTTGTATTCATTTGGCAAAACGTTCTTCATTAAGTCTAAAATCGATAATCTGCAGTTGTTATTGATCTTCACAACTTCAGGTTCTTCTTTTTCTCTAAAAAGTCTTTTAGACAACTTTGGATCAATACCTACAAAAACAGATCAACAAATTCAACTCTTCAACACACACATTAATCTAATATAAATTGCTTTCAATGAAGTCAAAATCTCTAAGAATAATTTGCAACAATGCTAAAAATCTGAGTGATTCCAGTTGCATATGAACCATCAGACGAGGAGCAAGAACCATATAACTTTACCAAAACAAAATTTACAATCTTTGAAAAAGAATTAACCATGAGATCAGAATTTAGAACTCTGCCAGCACAAAGAGCATCATTCACATTCTAACTACCACTAAAATCCACAACTTAACACCAAGCAATTCATACAAGAAAGCAGAAAAATCATTATGAATTTCATAATTAGACAGAATTACAATTATTTGCAATACAAAACAAACATACGCAGAATCCAAAATGGAAAAAAAGACAGCTTTACCAAAACTGTAACATCCCGAAACCAAAAAGTATGTTTTTGGTAGGGGTGTCGATCAACACCAAGTGTAGTGTTGATCGACACCAGTGTTTCAGAATAGTTTCCGGTTTGATTTGAATTGCTCAGTTTGGCTCGGTTTGAGTGCGGAACCCTAGGTCGCGATATATAAAAAGGCTTTGGCCGTATTTTTTAGGGGAGAGGTCCTGACTTTGAGAAAAATTAGAGAGAATTGTGAGTGAATTTGAAAGTTTTTATTGTTCTTAAGCTTGATTAGTGGCTTATAGAGCAAAGTTTGGTATCACGGTGTTGTTCTTCGTAGTTTGATAAAGAGAATCAGAGTTTTTGTGTTGTTAACGAGTCTGATTTCGTAATTCATTCCGTTCGATTCTTTTCAATCCTTGTCGAGGTGAGTGCGTGATCATGGTTATGGATAATCGAGTGTTAAGTTATCGATGATTGAATTTTGATGGAATTGTTATGGATTATTGTTTATTTCGTGGTTATTGTAGCTTTTAAGTGTGTATCGTACTGTTTACATTGAGAATGGCTCGCTTGATGGAAAAGAATCAAGTCGTGTGAGGATTTGGCTCTATATAGGTTTATGAGAGGAGTGTCGATCAACACCTAGAGGAAGTGTCGATCGACATCCATTTTTGTTATTGCGATGATTGTATTTGGGAATTGTGTGTCGATCGACACCTAGTGGTTGTGTCGATCGACACCTATTGGTTGTGTCGATCGATACCCAGTTATGTTCTTGTGTTTCGTGTTGTTTTGTCGATCGACACCATGGTGGTGCGTCGATCGACACCGTCTTCTGAATTGATGATTTGTGTTGATTGTTCTTGTTATGGTAATTGGAACGTTGTAAATTGCTGGTTGATTGCGTAGTTTGGCATTCAATATCCTTATTATGTAACCGGTAAACGGGATAACCGTCTCACTGAGTATTTATGATAATACTCACGTAACTCATTTTTCTATGTGTTGCATGTAAAGCTAAAGTGTGATCGTGGAATCAAGGGAATGAGAGAGGATGATAGGGTTTAATTATTGTTGTATGTTATAGTTTATAGAACCTAGTGTTTAGGTTGCAAAATGATATTGGAATTGGAATTGTGACTTATTATGGTTTTAATGGTTTAATGAATTTAATTAGATTATCTGGTTTAGTTGATTTATCTATTTTTCGGTGGTTTGCTTGTTGTTGAATGAATTATTGAGGATTATTATTTATGGGAATAATAATCCGGATTAATTAATTAATAATTAAAAAAAAATTAGTCGTTTCAATTTGGTATCAGAGCCCTTACGGGTTTAGGGCAGTTAGAATTGGTGATTGAGACTATGTGTTTGAATTGATTAGAAGTGGTTAGTCAATTCTATGCGTTGAGTCTTTGATCATCCTCTCGAGCCTTCAATGAGATTTCACGGTATGTGTTTATGTGACCTTTATTTTGTGGTTTCTGGTATTTTAGTCTGTGTTTTTGGGAAATGCAGAGTGATGGATACTAGTGTTAAAGGTCGGGGTAGAGGTAAAGGCCATGGTATGGGCCGAGGTCGTAGTCGGGGACCAGTGGTTGAGTCTTCTGTGACTATGGCGCCGAGTGCGACGCAAGTGGCAGATTCACAGACTCATCATGTGGAGTCTGTGAACGAGACCACTGCGAGTATCAGCGTTAGTGATGTTGGTGGTGGGAGGGGTAGCGGGTTAGCTGGTGGTGTAGCAGCCTCGGGTGTGGGTGATGCTGCAGCTCAGGGCCGAGAAGATCCTCTTGTGGGGTTTGCTGGCGGTGGCTCCGGTTCAGGCTTTAGTAGTGCCTCTAGTGGCGGAGGTGCAGCAGAGGGCTGCGGGTGTTGAGTTGCGTCTAATTTATCTGGAGATGATGAGTCAGATGCACAGTCTTAGTATGGCTTTCTTTTCGGGCGGTGTTGGGCCTGAGGGCAGATGAGTGGCGCATGAGGGTGGAGCACAACTTCCGTTCGATCAGATGTCTGGTGGATTATTAGGTAGAGCTGGCAGTTCATTATCTCAGTGGATATGCGCATCTTTGGTGGAGAGGTGTAGAGGCTAGGAGGCCAAGTGCAGTATGGACCTGGGGCAAATTCTTAGCTGAGTTCAAAGCTAAGTATTTTCCTCAGGAGGCTTTGGATCGTCTCGGGACAAGGTTGGTAGATCTAGTTCAGGGTGACTAGACGGTGTGTGAGTACGACGCAGAGTTCAGCAGGTTGCTTGTGTATACTGATCGTGGTGTGGAGGACGAGCAGACACATGTGAAAAGGTTCCTCAGGGGACTTCAGGCTAATTTGAGGATACGTTGTAGAGTGTCAGAGTTCGCTTCGAGAGCGAGATTGGTTGAGGTTGCGGCAACTATTGAGGAGGACCTGAGGGGTCAGGCAGCTGCAGTGATTCTAGCAGTGGTTGTTCCTGCTGTTCAGCCGAGGAGGCAGCATCATCATGGTGGTTTTGGTTCTGGCAAGGGCGGTAAGCGTTCGCAGGGTCAGAAGAGGAAGTAGGAGAACACTTCCAAGTCAAGTTATGGTGGTCGTGGTTGCTTCCAAGTCTACGCCTCTAAGAATAACTAATAGACCACAACACAACAAATAAAATTTACCCTGCAACGACTCCTACAAATCACATCAAACTAAAAATCATTGTTAGGAAAAATTAACTATTAGCTTCCAAACTCTAAGACGTAAAATCAAAATAACCACACATATACCTGAATCTATTCCAATCACATCAGACTAGACATCATTAATACTATAATACCCCGACCGGCCCTCCCATGGGCCTCCGTCCACTCTCAGTCCCGTGGGCCAACCATGTCCGACGGTCGGTTCTTTAAAACAGGAGGTTCCAAAGTCTTGTTTACTAACCCTGTAAACCACCATACGATCTGATCTCTCCACGTGTTTTGTCCTCACTCACACGATACTGGAAATGACTTTCCAGTAGGTCACTTATCATGACACTACGCCAGATCAAGCATGCTTAACTCTCGAGTTCTCTTACGACTTGTTAACGAAAAGACAAGTGCACTTTGGTGATATAGATAGGTAGCCAAATCAATTTTTAAGCCTCTCCGCATATACCTCATATTCCCTGAAATTATGGTGTCATAATCACCCCCCACTAACAAATCGTAACGTCCTCGTTGCGCATACCAAGATCGTTACCCTGACTGTCTGACTCACACAGTTGTCAGGATTCGCTCTGATACCACTTATAACACCCCGAGCGCTCCCCCCCTATGGCCCCCCGTCCACTCTCAGGCGCGTCAGCCAACCATGTCTGACGGTTGGTGCGTTAGTCCGGGAGGTTCGAAAGGTTTTTTTACTAACCCTGCAATTCACCACGCGATCTCTCCCCGTGTTTTGTCCTCACTCACTTGATACTGGAAATGACTTCCAGCAGGTCACCCATCATGAGACTATTCCAGCTCAAGCACGCTTAACTCTGGAGTTCTCTCAAGACCTATAACCGAAATGATAAGTGCACTTTGGTGATATAGGTAGCCAAATCAATTATTTTAAGCTTCTCCGCATATACCTCATATGTCCTGAAATCGGGGTATCACAATCATCCCCACTAACAGATCGTAACGTCCTTATTGTGCATATCAAGATCGTTACCCTGACAGTCTGGCTTACACAGTTGTCAGACTTCGTTCTGATACCACTTATAACACCACAACCGCCCTTCCCATGAGCCCCTGTTCACTCTCAGGCCCGTGGGCCAATCATGTCCGACGGTTGGTGCGTTAGTCCGAGAGGTTCAAAAATCTTGTTTAGTAACCCTGCAAATCACCACGCGGTCTCTCCCCATGTTTTGTCTTCACTCACACTATACTGTAAATGATTTTCCAGTAGGTCACCCATCATGAGACTACTCCAGCTCAAGCACGCTTAACTCTGGAGTTCTCTCAAGACATGTGACCGAAAAGATAAGTGCATTTTGGTGATATAGGCAGTCAAATCAATTCTTTTAAGTTTCTCCGTATATACATCATATTCCCTGAAACCGGGGTGTCACAAATACATAATCTCTTCGAATCACATAAGAAAAAGATTGTTTTTCACCATATCTCAACAAAAACCAAAAACAAACCGAGTTATCTCAGCAACCATTCTATACACAGTTCAAGAAGTTTCAGTTTCAGTTTCAGCAGATTATACAAGCATTCTAATAGAAACTCTTATTCTATACTAAATTTTGTATAAGAAGTTTAGTAAAAGGAAAGGATAACACATCCGACACTAGGATAACATTCCTGAGAACATTTTTATGGTTTTCGTGTACCAAAAGAAACAAGCAAAACATCAACATTTCATTCTGGAAAACATCAATTCCAACTAATATGAAAAACCCAATTGTCCTATTGTCATATTTATATGGCGGAACCAATGGAAATAACATGAAGAAACGAAAAAACAATTAATCAAAACAAACATGAGTCCATAAACGGAAATTAATCGTGAAAATAGCATAAAAAAAAAACAATTACCCGAATAACACATTGGACCAGAAGATTCAATTTATTATAAAACGAAATCGAATATGACAATCTCAAAACGGTAGACAAGCACTGAACTAATGACAAACCAATTGCAGTGAAAACGAATTGAACGCTTCAATATCATATTCATGTTTGAAAGAACAAATTGCACAAGAAATAAGATGAAGAAATAAAAAGAAATAACTCGAATCAAACATGCAACCACAACATTCAATAGATAATGAAACATGTAACATACTGGGCTCGTGACAAGAGAGACGATTATGAGAAGAAATTATCGATGACAAAGACAGATCGCCGTTGGAGAGGACACCGTGAAAAGATTAGCGGTGGTGAGGAGTAATCGCCGGTGGAGAGTACGGAGGAAACAGAGAAGAAAGAGAACTGATGAGAAGATATCGCCGGTGGAGAGTACGGAAGAGACGAAGAAGAAGAAGAAATTTACGTTCTAAACAATTGAGATTTTCCCCAATTTGGTCGTGGGAAATAATAGGATTCTTAATATTCATTTATTATTATGTATTATTATTATAGGGTAATTAGCATGTATAATAGTTTTTGTCTATATAACATTTATCACTGTATAAATTAGGTTTAGGTATCTAACATTTAACTTATCTAGATTTTCGACTTTACTATTTTTCCAATTATACAACTTTTTACATTAAAAACAATAAAACCCTAGTATTAATTCATAAGTTTTTTAATATTTTCATCTTCTTCTTTCCACCACCTCCTCCTCTCTGCCGACTACTTTCTTCTTCCTCCCTTTTTTTTTTGCCTTTTCTTAGCTCCTTCTTTTACTTCTCCTTCTCTTATTTCTTTTTTTTATACTTTGTTACTTTGTCTTGCCTCGTCGTCATAAATCTAAATCTTTAATCGTAAACTAAGATGGTATTTCTTCTCTTCTATTAAAATTCTCATCGTCATCAATCTCTTGATCAAATTGAGTGTCCGCTTTCGACATAGTTAACTATACTCGAAAAAAAAATCAGTATATGTAATTATGTTTTTGATAATAGTTTATTATGTGTGTTATTTAACTATAATACTTAAGTATGTTTCTCAAAAATAGTTAACTATGTTTTAAATTGATTACTATTTTTCCGAAAACAGTTAACTATATATGTTTTTAGATAGTTAATGTGATGTAGTTAACTATGTTATTAAATCGATTGAATTGGTAGTTCAATGAAAATAGTTAACTATAGTTTTAGATAGTTATATAATGTCGTTGACTATGTTCTAAGATGATAACTTTTGAAAAAATAGTTGTAGGAGTCGTAACTCGCACAATCGAATTTGTAGGGTTGTTGAGGAAATGCGAGACTCTTGAGTGAATCACAATGCAGAAAATGTAAACACTTGCGTTTGCTGTTAAGAGAGTTTTATTCCTTTTGATGCGAAAATTCTGATCCCCTTTCTGGGTGAATTCAATGAGCTATTTATAGCTTTTTAGACTAGGGCTAATAATACATTTGGGTCAGGCCCATTAAGCATTTAAATGACTTTTTGCCCATATCATCATTTTGCTCAAAATGCTGTTTTGGGCGGCGGAAACGCTACTGTGTGCGGCAGCGATCTGTGCTAAAAACGCGTTTGGGGAACCCTAATTTTTGGTCAACGAGTCAATGGTCAACGAGTCAACAATCAATAGTCAACCGTTAACTGTCAACTGGTCAACATTTCTGAATTGAACGCGAATTTTGATTTTTGACTCGAATTTCAGGTTTTCATCGTAGTAACAACACATCTCGGTGCGAATGTCTCCTAGTGATGATGGCGGTTCAGGAGACACTGTCTTCCAGAATGCTCTGGTAGTGTTTGACGATACCAAAGTGGGGACTCCGCAGGCTTCTAAGACAGACCAGGCGCGCAGAGGACCGGAGTCTTCTAAGTCGACTTCAACATCTTTAACAGACATTCTTGCACTTTGCAATGCTTCTAAAGATGTCGAGTTTGCCAATCCTATCCCGGAAGATCGCGCTGATAATCCTCCAAAAGGTTTCTTCACGGTGTATGAAGCTTATTTTCGGACTTGCTTTTTGTGGTTTTCGATTCCTCGCACGATTCTCGAATATCTCTGAAAGAATCACCTTGCCATTTCGCAGATATGAGAATGGTAGCGAGCTTGGGGTAGACCACTTCCTGAATCTTTTGATTATCAAAAAGGTTGGTCGCAAAGATAAACTTCATTACTCCATTGACGGCAAACATGATCTTCACGTCAGTTTAGCGACAGTCTCTATCTTGTTTGTTAGTTCGTCAAATTCTAACCCTTCTGTTCTTCCTTTTTATTTTGTAGATTATAGCATCGCTGACAAGTTCCCGATAGATTTATTTGATCTTCGTGCTGATTTCATCATCGAGAAGTGCAGTTGGACGAAAGATTTCACTTTGCACCGTGTTCGAGAAGCACTCATTCGTCGTTTCGGAACACATCTCCTAACTTCCCCACCAGAAATGTCGAGCAACGGGAAAAGGTTGACCGCGCGCGAGAAGAGAGCTGTCGAGACTAGAGTGAGCACTACCTCGAGAGCTCGGCAAGAAGCTAGATCTACTGATGCGCCTAAGTCGCGTCGTCCTAAGCTTGAGCGCAGTACTGTTGTCCATTCTAGTCGCCGTCATGACTCGTCACCAAAGCGTCACGATGTTTTAAATACAGATCGAAAGCGTGCTCGAGATGATAGTAGGAAAGACATTGATCCATGAAAGTTATTTAGCAGTGGGAGTATGGCCGCGACTGAATTATCGAAGATTGTGTTTCCAGGGAATAGGTTTCCTCCTCCGCAAGGCATGTCAAAGAGAAATATTTACAGAAAGGTGGCCCTTCATGGCATGACGGTATGAACTTCTGTTAAATTTTGCGGCATTATCCACTATGCTTCGTTTCTGATAACTTATCTCTTTTTGCCCTTTATTTGCTTCGATCAACGAGCTTACCAAGGGCTACGAGATGGATGCCTTCTCGCAGAATCATCATCTTGCTAGTGTTCAGGAGCTATGTGATGATCACAAGAAACAAAAGCGTCAAGCGGAGGAGCGAGTTGCTACCCTGGAAGCTGCTGTGAAAGAGAGACTGAGGATCAGCACCACAAGATAGATGACATATTTTCAGAGTCTGAAGCTGAGAAGGGACGAATCTAATCGCTTGTTTAGATGATGCAGCCATGCTTCAGGATGTAGTCGTTCAACAAGCAGTTGGTCAGGCGAGTGAGAAGGTGAGGCGCGAGGTGACAGCAGAGTTTGCGTCGAGGATGAGGCGAGCTAGGGACAAGCTTAGGATGATCAAAGAGGTTCCCTAGAATGAGCTCCTTGATCTTACACAAGTTCATAGAAACATTGAGTTTATAGCAGTGCTTCAGGGTGACATGCCGCCTGATCTTACTAGCGAGCTTCATGAACTTAGAGAGCAGGAGGAAGGCCTGTTGCATGCGACTGAGGCTTGGACTAATCATATGAGCGAACTTGAGGGGATTCTTAGGATGACAGATTCTAATGGAGGGGCCCTTGTTGAACCAGCTCTTGTTGAGCCAGGTCCTATTTGTGACGTGATTCATCCAGCTTCGAGCTCTTCTAGTTTGTCTGAAGAAAAGAAGTCTGGTGATGGGGATTCGTCAGATTCAGAGACTGAGACTGAAGATGTTGAGGTTACGCAGACTGCAGATGGAGCTTGAGAGGATTTTGCCTTAGTTTATTTTTGGTTTTTGGTTTTCAGTGTTTTTCTCCAATTTGGGTGGTGTTTACCCTTTTATCTTCATTTGTTGCTTTGATAGCTCGTTCCTCGTTGGATACTTTGTTTTTCCTTTGGTTTATTCATAATGATATAATACGCAGTTTTTACTTCTCGCCTCAGTTGCAGAAATGTTATCTTAAACTTTCATGTTTCAACAATAAGTCTTTTTCAGTGTTAAGATCAACACTTTAGATTGTTGGATTTAGTTATGAACACTTGGGTTTACGGGCACGTTTTTTACTAACACTTCCGCTTCGCTTAAGTGAATATTCCAACGCTTTGTAAGTTGGGTTTCTGAAATGATCATTTGGGTTTACGGACACGCTTTCCTCTAACGTATCCGCTCCTATAATAAACATTATGTATTTGTATAGCGTTGTGCGATCCTGCTAAGGATGTAAAAGTTAGATCTGAAGTTTGCGAAGTAGACCGTCACTGTGGCCAGCAGCGAGGTATTATGTCTGTTTCTGATAAGACTTACGATATCCGCGGTGGATGTAAACAAAGATTATTTGCGAAAAAGTCTGTTTCTGTTAAGACTGTATTATAAGCAAAACTGTTTAGCTAAGCTTGCTTTATTTGTTTTTTTCTTGCAGAAAAAACCAATTGAGAAAGGTGGGTGTATACGAGTATACGTACCCCCCCCCCCTCCCCCCCTCCCCCCCCCCCCCCCCTTTAAAGAGGGGGGAAGTTGAAACCATCCGCAGTAGTTCAAGTGAAATACTCAGTGATAGTTCTGCTTCAGGTGAGTCGCATTCCAAGACCTCAAGATTGGAATGCCTTCAATGGTGGTAATTTTGTAGACTCCTGGTCTAACCACCTTAGTGACTCTGTAAGGCCCTTCCCAGGTGGCGCCGAGTTTACCAGCGTTGCGCTCTGCCGTGTTCTGGAAGACTTCTCGCAGGACCAAGTCGCCTTTGTAAAAACACCAGTTTCGCACCTTAGAGTTATAGTATTTTGCTGCTGAATGCTGGTAGTTAGTAATTCGGGTCAACGCTTGGTCGCGGTGTTCGTTGATGAGGTCCAGCTTGTCAAGTAAGAGGAGACAGTTGACTTATTCTTCCTGTGAAAGTAGCCTTCGTCGCTCTCCTGGAAATTAAAATTCGACTGGAATGACGCACCCTGTTCCGTAAACCAAAGCTAATAGAGTTTAACCGGTGACTTCCTTCTGTGTAGTGCGGTAAGACAAGATGACGCCATCTAACTCGTTGGCCCATCAGCCCTTCTTCTCGTCGAGGCGCGTTTTCAGACTGGCAATCAATGTTTTGTTGGTTGATTCTGCCAAGTTATTATCTTGTGGACTCCGCGGAGTAGATTTGTTAAGGCGTATCTTCCATTTTTCGCAGAACCCTTCGAAACGTCCCGAGATAAACTGTGATCCGTTGTCTGTGATGATCTCGTAAGGAAGACAATGTCTACAGATAATGTTTTTCCATAGAAAATGTTCTACTTGCGCCTCTTTTATAGAGATGAAAGCTTCTGCTTCAACCCACTTTTAGAAGTAGTTTGTAAGCACAAGTAACCATCGTCGTTGTCTTGAGGGGTGCAGAGGGCCAACAATATCCATACCTCATCTCATAAACGGATAAGGAGAGGTGATTGAAGAGAGCATCTCTGTTGACTGATGGATCTTAGGAACGTGGCGTTGACACTTGTCACATTTGGTTGAAAAATTCACATAATCTTTGATCATTGTGAGTCAGTAGTACCCATGGCGCTTGATTTTTAGTGCTAGTGCTCTTCCTCCGGAATGATTGCCGCAAGAGCCGCTGTGAACTTCATGCATGATTTTGCGGGCTTCTTTTCCTTCAACGCAGATTAATAGTGGTCCTGACAAGCTCCACTTGAATACGTTGCAATCTAATAGAATGTATCTTGCTCCTTGGGCTCTCAGCTTGCGAGCCGCCCATTTATCGGTGGGTTTTGTGCCATCTTCAACATATCTGCGAATGTTCTCAAGCCAGCGTGTATCGCAACCATATTCTGATTCAGGTGAATCCACTACAAGAAAACTGTATTTTAGCGTTGAATTTATTCCGACGCTATTTTAGCGTCGATTTTGCGTCGTAATGGCGTCCATAACACAATTCGACGCCAAATCGACGCTAATTAGGGACAAAACATTTTGAAGCTAAATCGACGCTATATCGCGTCGATTTAGCATTGATTTAGCATTGGAAGCCTTAATTCGACGCTAATTCGACGCTAAATTGATGCAAATTTAGCGTCGATTTAGCGTCGAACGTATAGCGTCGAATATTGGCGTCGATAACACAATTCGACGTTAAATCATCGCTAATTAGGGACGAAACATTTCAAAGCTAAATCGACGCTATATCGCGTCGATTTAGCATCGATTTAGCATCGGAAGTCTAAGTTCGATGCTAAATCGATGAAAATTTAGCGTTGATTTAGCGTCGAACGCATAGCGTCAAATATTGCGTCGAATTTGGTAGGTAGATGACACATTTAACACGGGTTCACCTACTTATTTAGCCTCGTTTAGAAACGACACAAAAATGACGCGAATGCGAGCAAAATTGACGCAAAGGAATTCAATGCTAATGCGATGCTAATATTCGATGCAAAATCGATGCTAAAATCTCCTATATATACCCACCCACCACCACCGTAAGGAATCATTCAAGAATTTCAAAACATAAAAAAAAATCTTTTCTCCCTAATTTTTTTTTTTAAATGGGCGATATATACTAACTAAGACACTGGATGTATCGACGTAAAGATGAAAATGGAGGCCTTTCAGAAGAGTTCCTCAACGGCCTTGAAATTTTCATGGCTCAAGCGAGTAATGTGTCTACAATTCAACGGACCGGAGTGATGGTGTGCCCATGTCGGAAGTGCAAAAATTCGAGGCCACAGACAATTGATACAGTTGGTACGCATTTATTTAATAGAGGGTTTACACCTGAGTATTATGTTTGGTTTTATCATGAAGATGGATATGAAGATGAAACTTCGGGTAGTACTAGTTACCAACCTATGGATCAGGGTCAGGGTTATTCGAATGAACAATATGATCGACATCAATTTGTTATAGAAAATGATGATCATGATGTCGGGTTAGAGCATAATAGGTTTGAAGAAATGGTAACCGATGCATTTCCTGGAGTTATGTCTACTCTTGATGTTGCTGAGGAACCCAATTTAGATGCAAAATTTTTTTATGATATGCTTGATTCTGCAAAACAACCAATCTATGAAGGTTTTAGGGAAGGTCTGTCTAAATTATCGTTGGCATCTAGGATGATGACAATAAAGTCTGATCATAATCAATCTGAGAGTTGCATGGATGATTGGGCATCTCTTCTAAGAGAATATTTGCCAGAGGGTAATCAAGCTGCTGAGTCATATTACGACATACATAAACTAGTCTCTAGTTTAGGATTGCCCTCGCAGATGATAGATGTTTGCATTGACAATTGCATGATATTTTGGAAAGATGATGAAGATCTGTACGAATGTCGATTTTGCCACAAACCAAGATTTAAGCCCCAAGAAGCTGGTAGAAAAGTGTCGTACCAGAGAATGTGGTACCTGCCCATAACAGATAGACTACAAAGGTTATACCATTCAGAACGCACAGTTGCATCAATGAGGTGGCATGCGGAACATTCAACTACTGAAGGAGAAGTTCATCATCCTTCTGATGCAAAAGCTTGGAAACACTTCAAATCGGTACACTCTAATTTTGCTAAAGAGAAGCGCAATGTTTATCTTGGCCTATGTACAAATGGTTTTAGTCCGTTCGGTATGTCTGGCAAGCAATATTCTTTGTGGCCGGTTATAATGACACTTTCTAACCTTCCGCCTGATATGTGCATGCAGAGGGAATTTCTGTTTTTGGGTATTTTAATCCCTGGTCCGAAGCATCCAAGAAGATCTATTGATGTGTTTTTACAGTCGCTGATTCACGAGTTGAACATGTTGTGGTCTCATGGGGTTCGTACTTTTGATTACTCTAGGAAAAAGAATTTTATCATGCGATTTGTGCTTATGTGGACGATAAGAGATTTTCATGCCTATGGAATGTTATCTGGTTGGACAACACATGGTAGGTTTTCATGTCCGTATTGCCAAAATGAAACAGATGCATTCCAACTAAAAAATGGTAGAAAATCTTGTTGGTTTGATTGTCACCGGAGGTTTCTCCCTATGAACCATCCGTACCGGGGGAACAGGAGGTTGTTCACAAAGGGCAAACATGTACGTATCCCCCTACCTCCATATCTTTCAGGAAAACAAATTGAAGGTCAACTTGATTATTGGGGAGCTCAAGACACAGCCAAAATGTGGTGGTAACTGGCTTAATATTCTGACCAATCTCCCAGATGGATACCTTGAAGAACATAATTGACATAAGAAGAGCATTTTCTAGAATCTATCGTACTGGAAGGATCATCTATTGCGCCACAATCTTGATGTCATGCACATTGAGAAAAACGTTTTCGATAACATCATGCACACCATCTTAAACGTTCCAAGCAGGTCTAAAGACAACTTGAAGTCTAGACTGGATTTGCCTCTTATATGCTCTAGAGTTGAGTTACATCTCACGGGAGATGGGAGAGCTCCAGTGCCTAGCTTTAGATTGTCAAGCGAAGGCAAACCAACATTCTTCTACTGGGTTTCCACCGAAGTTAAGTTCCCAGATGGATACGTGTCAAAACTCTCTAAGTCTGTGGAGCAAGGGAAAAATTTTCTGGTATGAAGAGTCATGATTGTCATGTGTTTATGCAGAGATTATTACCTTTCGCCTTTGCAGAGCTTTTGCCAATGAACGTGCATGAATCACTTGCAGGTATATTTTCTATGACGATATTTAAATATGTAAACAAATTATGTGTGCAAAATTACATTTGTGTTTTGGTTGATATTGGATTTTGGGTTTAGGTGTTGGAGCATTTTTTCGAGATCTGTGTGTGCGAATTCTGACTCAGGATGGAATTCAACAACTAAACAATAACATCCTAATATTGTTGTGCAACTTAGAGAAGATATTCCCTCCATCTTTCTTTGATGTGATGAAGCATCTTCCTGTCCATCTTCTTCACGAAGCCGATTTAGGAGGGCCCGTTCAATTTTGTTGGATGTATCCTTTCTAGAGATTCATGAAACACTTACAAGGAAAGGCAAAAAACTAGCTAGGGTTGAGGGATCAATTGTTCCGGGCAGTTTAACCAAAGAAACCTCTCATTTCAGCTCATATTACTTCCCTCCAACTGTCCGAACACGAAAAAGAGCTCCACGTAGGTACGACGATGGTGGCATCGCACAAACATATCCAGTTTCAGATGTCCCAGATATTTTCTGTGCAGTTGGTAGGCAGGCCGGAATCATAAGAGAAGAAGACTGGTCCTCGTTCAAAGATTACAATTGTGCACACACATATATTCTCTTACAATGCGATGAAGTTAGCCCATTTATGAGGCACATATTATAATTACCAATTATGAATTGAGGTCAAAAGAGTTATTTTCGTACTTATATATGCTATGAAACATATATAACAAATGCATTTGTTATAACCATATTTTCTATTAGTGAATTCATTCGCCAAGTTAACGAGGCTTTCCCAAATGTATCAGCCGATGAGATTGAAAAACGTAAAGATCTACACTTTGCTAAATGGTTGAGGACTCATGTATATAAGTTAAACAGAAAATTATATATATCTAGTTTCCATAAAACCCTATATGTACAATTTGTGTATATACTACTATATTTACAATGTGTATTCTGTATCTGCCAGGTTGATTATGGAAACACGTCATACCCTGTATGGTTTAGAGAGTTGATCCAAGGTCCGTTGTGGAAAGTTACGTCATCTCCAATGTATTTTACACGAGGTTATGTGTTTCATACGTTCGAACGTGGAAAAAATAGAGCAACTGCGAACTATGGTGTGGTAGTTCGAGCCGGGGATACAGATTTTTATGGCATTATCCAAGATATTATTCAAGTGCAATTCCCTGATTTGGTTAACTTAAAGTGCACCCTTTTCAAATGCGAGTGGTTTGATTTACCTTAACGATGTTCTGCTCTGTGATGTTGAGATACTTAGAGTTCCTGTTAAAACAGCATACGGTAACATTCTGTAGAATAACCACCTCACCTACAACAGTGGCGAGTTTGTACTCGTCATTTTTGAAGATGTTATGGTACATGGTTCCCTCGATTTTTCCTGACGCATCCTTTAAGGTTACTGGCATATCTCCCTGCCCGTTGGGGTCAAACTGGAGAGCATAGCCACAATCTGAAAATGATATACAATTTACTTGTCAGATAAATTGTATCTATAAATGGATATAATATTTATCGACAACGTAAACATTTTTCACTTTCACAAATTACGAATGCGGGGATTGAATTCTGCAACCTGGGTCCATAATGGTGTGCTCCTGTGGTTATAAGAACCAACATTTATGAATGATAGAGTTAGTATTTATCATCTTTAATCATATTGTAACGGTAAAAGCGTTAATTATACCTATATACCTTCAAGGATTATGTAATCGATAGTAGAAGTCCACCGAGGACTACTAAAATCATGGTCGCCTTGTAGTGGTTCATTGATGACCTCACGAATGAAATCTTGTGTTGGAAGTTTCACCTCGCAACACCTTTGCATTGTGCGATCTCTTGCGAAACAGTCCTCGTCGTATGAGTTGACCAGGTCTCGGTATTACGGGCTTTTGGTTTTGAGATCGTTGAGTTGGTTGGAGTGAAATTGTCGGTAGAGCATCAATAACATTTAAGTCATCGTATGGAGGGCTTGAAGGAACCAGAGTTGTGTTTGGAAGGTTTTGAACGGAGGCTCGGTTTTGCATATAGTAATTCCATAGATCTTTGTTTGCCATTTTGAAATTGAATATTTTTGTGTTATGATTTTGTGTTGAATTACTTTGACTTATATAAGCAAAATACAGACATATTTTAAGCTTAACGTGTCAATGTGTTTATAAGAGAAGAACTAAAATTGATGCGACATTACATCTCAGTGTGCAATAAAGAAATCAATTTCGTGAATGACACTGTCGGCCACTTAATGTGGTTCACCTAATTTTTTAGCGTCGTTTAGAAACGACACAAAAAGACGCGAATTCGATGCAAAATCGACGCAAAGGAATTCGATGCTACTGCGATGCTAACATTCGATGCAAAATCGATGCTAAAATCTCCACTTAAATCTTTTAGAGATACGAAAATTATATGGACACAAGTGTTTGGAACAAATCCGATCTGACAACTCATTTGAATGGTTAGATGTGCCATACATCATTTAACGGCCATGATCTATTATGCTAAAGCTGTTATAATAATTTTTTAACATCTATAAATATGTACTGGTTTCTTTAGATTAGTATATCGAAAACACAAAAAACCTAATATCAACCATGTCGAAAAGAATTCTAAATCCATCCGAGGAAGAGAAGATAATAACTTCTTTCCTTGATTCTTTACCAGAAACAAATACTCCACCTTCTTCTACGATTTGTCTCAGTAACTCAACGAACCGTTCTATACACACTGGTTCTACTTCGCGTGCTCCAAACAAGACTCCTAAAGCACGCTCTGGAGCCAGCGGAGAAAATGTAGTCCTGAAAACACCTCCATCGACGCATGCTATTGATGCTTATGAAGAACCAAAGGTCTCTGTTTTTAATTGTCCAAATGACCATTACGCTTGTTGTGACAAACACATGCTGAAGTTTGAGATGGATCATTAAGAACTGTGTTTTATTGGTAATGTATAACTACTATTGCCGCACGACGGTCACTCGTCAGTACAATAAGTGCCTATGGCTTTTATGTTTACTTATTTTTGATTACTGTGTGCTTCAGTAATGGGATGTGGATTACATGTTTAGTAATGTACTATATATTATGTGTGTTATTATTTCTGTAAGGCTTTTATCTGTAAAGCTTTTAGTTAAAATAATGTATCAAAATTTGAAATATCTTATTTCCGATTAATGTGTGCTTAAAAAATTATTCGTTTCAATGTCATAACTTGATACTTTGATTGACCACATATTCATATACTAAAAATCTAATGAAATATTTGGTTAACCATATAAAACGTGGACACAATCGTTACAGACCAAGGTGATTTGACAAGACAATATGCAAAGACAAAACAAATTATGTGGACTATCTCCATTATTTGTGGATATGGTTTTACTTACGTTTAAACATATAACTTCTACTACAAATACATATGATGGAGTGTATAACTTCTACACCTATCAATAACACACATAATGTCTTCCAGCTCTCCTAAGGAAGACTCTAAATCAACAAATGTGGCAAATTTTTTTGATATTCCAAAATACTCGTGGAAAACCGAAACTCAATGCGACGAATTCACTCAAGAGATACCCACTTATTCGTGGCAATTTAATATGTGCTCAGCAACCCATAATGAAGATTCTACATCAACAATAGTGCCGGACAGCCAGTGCTTGCCAAACATACACCACATTCCTTAATTCTCGTGGGAAACTGAATCTCAGTGCGACCAATATACTAAAGAGATACTCACATACTCGTGGAAAGTTGATTCATGCTCTCCTTCCAATGTTGTGAGTCCCAAATTTGAAGATGGGTTCAGTTATTCAAAACACAAATATGATAAGCAGCCAGAATGTCATGACCAGAAGCGGGTTGTCGATGAAGTATTGTATAGACAAATCGAAGACAGACAACCATCTCAATTGATTGAAAAGTCAAATACTTACGGTGGAAGTATTTCAAATGAATGTAAAGATAACTACTACGATTATGAATTTGCCCAAAGTCCAGAAATCCCAAACTTAAATCTAGATGTTGATGCAATCAAAAGGGAATTTTGCGACGGATTTTTAGATTCTCCAGCAAAGAAATAAAAGGGAAAGAAAAGTTTCTGGTTCTAACCGTTGTTTGGAGTGTATACATATATGTTTTAAAAATTAGTAGTCTATTATGTACTTGTACCATAACCGTTGTATGTTTAATATTTTCAAGTCTCTAATGTACCTGTGAAAGAGGTCGTTTTAAAAATTATGTTTCATTATTTGTAATGTTTTATTGGAGTTGCATAATCAATATATCTCGTTTGTATGATTGTTATCGACACTAATTCATTCATGTTAGGTTGTTATTGAATTGTTGTGATTGTTATCGTTATATGTTGTAAACATATAATCTTTAAATGGGTTAAGATTGTTATCGTATATATTGTGGTTTCTTTACCCTAATTCCTAAATGAAAAATTTGATTGATTTAGCGTTAAATTAGCGTCACATCACATGAATTCGACGCTAATTCGACACTCATTTTGTTTAATAGCGTCGAATTAGCGTCAAAGTCATGTTATTTCGATGCTAATTCGACGCTAAATTCTTTTTTTTTTTAAATTAATTTTATTTATTAGTAATGAATTATCAATACATACATTTTGTTATAAATTTGTAAGGAAATGGATTTAAGAAATATGTAGAAAAATAGATTTTAGGAAATTTGTTATGAAAAAATTCATTGTGATTGTTATCGTTATATGTTGCGGTTTTAAAATCTTCAAATGGGCTAAGATTGTTATCGTATATGTTGCAGTTTCTTTACCCTAATTTCTAAATGAAAAATATGTTTGATTTAGCGTCAAATTAGCGTCAGATCACATGAATTCGACGCTAATTCGAAGCTAAATCATTATTTTTTTTTATGTTCATTTTATTTTATATATTAGTAATGACATATCAATGTACATATGGATTTAGTAAATATGTAGGAAATTTGATATGTAAAAATACATGTGATTGTTATCGTTATATGTTGCGGTTTTAAAATCTTTAAATAGGTTAAGATTGTTATCGTATATGTTGAGGTTTCTTTTCCCTAAATCATTTAGCGTCAAATTAGCATCGAATCACATGAATTCGACGCTAATTCGACCCTAATTTTGTTTAATAGCGTCGAATTAGCGTTGAATTCATGTGATTCGATGCTAATTTGACGCTAAATCAAACTAATTTTTCATTTAGGGTTTAGGGTATAAACAATAAAAGATTTAACATCGACGAGTCAGAGTAAAGCTACAATGTTATCTATATTCAAAGATTTAATTGTCAACAAATTAGTATGTTTGTATAATTCGATGTTACAAATGCATGTAAGGACTTATATTTGAAAAAACTATATAGGTTTACATATACCATCATAACCCTTTATGAACCAAATAGGTAATTTCAAATTTCAAAATTATAAATTATTCTATTATATGAAAGATTGAAAATGCTAAGATAGTTTTCGTATCAGTGGCGGATACCTTAAACCCTAAACTCCAAACGTAAAATTAGGTTAAGGTAGCATCGATTTAGCATCGAATTAGCATCGATTCGATGCTAATTCGACGCTATCTGAACTAATTTTACGTTTGGGGTTTAGGGTTTAGGGTATTAAACGGATCAAATTATTTTGATCCGACGCAAAATCGACGCTATATTGAATTAATTTGATTTCACCAATGGCGGTTAACCGAAAAAATTCAAATTTTGTTTGTTAAACCAATGGCGGTAAACCGAATTAATTTTAATTTAGCGTCGAATTGGTGGGCAGTTCGACGCTAATTTGACGCTAAATCAAATAAATTCAGATCTGTAACATTAACTCTGCGTGGGGAATAGAAATTATATTTAAATGTAAGCCGACGCTAATTCGACGCTAGTTCGAAAATTTAGCGTCGAATTAGCGTCGGTACCCGATTTTTATACGGAGACCGAAGTCTTCTTCTCCGGTCCTCTCACTCTCTGCAAATCCTCTCCTCTCACTCTCTCCATCTCCGACCACCGCCGTTCTCTCTCTCTCCAACCACCGCCGGTCTCTCTCTCCCGCTCCTCTCTCTCTCTCTCTCCCACTCTCCTCCGCCTCTCTCTCTCCCTCCCCTCTCCCTCTCCCTCTCCTCTCCGCCGCCGCATCTCCTTCCGTCCGCCGCCGTCGCTCCTTCCTTCCGCGGCCGCCGCATCTCCTTCCTTCCGCCGCCGTCCCTTCTCCTCCCCCGCATCTCCTCCTCCGCATCTCCGTCCGCCGGATTACAAATGGTAATATATATATATTTTTATTTTAAAATATTTTTTATATATTTGCAATTAGTTATAAATTAGTTATATATATTAGTTATGGAATTTGAAATGAAATTGATTTTAGAAAATGGTTTATGAAATAGTAAATAGAATTTAAGAAATTATGTATGAAATAGAGTTTAGGAAAAATGTAGGAAATAAATTTAAGGAAATGAAATTGAATTTAGATTTGATAAGTTATGGAATTTAATTTAGATTTGATAAGTTATAGATTTGAATTTAGATTTTATGAAATTTATTTATGTAAAGTCAAATAAAACAAATTTATGAGTTTTTTGAATTTAAAATATTTATTTAAAATTAAAACCGAATTTAAAAGTTATTTTCGATAATATAAAATAATTTCATAAATGTTAAATTTATTTCGAAAATATAAAATTATTTCCTAAATATAAAATGTAAAAGTTTTTCCAACATTATTTCAGCACTATAAAATTATTTCCTAAATTTTAAATTTATATTTTACATTTTTAAATTTAATAAATATATAGTAAATAGAATTTAGGAAATTTGGTATGAAATAGATTTTAGGTAAAATGTAGGAAATAAATTTTAGGAAATGGAATTGAATTTAGATTTGATAAGTTATGGAATTGAATTTAGATTTGCTAAGTTATAGATTTGAATTTAGATTTTATGAAATTTATTTATGTAAAGTCAATTAAAACTAATTTAGGAGTTTTTTGGATGTTAAAATAATTTTTTTAAATGAAAAACCAATTTGCAAGTTATTTTTCGATAATATAAAATAATTTCATAAATGTTAAATTTATTTCGAAAATATAAAATTATTTCCTAAATATAAAATATCTAAATTTTTCCAAACATTATTTCAGCACTATAAATTTATTTCCTAAATTTTAAATTTATATTTTACATTTTTAAATTTAATAAATTTTTTTTATTTTATAGGATGATCGACGTCATCCTCCTTCATACGGCCAATTATTTGGCGAGGATGCTTCGATTCCAGGATCCGATGGTCGTCGCGGATCCGGATCATGATCGGGGTCGGGTTCGCAGGCTGTGAACTATCGTCCACGAGCTCCGCCACAGGCTCTGCCACGATCTCCGCCACTAGCACCGCCACCGCCTCAGCTAGAGCCTCATCCAGAGCCAGAAGAAGGCGAAGATGATCATCCCGATGACCACAATGAGCCCCCTCCACCGCCAAACGCGCCTCTTATGATGCGGATTTCTGAGCTTCTCCGCCAATCTGGACGTGAGACACGGCTTACGATTATCCATTCGTTGAGGCCTCATGGTACATTATGGTATGTTTTAATTTTTTTCAATATTACTAATTAAATTTGTTTTCTGTAATTAATTTTTAATTACAAGTTATAATTAAATTATTAACATTCTAATATTTTGTTTAATAGGTTTACAGATAACAAGGTTGCGTGTTCGGTCACCAAGGCAATCAAGGGCCACTTCACTATGCCGCATCCTAATTGGAGCATGAAGCCGCATAATGTTTAGTATATTTGGTTCGAGTCATGGGCGGTAAGTCATTTTATATTATTTAATTTTATTTATTAAATTATTTGATTATAAATATATTCATAACAATATTCGTATTTTTGTAGCAAGGGTGACATTGGGAGGAACCTCATACTTTCGAGTGCGAGAGGCGTTCGAGAAAAAGACCCTAAAGTGTCTCAATGGTTACGTCACGAACTTGAATAAAGCGTGGGGCAAGAAAGGCGATGAGACGAAGCCGCTTGGGATGGATCCCGATGTTTGGTCGGGCCTAGTGCAATATTGGGAGGATCCCAAATCGGTGGTTAAATTAGGGAAGTGTTCTGCATCCCGTCTCACGCCGGTGGCCGAAGGAGATGGACCTTCAAAGCATTGTGCGGATCAATCATCATACGCCACAGTACGACTGGACATGGTAATATTTGTATAAATTAATTTATTTGATTATTTATATTATAAATATTTATTTATTATATATTTTATTTTTATCTCTGTTTATTTTTGTTTAACAGGTTGATGGCGGTGATCTTCCTCCAATGGTTAAAGTGATGAAGAAAACTCATCGGAGGAAGGATAAGACGTTTGTTACCGCTCAAGCGGAACAAACGTTCAACGCGTACAATGCACGTCTTGAAAAGCTAGATGAGTCTGTCCAGTCTACGATGGGTCTCGAAGATTTCTATAGACTTTACGAGGAGGTAATTTATTAGGTTTTTATTTTATATTATAACTTATTTTTAATTATAACTTACTTTTAATTATTATTTTATTGTATAACACTTTTATTTTTTAGGTTGCACCGAAGAAGAAAGGACGAACGATGGGTGTTGGATCCATCAAAGATGTCCTGGCAGCTTGTTCGTCTTCTCAATATTCTTACTCGTCGGGTTCGTCTCAGCCGCGTTTGACCGCTGAGTTGCAAGCTGCTAAAGCTGAGATTGCTGAGCTAAAGACCCATGTCTCATCATTGAGCAGTCTCTTTGACATCATTGCAGTGGATAACCCGACATTAGCCACTGCCTTGCAAGGGATGAATCGTCCTCCACCGCCTCCTACACCTCCCGGTGCAACGCAATTCCACCAGGAGTTCGAAGATATCGTTAACCTAAGGACCCAACAGCCGCCGTCGGATTAACGTTTTAATTTAATTTGTAACGGATAATTTTATTTTGTATCGGATAATTTTTAATTTTTATTATAATAATTATAATAATTTATAATTTATAATAATTTTGTATAATAATTTTTTTTTTTAAAATGTTATCATTCGACGCTAAATCGATGCTAAATCGATGCTTATGTAGCGACGAATTAACGTCGATACCTGATTCATTCGACGCTAATTCGACGCTAATTTAGCATCGATTTAGCATCGAATGAATCAGGTGTCGACGAGACATCAGCATCGATTTAGCGTCGAATAAATCAGGTGTCGACGGTAATTCGACGCTAATTTAGCATCGAATTACCATCGATTTAGCATCCATTTAGCATCGAAACTTTTCGATGCTAATTTGACGCTACAGTAGCGTCGAAATATTGTGTCGGATTAGCGTCGAACATCCGACGTTAAATTAGGGTCGAATTAGCGTCGAACTTCATTTCGACGCTAAAATAGCGTCGAAAATGAATTAGCGTCGACGGCTTAGCGTCGAAATGTATTTCGACGCGAAATCGATGCTAAGAGGTTTTAGCGTCGAAATAACATTGAAATATGCCGACGCTAAATCAGTGTTTTCTTGTAGTGTTCTTCTTCCGTTGCAGTTGCTTCGTTTGCCTCGGAGGGGTTAGCGTTGGCATCAACTTTGTCTGGCGGGGAGTTGGAATCTACATCCATGGCAACCACTTCCTAGTCGATTTGAGGCACAGTTAAAGGACTGCTGGGTCCAACTTCACTAGAGTCGACTGAGTCATTTTCTATGTCCACCTCATAATCCGGCTCTCGCCGTCCGTCAAGTAGAGGCTCGCTTTCTTTGACTTTGCTTATCAGAGTATTGTCTGCTTCTTCCTGGACTTCTGCGTTAGCGGCAGTTTCTTTAGAAGCTGTTGTAGTTTCTTTCTCCTTGGCTTTCTTGGCTGCTTGAGATCGAGTCAAGATGTTAACCACTTCTAGAACAAGGATACTTGGATGCTCAATAAACTCCATTGGCATGATTCGCATCAATTCAGGGTCGGAGGTTGAAGCGAGGACTACGAGGGCATCAACAAGAGTGTTATCTCCTCTAGGAATTCGAGTAAGTGTGAATTCTGTGAACTGCGCGTCCAACTCTTGGACAACTTTAAGGTACGCTTCCATGCGCTCGTCCTTCATAGCGTATTCTCCGCTGAACTGGTTTGCAACCAACTGGGAGTCGCAAAATACGTGAATGTGGTCGAGTTTAAGTGCGTGCGTAAGTCTCATGCCGGTTATAAGAGCCTCGTACTCTGCTTCGTTATTAGATGCTCGGAAGCCTAGGCGGAATGACTGCTCCAGTATTTTGCAAGTGGGTGATGTTAAGCGAATCCTGACTCCCGAACCAATTTTAGATGATGACCCATCGACATGAAGTTGCCAGACTAGGTTCAGACTCTCTTTAGCAACTGCCTCTTCCGGAAGCTCGATTAGAAAGTCAGCTAGGACTTGTGATTTTGCGCATCTTCGCCCGCGGTATTCAATGTCATACTCGCTTAATTCGATTGCCCACTTAGCCAATCGTCCGGACTGACCAGGGTTGTGCAAGACAGAGCGGAGAGGGAAGGTGTTGAGGACCATGATTGAATGTGACTGAAAGTATGGCCTCATTTTTCTTGCAGACATGATGACTGACAAGGCTAGCTTCTTCATGTGTGGATATCTTATCTCGACATAAAAGATTGGCTTTTGCTCGCCTCTTTCTTCGTGAATCAGCACTCCGCTGACTGTCGTATCAGAAACTGCGGTGTAGAGAAATAAAGGTTCTCCTTCTACTGGCTTTGCGAGCACTGGCGGGCTTGCTAAGTAGGCTTTTAATTGTTGGAATGCCTCTTCGCACTTCTTTGTCCATTCAAACTTCTTGTTTCCACGAAGGATATTGTAGAAGGGTAGGTACTTATCTGTGGATCGTGAAATGAACCGATTTAACGCATCTACTCGCCTAGTGAGCCGCTGCACGTCTCTTTGCATTTTTGGTGAAGTCATCTGGATCAGGGCGTCGATCTATTTTGGGTTCGCTTCAATGCCTCGATGAGTCACTAAGTAGCCTAGGAATTCACCGGATGTGACTGCAAATTTGCACTTTGTCGGATTCAGCCATGTTGTGCAAATTCAGTTGCTTGAAACATTCTTCTTGGTGTGCTACGTGATCATTTTCTTCTAGCGACTTGACAAGCATGTCGTCAATGTAAACTTCCATGTTGTTCCTGAGTTGTTTTGCGAATATCTTGTTTACAAGTCTTTGGTACGTCGCTTCAGCGTTTTTGAGGCCGAAAGGCATCACTTTGTAGCAGTAGATCTCGTGATCTGTGATGAATGTTGTTTTCTCTCTGTCCTCTGGGTGCATCATGATCTGATTATACCCGGAGAAAACATCCATAAATGTCAGCAGCTTGTTACCTGTTGTAGCTTCCACCAATCGATCTATGTGGGGGAGTGGAAAGCTATCTTTCGGACAAGCTTTGTTGAGGTCTGTAAAGTCTACGCATACTCTCCACTTTCCATTCTTCTTCTTTACAACGACGGGATTAGCTAACCAGTCAGGATACTTTACCTCGGTGATTGATCCAACTCACAAGAGCCTCTCTACCTCATCGTTTACTGCCTTTGCTCTCTCTAACCCGAGTTTGCGTCTCTTCTGCTTAACAGGTTTGAAAATTGGCTCAACATTCAACTCATGGCAGGTCACGTTGATATCGATTTCTGGCATATCTTCTGCTGCCCATGCAAAAGTGTTGATGTTCTTCTTCAGAAATAAGACAAGGTCGTCCTTGATCTTTACGTCAAGTTTAGCACCAATTTGTACACATCTTTACGGATGATCTTTGTCTATGCAGACTGAGATAACGGGATCGCAAGAGGGATGGGTTTCTTCTAGGTGATCCTCGTTGAGTTGTAGTTGCTATAAGAGTTTATAGAGCTCTTTAACCAGCTTTCTATCCGTCTTCATCTTCTTACGTTGTGTCTTGGCACCAGGTTCTGTTACCAGATTACGGAGCTTATGCTCAACAAGGAAACAGTTCCAAGATTCTCTTTAATATCCCCAAATAGTTTCTACACGATTAGGAGTTGGGAACTTGAGACACAGGTGATAGGTAGATGGCACAGTGCGCATTGAGTTGATCCAGGGAGTGCCTAAGATTATGGTCTCCATTGTTAAGGTCATCTCAGAGAAATTGGTAACAGGCCTCGGTCCTCCTTCTAGAGTAGAGAGGTCAACATTCATCCTTATGAGTGTTTCACGAAAAATGACATCCAAAGAGCTTCCTGTATCGATTAGGATACAGGACATGTTGCATTGTTGACGACGAGCTTGAGTACCAGAGGGTCGTTATGGGGGTGATCAATACCTGCTGCATCTGCTTCCTCAAAAGAGATTATATCGTTTAGTAATTTAGACGGCTCGGACAAATTCTTGCTGACTTCAGCTCTCCGCTGGTAGGCTTTTATAGAAGCTATAGTATCCGAGCAGTAACAAGATCCTCCCATGATCATTAGTATATCTTGACGGGCTCCGCCTCCAGCTGGCTCATTGTTTCTCCTTCTTGGTGCAGGTTGCTCACCTTGCGCAGGTTGCTGCTTGTTGATTTCCATCTCGAAATCCTTGATTTCGATGTTGCCTTTAAGCTTCCCAGCGGCTAGTGCAGCAGCGAGTTTTAAAGAAAGAACGCGACACTTAGTTGTTGAATGCCCAAAGGATTTGTGATGTTCGCAGTATTCCTCTTCGTCAAAGTTGCTCTGTTATCTTGTCCACGTGTTTGACCAGCTACCGTGGCCTCGACCATGGCCGCGACCTCGGCCTCTTCCTCCGTTGTAACCTTGGGCTTCCACTTGGTAATTGTGAGCGCCCTTGGATTCGTGATGCACAAATCTTGATCCCTGGTTACTCTTCTTAGCTTGCGGCTGACTCTGAGTAGGTGGAGGGTGAGGGGTAGGCTTTGTTTTCCCTTGAGCTTGGGCATTAATGCTCTTCTCGTCCTCGACTGTTGCGAAGTCAGTTGATCGATGCAAAGCGTCTTGAATTGTCAAGGGTTTGTTCAAGATCATCTCTTTCCAAAATTCAGAGTCGTGCCGTAGTGACTTCTTTAGTGCCTCGAGCGCATTTTTGTTACTTATGCCTTCCACTTTAGATAGCACTGTCTTGAAGCGCTCTATGAAGTTCCTTAATGTTTCATTTTATCCTTGTTGCAGATTCCAGAGATCCGCTTCCGATGTTTCAGGCTCAATGAAGATGGCGTAGTGCTTTAGGAACGCTGCTGACAACTGATTGAAGTTATCAATGCAGTTCCTCTCTAGCTTAGAAAACCATTGGAGAGATTCTCCCTTAAGGTGTTCCACGAAGAGAAGACAGCGCCCCGCATCTTCTTCATCTTCCTTGAAGTTAGCTCGTCCTAGCGCAATCGTAAATGTCATCAAGTGCCCTGATGGATCCGTCTTGCCTTCGTAGAAGGCCACTTTGAGTCATCCCGGATCGGAGAATTTGACTTGCCTAATGCGATTTGTAAAAGGGGTGTTTTGGACCTCCGCAAGTACTCGATCAAGTTCAGGTGCCTTGATGACTGCCTTGTGTAGCTCGGACCGAACGTTTCTCATTTCAGCAGCCGCTCGCTCTATGCTACGTCGTATCTCATCCAACTCAGCCTTCTGAGTCTGGAAGGCTACATGCCGCTCCTCTTCGAACTTGGACTGCTCTGACCAGGTTATATCGTCTTCTTCGTCGTCGAAGCCTTGCTGTTGCTCTGCGTTGGCGTTGCTTCGTTCAGTGTTTATTGTTGCTCTTCCAGTAGCGATGTTCCTTGTGTTGCGTTTCGCTCTCAGATTCTCCGAATTATTTGTCACAGTCGCTGTGACATTCGGCCGCTCAGTTTCAGTTTGGGCAGTCGCGCCTTACTCGCCTTGCGGGGTTGGCGGAGGAAGAGGTTGACGTTGCCCTCTTGGTGGCCTGATTGGAGTTGCGAAATCCGAAGACGTCGGAATTATACGTGCTACGGGCTGTCTGAACATACCTGCTCTTCTGTTTCTGACCCGATTCGCTGTTGCGAGAACGCGTAGCTCTTGATTGGTCTTTTCTTGCTCCTCTGTCTTCTTTAGTAGCGTTTCTAGCATCGTCTTCATACCAGTGAGGAACTCGGACGTCACTATTGTGACTGCTGTTGTTGGAGTGTCAGGAACAATCAGTGTGTTGTTTATTGTTTCCCCAGTTCCAGTGTTGTCGTCTCTCGATCCGCCGCTGGAGTTGTTGCGATTCTGTTAATTGGCGATGCGTTGCCCTTCAGCGATGTGTTGCTCTTCTGCGATGCGTTGCTCCTCGGCGACGCGTTGTTGTTCGGCAGTGAGTTGTTCACTGTTGTCTCCAGACATCCTTGCTTGCATAGTTTGCACTGTGATCTTCTTGTGTAAGAGTGTCTTGCTGTTTCCCCTTAGTCGTCGCCAAGTTGTAGGAGTCGTAACTCGCACAATCGAATTTGTAGGGTTGTTGAGGAAATGCGAGACTCTTGAGTGAATCACAATGCAGAAAATGTAAACACTTGCGTTTGCTCTTAAGAGAGCTTTATTCCTTTTGATGCGAAAATTCTGATCCCCTTTCTGGGTGAATACAATGAGCTATTTATAGCTTTTTAGACTAGGGCTAATAATATATTTGGGCCAAGCTCATTAAACATTTAAATGACTTTTGACCCATATTATCGTTAAGCTCATTTTAATTATGAAATTAATGATATTATGGGATTATCTTGAATTAGGCTTCTACAAGCCCGTTTATGATTTCTTCAAGCCTTTTTGCAGAATCGTTCATGTCGTTACATCGATCTCTTAGGGGTGAAATCCGACCCCTACAATAATCAACTATATATGTTTTTATATAGTTAATGCGATGTAGTTAACTATGTTCCGATGTGTAATTGGATGAAAATAGTGAAATATGTTTTTAGATAGTTACAAATATGATGTAGTTAACTATGTTATTAATAAAATAGTTAACTATGTTATTAAATAGTTAATTATTACATTATATTTGTTTTTTTTTTGTCATATTCTCACTTCTTCTTTTTTGGAAATGTTGTGCAAAATATAGATTAACATTTTGCAGAAACTAATCGTAGAAGCAATTAAGAAAATATTTTAAGAGATTTTTTATTTATTATATTTAGAGAAAAGAGTTTTAGGGATTTTAACTAATTTTTATTAAATATCTATGTTATTAAATAGTTAACTATTACATTATATTTGTTTTTTATTGTCATATTCTCACTTCTTCTTTTTTGGAAATGTTATGCAAAATATAGATTAACATTTTGGAGAAATTAATCGTATAATCAATTAAGGAAAGATTTAAGAGATTTTTTATTCATTATATTAGAGAAAAGAGTTTTAGGGATTTTAACTAATTTTTATTAAATAGCTCATTAATGTTATTTTAGTTATTTTTTATTTAGTGGGTGTTAGACATCTAATTTTCATTTAGGGCATGTTATACACCAAATTAAAGGTCTCCAACCTATTATACACCTAATTAACCCAAACAAAAATCACAAATATTTTATTGATTGAGATTTATTACATTGTTTTTTTAGTAGAAAAACAAATAATACATAAAAACATAAATATGAATATAAATGTAAATCCTAGACCCAATCGACCACTCTTAGACATATTATAGAGACAGTTTTCATATGTCGGAACCGTCTTGACTATTAGCCCGTTTTCCTTAAAATAATACGTTCGGGGTTTTTTCCCGTTTTTTTTTATAATATTCATTCATGCCTACGGGAGCATGATTTAGCAGTGTATCCGGAAAAAAACACGGTTCTTTTTGGTTTTTTCCTGGACACTCTATCTTTTGACAGTCATAATCCAATATGTTATGCAACTCAATAGATGATGTCGACGGTTTCGCCACACACCATGTGGGTACCGGGATATCAATGTGCGAAGTTGCTGGAACATCTGGAAATTGTTTCCAGTTAGAAATAAGATGAATAATAGAAAAAAAAACAAACAAACGACTGACTTGTCACTTAGTCTCTATGTAGATGTAAATCAAGCCGAGATCCCAAAAACAATTAATATTTGGATAAAAAATATTAGTTAAAATTCATGAAGACCCACTTGTTATTTATTATACACTATGAAGAAGGAGACATTTACTAATCAATAATCATTTGGCCATGACTATTACAAATCAGTAATTAGTTTTCTACAAATTGATAATTTAAGTAGGTTTCTACTTTCTAGTGGTGTTTGTGTTCACTTGATAAAACTAGAGGATGTTTTGATAAAATCAAGAAAGAATGACAATCAAACAAAAAAATATCAAAGAATCAAAGTCGGTTCTACACTTACTTTTTAGTGAAGTTATTAATATATGAAAATGGAAACAATAGAGAAAATAAAACATCCTCTTTTGAAAAAATAGTGAACTATATATGTTTTTATATAGTTAATGTGATGTAGTTAACTATGTTCCGATGGGTAATTGGAAGAAAATAGTGAAATATATTTTTAGATAGTTACAAATATGATGTAGTTAACTATGTTATTAATAAAATAGTTAACTATGTTGTTAAATAGTTAACTATTACATTATATATATAAAAATATATATTTTTTTTTGTCATATTCTCACTTCTTCTTTTTTGGAAATGTTGTGCAAAATATAGATTATCATTTTGCAGAAATTAATCGTAGAAGCAATTAAGAAAAGATTTTAAGAGATTTTTTATTTATTATATTTAGAGAAAATATATTTAGGGATTTTAACTAATTTTTATTAAGTAGCTCATTAATGTTATTTTAGTCATTTTTTATTTAGTGGGTGTTAGACATCTAATTTTTAATTAGGGCATGTTATACACCTAATTAACCCATTATTATATCTAATTAAGGAAAATAATTAATTTCCTATTTTGAATTCAGTTTTTAAAATTTAATTTAAATATATTTAATCATTTAAAAACATATTTTCTTTATTTTGAATTTTAAATTTTCGGAAATTAAAATTTTATATATATATATATAAAAAAAATCAAAATTAAGGGTAATTTTGGATTATTAAAAAATAAAAAACTAATGGGACAAAGTTATATTATTAAAAATGTAATAGGACAAAGACAAGTTGAAAGTGTACTAATTTTACAAATTTCTCTAGTTTAATAATAATATGATTTGCTTTGGATCACATATGGACCCATGAGGCTCTTGCAACAAATCAAGCCTCCATATTGGATAAACCACCATCCTCAAAACTCATGGGCCAAACCAAATCAAGCTTATAGGCGGAAACTTGTTGTTGACTTGATATGTACTTGAGTCTTGCAATGCTCACTTGAAGATGTTTCAAAATTAATTGAGATCTCTTGGTATATACTTGGAGATCTACCATTGTTCCCTCAAAGGTATTTTTTAATACTTGGGAGAGCTTAGAAATAATCCGTCATAGGGAATTTTGACCATTCTGTCTCACATAATTCTCGGGTTCTTCTTATGTACCAATCACTTAACAAACAAGACTTTGCTCAGAATCTTCTAAAATTCTTACAACTCCCTCATTCAATATGCATTCATTAATCTTCTTCTTATTTTTTGAGATTTTACCGAACAACTTGTGTGCACTCATTCTTTGCCACATAAATTGACAGAAATTACATCTAGTCACATCCATATCAAACGTTCAGACCCAAATCAATCTTATCCCATGATTCCAGAACAAATCCAAGCACGTTACTAATCATATGTTCCCTTTCTTAAGCCATCACAAACCATTATCTTTTTTTTTAATTCCATGTTGTGCCTCAAATTAAAGTACAAAAACATTACCATGGCTATGGGAATAGAAAAGCATGATATTTGGTATTGTTTGACAAACCAGAAGTAGATGAATCACTGGATGATTTTCACTCGCTACGTCGTTCTTCCTCTACAAGCTTTTGTATTTCCTTCTGTACACTACTAGAAAACAGTCCATTTGTGACTACTGTTTGTGACTGAAAAATCAGTCACTAATTTTTGTGACTACTTTGAGACTCACAGGTGACCAATTTGTGACGACACTAAAATCAGTCGCAAAACAGTCGCCAATTTGTGACTGATCAACTTCGTCATAAAAGCGTAACAAATTAGTGACGAATTTGAGACAGACATTCGTTGGTTTTCATGTAGTCGCAGAGTAGTCACAAAAGACAGACTAATTAGCGACTGATAAAGTGGTCACAAATTTGCGACTGTTTTGTTACCATCAAAGCAGTCACAGATTAGCGACTACCATAAAAACGTAACAAAATACCCACTGATTTGTAACAACAATATTTTTAAAATTGATTTGGGGTTTAGGGTATAACAGTCTCAATTTCGTCACAAAATACCCACTGATTCGTGACTAAATTTTGACTCAAATATCCTGTTGCGACTAATTTGTGACTCTTTTGCGACTCCATAAAATTATGGAAAATGTTTTGAGGTTTAGGGTATAGCCGTCTCAATTTCGTCACAAAATACCCACTCATTTGTAATTACTTTGCGACTCGAATATCATTTTGCAACTATTTTGCGACTCATTCCCCACTACCTATAATATTTTGACAAATTAAACACCATATGGTAAGTGTATATTACATATTTCCGTGTTTAAGACTTAATCAACTATAATAGGGATTCAAAACAACACAAACAAATTTTTCAAAAATTTGTCTATCCACAAATGTTTTGTGAAGAACATGAAACTCTTATAAGTTATCTCTTACATTTGATAATTTTCAAGATTCAACCATCTTTACTTGATTTCTACTTTTTTAATTGATAAAATCAACCAAAAGATCAAGAAATACAAGGGAAATTTATTGGAAACTGTTATAGATTACTGTGTTTGCACTACAAGAAAACAGGAGCATTTGCAACGGAAATTTGCAACGGAATTAAATCGTCGCAAATTTGCCTCCGATTTGCGACGATTTTGCGTCCAAAATGTAAACGTCGACGCAAAATCGTCGCAAATTTGCGTAGGAACTTGACGATGCAAAAGCGTCGCAAATTGGCGACGAATTTGCGTCGACTTGTACATTTGGACGCAAAGTCGCCGCAAATTTTGCGACGGTTTTGCGTCGAATTATTATTTGCAACGGTTTTGCGTGGCGTTGTACGTTTACACGCAAAATCGTTGCAAAATGTGCGTCGAAATTGCAACGATTGAAACGTTGCGAGGCATTTGCGACGGAAGTTGGTTAAACACGTTTTAATCGATTCTTACTTGTTTATAAGTGAAATTTTTAGCCGCAAATCAGTCGCAAAAGTATTTGAAAATGGTTGGAAATTTGTCGCAAATTGAAATGAAAATTCTATAAAATCCGGATTTATCCTCATATATTATATATCATATCATCTCACATTCGATAATTCACATTATATTATCTCACATTCTATAATTCAACAAATATATATGGATAACAATCGATCATTGATTCCGGGTCCGGCTGGTGTGAGACAAGCAGAAGAACGGGCAAGGAAAAAACTTGAAGAATCGATGTTGGAAGAATGCAATTCTTATGAGAGACATGTACAGATGGTTAACTGTGTTGTTGAGGCAGAAGATCCATCGTTCACCGATGTCCTGTGGAAGACGACAATTGCAAATGTCAACAAATTAACAGGTATAATGAAATGCTATTATTATTAATTACTATATATATATATATTAGTAAGAAAAAGAAATAATTATATATATGTGAAAATTTGTATATTGTTTAATTGTCATTTAATTATATTTTACTTATTCTACGTTAACTATATACAGGTGGACACACACGTGGGTGGACACTGGTAAAAGAGTTGCATAAATTAAAAGCAGCACAATTAATGCGTCACGTACCATATGTGGTAGCAGTGATTCATAATTAATAGTATATAAACCCATTTGCGTGGGATTTGCGACGAACACGTCGCAAATGCGTAGCAATTGTTTATTTGCTACGTATTTGCGACGATTTCTTCGCAAATCCGTTGCTAATTGTGCTACACTTTTGCGACCATAATTACGGTCAACTCTATTAATTGATCGTACATGCATTAGCCCACTTTGCGATCAAATTACAAGGGAATTGCGAGGAATAGTTTTCCTATAAAAGCAATTCCAATCCCTCGCTCATTCCTCACATCTCTCTTCAAATGTCGATAGTGAATTGATTCCAAAAGGTGGAATTAGCCCTATAATCTACTATAATGCCATATCTGGCATTCAGAGTACATTATGAGGCTAAATCCGCTGTTTGGAATCAAAGTGTCTGTCGAAGCGTTTTAACGGAGGTAAAACAAAAATCCGTTCTAGGATTATTCCGTCATAAAAAAATTCCAGGTTAGATCGGATTAATTAGGGGCTCGGTCAATGTTGCATACAAATGCCACCGTTGACCGAGTCCCTAAATAATCTGATATAACTTTGAATTTGCCACGTACCATGCATTCAAAACAAAGGTTTAGGGTATAGGCATTTGCAACGGTTTTGCGAGATACCCGTTGCAAAATCGTTGCAAGTCTGAACATTGGCGACGTTTTTGCAACGGGTATCTCGCAAAACCGTTGCAAATGCCTACACCCTAAACTCTAACCAATACATTATTTACACCGTTTAAATTGGATCTTCTTCGAATATAAAAACATATCATAGAGGCCCTAAGTAATATATAAAATTATTTGCATCAATGTCCAAGTAATAGGAATAGGTAAAAAACACTAAGGTTTAGGTTATAGGTATTTGCAACGGTTTTGCGAGAAACCCGTTGCAAAATCGTTGCAAGTCTGACCATTTGCGACGTTTTTGCAACGGGTTTCTCGCAAAACCGTTGCAAATGCCTATACCCTAAACTCTAACCAATACATTATTTACACCGTTTAAATTGGATCTTCTTCGAATATAAAAACATATCATAGAGGCCCTAAGTAATATATAAAATTATTTGCATCAATGTCCAAGTAATAGGAATAGGTAAAAAACACTAAGGTTTAGGGTATAGGCATTTGCAACGATTTTGCGAGATACCCGTTGCAAAAGCGTTGCAAGTCTGACAATTTGCGACATTTTTGCAACGGGTTTCTCGCAAAACCGTTGCAAATGCTTATACCCTAAACTCTAACCAATACATTATTTACACCGTTTAAATTGGATCTTCTTCGAATATAAAAACATATCATAGAGGCCCTAAGTAATATATAAAATTATTTGCATCAATGTCCAAGTAATAGGAATAGGTAAAAAACACTAAGGTTTAGGGTATAGGCATTTGCAACGGTTTTGCGAGATACCCGTTGCAAAATAGTTGCAAGTCTGACAATTTGCGACATTTTTGCAACGGGTTTCTCGCAAAACCGTTGCAAATGCCTATACCCTAAACTCTAACCAATACATTATTTACACCGTTTAAATTGGATCTTCTTCGAATATAAAAACATATCATAGAGGCCCTAAGTAATATATAAAATTATTTGCATCAATGTCCAAGTAATAGGAATAGGTAAAAAACACTAAGGTTTAGGGTATAGGCATTTGCAACGGTTTTGCGAGATACCCGTTGCAAAAGCGTTGCAAGTCTGACAATTTGCGACGTTTTTGCAACGGGTTTCTCGCAAAACCGTTGCAAATGCCTATACCCTAAACTCTAACCAATACATTATTTACACCGTTTAAATTGGATCTTCTTCGAATATAAAAACATATCATAGAGGCCCTAATTAATATATAAAATTATTTGCATCAATGTCCAAGTAATAGGAATAGGTAAAAAACACTAAGGTTTAGGGTATAGGCATTTGCAACGGTTTTGCGAGATACCCGTTGCAAAATCGTTGCAAGTCTGACAATTTGCGACGTTTTTGCAACGGGTTTCTTGCAAAACCGTTGCAAATGCCTATACCCTAAACTCTAACCAATTCATTATTTACACCGTTTAAATTGGATCTTCTTCGAATAAAAAAGTATGAGTCGTCTAATAAATAACAATCCCTCTATAATTATTCAAATAAAACTTACCAAAACATTATCGAGAAACATATATAACGAAGTATCAAATACATGTACTTATACTTAGAATGTGATCAATCTATCATTTTTGCCGATTTTACAAAAAACTTCAATTAGTAGTCTAACTTTGCTTCATACATGCACTAAGGACCTAAACAAGTGTATATTTACCTTTTAGGAATCATAATTTTGGTCTAAAACATCCAAACCCCTAAGTATACCCTAAATCTCATTTGCATGGGAATTGCGACGAAAACGTCGCAAATGCGTAGCAATATAGTATTTGCGAGGCATTTGCGACGTTTTCGTCGCAATTCCCAAGCTAATTTTGCTACGCTATTGCGACCATAATCCCATTAATTGTTCGGTCAATGACATTGGGATTTACATATTGCGAGGTTTTTGCGACGTTTTGTTGAATATTTGCGAGGCATTTGCGACGCTTTGTGGGCGGGAAACGAAAAGACGTGGGCGGCAATCATGCATTGGGCGAAATATTCGGCCCAATTAACGAGGGAATTGCGACGATTTGTTTAATATTTGCAACGGAATTGCGAGGGATAGTTTTCCCTATATATACAACCACAACCGACGCACATTCCTCACAACCCTCTTCTCTCTCAAAAAAAAAAACGTTTCTCTCTCTAAAAAAAGCTTCCCTCGACCTTTCCAATCTATCCCGACCTTTTAAGGTAAATCTCTAAACTTTCCTTTCTTTTTATTAATGTTAATTTTTTCTTTCGTATATAATTATTAGTTAATTGCGGTTTATAGGAAAATGGTTAGAAATAAGTAATTAGGAAACGAATTGTATTTGGGAATTGAGGATATTATAATAGTTAAAATTTTAAATTTACTAATTTTGTTAATTTATTTTGATGTTTAATGTTGATTACATTATTTTAAAAGGTTATCATTAAAATTGTTAAAATTAATATTAGACTAAATATTTTTTAAATATGCAATTACTAATTTGAAAAATTATCAAATTTATTTAGATGGAGAACGAGTATACCCAGTACGCAGCGTCCACTGCTTGTCAGTCAGGACCAGGACGGCGTACACATCTCTCGCAGGGCTCCGTAATTCCTGAGTCCCAACCGACGCCACCTCCTCAGCCGACGCCACCTCCTCAGCAAAACCCTGGAGCAGTTCTTTCATGGGATGACATGACTTTGGGGCAGCTTCTCGTTACTCCGGGACGGGAGGATCTTCCCCATTTAGACCCTAAATCCCGGGGCACTGCTGTATGGTAAGTAATTAATTTTTTATAGTTTTAATTTAATTTTTTTTTATAATTATTAATATATTTATAAAATTTTTAGGTTTTGGAAAAATTCGGTCAGCAAGGATGTTAGAAAGATCATAGAGCGGGATTTCAAGATGTGCCACACGAGTTGGAAGTTTGTTACCCCGGAGATCAAGGATCGGTGGTTCAAACAATTCGCGGTAAATTTTTTTATTATTTTTTAAAACTTTTATTTATTTATTCATTTTTGTAATTTTTAATTTATGTTCTAATTTATGACAATTTGCAGCAAAAATACTATTGGGACCCCGTTCATAATGCTTTAGTTCGTGAGGCGTTTGAGGAGAAAGCGAAGAACCGTCTCAACAACCAAATAGGACGGTGGAAGGCGAAGTGGCAAAAAAATCCGGATCCGAAGGTATGTATGCCATCTTTCTTCAATTCCAATATTTGGGCTGGCCTTGTCGCCTTCTGGGAGTTGGAGACATCTAAGGAGAAGGCTGTCCAGTGCTCGTCTGCCCGATTGACGAAGGTTGGCGGTAGTGACCACCCTTCAAAACACGTTTCGGGACAGATTTCTTTTGAGCAGCGTGGCTATGACATTGTAAGTTATTAATTTTTTTTACTTTAAATTTTTACGGTCACAAAAATCTCAACTTCTAATGTGTTCATTGTCAGGCCGTGGAAAAAGGAGTTCCCGCAACGATCCCAGAGGTTTGGGAGAAGACCCACCGCAGGCCGGACGGGACATGGGTTGATGAACGTGTCCACAAGGTCCACGACGATGTCATTGAGCGAGTCGAAGAACTCTCAACCCAGCCTACTCCCGATGGTCAACCTACTCAGTTGACACCGATGACGATCAACCAAATCGCAGCACAGGTAAAAACTTAATTTCCTTCTTAATTTTATTCACAATTTTAAATATTTAGTATACTATTAACATTTTAAAAAACAAAATTACATTACTATTTTTTATGGAAAATTGTAAACTTTTCATTTTATCTTGTAGTTGGCTCCTCGAAACCGTAAGGGAAAGATGGCATTTACAAGATCTATCCGGATGGATGATCAGGGAGTGCCATTTTGTCCCGTTACGAGATTTGCTTCTGATCCGGAATTGCGGAAGGAGCTCGAAGAAACGAAGAAGAGGACTGCCGCCCATGATGAAATGTTCGCGTTCTTAGCGACGCAAAACCCCGGGCTTCCCGAATTTCTGAGCAGCAAATAAGCCGACTTGGTTGGCACATCGACTTCGAGGCCACAAGGCGATGGAGGAGGCACATCGACTTCGAGGCCACAAGGCGATGGACATGACACATCGACCAGGGATCCGGTCGATGGTATCGATTTCGATTAGATTTATGTAAAACTTTATTTTATGTTTTATATTAAATTTTAAATATTTTCGAATTTTTTTTTTTTTTAAATTATAAATTAATTTTTTTCTTGTTTTTTTTTTTTAATAAATCACATTGAAAAACGTCGCAAAACCGTCGCAAAATAAAGCCGCAATACCGTTGCAAAGCTATTCGTCGCAAAACCATCGCAAAACTATTCGCCCTAATTACGTTGCAAAACCGTTGCAAAACTATTCGTCGCAAAACCTTCGCAAACATATTCGCCGTAATTACGTCGCAAAATCGTTGCAAATCTGCGGTGAACAGTAAGTGTCGCAAAAGCGTCGCAAATCTTTCGATACTCGCAAATTCGTCGCACAAGATTAAGTCGCAAAACCGTCGCAAAATTAGCGACGGTTTTGCGACTATCGATATATTTGCGACGATTTTGCGACGATTTTGCGACGATTTTTGGTTTGCGACGATTTAGTTGCGACGAACGACAATTCGTTGCAAAACCGTCGCAAATATCCATTTGCAACGATTTTGCCACGAAACCCGCCGTTGCAAATGGGGGTGTTTTCTTGTAGTGTTGGTCCAAATGTTTAGGGTTTAGGGTAAAGATTTGTCACTACTAAATAGAGTCACAAAAGAGTGACAAATTAGTCATAATATAGTCACAAATTTACCAAAATATCTGAAATTGATTGAGAGGGAAACTAAAATTTTGGAGCCTAAAATTGTTTTGGTTTTTGCGGCTAAGTGTTCCCAAAATAAAACATACCAAATTTCTTCTTCTCCCAAAGCTTTCTCTCTCACACAAACCCTAAACACTTCTTATTTTGCCCCAATTGCACAATCTCTCTCTCTCTCTCGATGAATTTGAATTCACACTTTGAAATCCCCTTTTTCTCTTCTTCGCCGCTTCGTTTCCTCCTCTAAGAAACTTCCGATTAACCTCTAAGAAAAAGATGATGATTCTTCATCTGAAGGAGAAGACAAACCCAAACTTCCCGTCAAATCTCCTTCTTCTTCCGCTGATTCGCCACACCGAAGAAGCAAAATTCGTTTCAAAAGACGAAGAAGAAAATTGATTCACCGACTCCGAGAGATTAATCCGTGATGCTCCGAAGAATCAATGCGCCAAGAATCCGTCTAACTCCATCCACGGTATGTGATTTCATCTTTTCTTCTGTGATTTTGAATTTCGTATTTGACTTGGATTCGGATTTTGATTTGATGTTTGAGTGCGTTCTTCTGCTTTCTAGGGTTTATATGATGATTTAAGTTGAAATTACAGAGTAAATCTAGTTTGATGTTGTGTATTTGTTGATTTTAAGGGTTTGAACAAAGAGTGCGTTCTTCTGCTCTCTTTGTGTTCATGACTGTTCTTATGAACTATCTGGGTTTATAAAGTTATGCTTTTATTGCTTTAGATTTTGTGTTTTGATATTTTTTTGTAAATGGGTCTGAAGATTATGAAGTTTTCAACTTTGGAGGTTTCACATTTGACCCATAAAACGATTTTGATTTAACTTGTTTAGATTAAGCAGTGTTGTATCAAATTATCTGGTTCAAATTTATTTTGATCCAAAACTTGTTCTTTTCATGATTATAACGTAATCTCTTTTTGTGGTAACTCTCTTCCTCGTTTCTATGTTTTTAGAGATTTGTTACCTGCAAATAATGATTTCTGAAGATACAGTATCTCTTGCTACTTACAAAATTTTTAATTTTGTCTTCATACAATGAATCACTGAGAGACACTTTCTTATATATCCTGTATTTGAATCACCTGTGTAGTCAAAGTTTCTTGATTGGGCATTCACATTGACCCTGAACCTAATTGGAATTTCAATAGCTTGGTCTCTGATATCGAGTCTGTTGAAAAAAAGCTTAATGCTTTTCCAAAGTTTCCCCAACCATTTACTAACACAACCTTACGGTACATATCTCTCTCTTTTGAGTAATGCTTTGTTCATTCTTGAGAAATTTTTATAGTAATTGACTTTAGAACTCTTTGTTTTACTAAATTTAGCTAAAATTTAGTAGTTTCTGATGTTTAGGATGGGAAGAAATGGTAGAGGATTTGTAATGCGTGTATCAGAAGATGAGATGGAGAGTGATGAAGATGAAGAGAGTGATTGTTCCATCTTGGGACAAGAAGCAGATCTCTAATCGGAACTTGTTCAAGCTCAATTGCGTGATGGAGAAGAGTGTCGATGAACAAACTCAGTCTGTGGTTAATAATACCCCGGATTGCTTAAATGGTTCGTAAAGCTTCTCTCTTTTTCTTGTTTGCATACACAAGTAGAGAATTTGTTGTTGTTGATGGTGTTCCCATGTTTTACAGCTATAGAAACCAAAGAAGAAGTTAGTGTTTCTACATTACTTGTGAACATGGATAATAAATTTGATCCCTTTGATGCAATGAGCACTCCTTTTTACCAAACGGCTACATTTAAGCAGGTATTGAGGCATTACTTCAGTATATCATGGGGTAATTATGTCACTTGATGCTGTTTTTGGCTTGTTTTGTAGCCTTCTGCTATTGAAAATGGACCTTATGATTATACAAGAAGTGGAAATCCTGCAAGGGATGCATTAGAAAGGTAATTGTTTCTTAGCTTCTTCTCTATTCGTAGGTTATTTAGCTATATTTGTATAAGTTTTAGTATACCATTTCTTATTGAGGCTGTAATTTTTTCTTATTTTTCGGTTAGTCTCCTTGCGAAGCTTGACAAGGCGGATAGAGCATTTTGCTTTACTAGTGGAATGGCTGCTCTTACTGCTGTTACACACCTTCTCAAAAATGGTAATTTTCGATATTGACCTCTCCATTAGATCGGTAGCATAGACATGGTCTCATTGTATTATGTTTAATTTTGTTTCCATAGGCGAAGAAATTGTTGCTGGAGATGATGTATATGGTGGCTCAGACAGATTACTATCCCAAGTAGTTACAGCATCAAATCATTATATAACAGTGAGAAGTAATGGTGCATCTTGCCTTAGCCTTAGTCTTTAAGGTTTGTTTCAATTATGCATCTTGTAAATGTTATGGTTTGTTTCAAAGAGTAGAATATTTGATGGATCTTATATGTAATGTAACTTTTGTTTGTTTTGACAAGCTATATGCTTGTTTTGTAGTATAAATTTTCATTTCAAGTTCTTTCTTCATTAACAACATTAGGTAATTGTAGAAACACAAACAAACAACAATTAGTCACTTATAAGTGACTGAAAAAGACCAAAATGTGACTCATAAGTGACTTATAAACCAAAGCGTTGTAAATCAGTGGGAAATTAGTGACCAAAATGTGACTAACCTAAAATGTGACTAACCTAAAATGTGGTCTCTAATTAGAAGCTAATTAGTCGCTAATTTGCGACGAATATAGTTAGTCATAAATCAGTCGCAAAATCAGAAGTCGCTAATTAGTCGCTTATTTGCCACGCCAAAGGCAGTCCCAAATACGTTGCTAATTAGTGACTACCTTCCTGAGTCACACAAGTGTCGCTTATTTGCAACTGAAATGTGGAGTCGAAAAACTGTCGCAAATTAACGACGGAAAAACAAAGTCACACGTGTGTCGCTATTTTGCGACTGATTTGTGACGAATTTGCGACGAATCTGTGGTAGTCACAAATTTGCAACGACACATTTGCGACTACCAGATTCGTCACAAAGTAGTCGTAAATGGCTCATTTGTGACGAATTTGCGACGAATCTGGTAGTCACAAATGGGCTGTTTTCTAGTAGTGGTAGACCGTACACTCAAATCACTTTTCACGTAGATAACAAGTTTCCTTATGTACACTTATTCCTTATCTACAGAAATGAGTGTACGGTCTACATCCTGGATAACAAATCTCAAATAGCGCCAGACCATATTTTTTTCAACAAAGAATCGAACCTAGAACCAGGGGTAGATCCAATTAAGGTAAGGGATTAATTTTTTTATATTTAATGTACTGCCCTCGTTGCTTTTTTGAAACCACAAACCTTAGCAAATAATTAAAATAAATGCTCAATTTAATGTATTCTCATAGTTGAAAAAAAACCCTAGCCGTCAAGAGAGAAAGAGAGAAAAATGTGATTTTTGTTTACAGCTTCTCCGATGTCTGGTGTTTTTTATCAGCATCGTGAGAGGGTTGTAAACTAATAGATTTGACGATGAGCATGGAGTCTAGAGGGTGTAATGGAGTTTTTGTCAGAACGATGCAATGATTTTTGTCGTCTAATTTTTATGAGTTTCTATTATTCCCTTGTTTGGATTCAGTTTTTCTTCGAGGGTGAAGTATAAGATCTTTCGTTTGCTTTACCTCTTTAGTTTCTAGACAATTTTGGCTATCTATCTGATTTAGGTTTTGAAATTCAAATTTGTTCAACGACGGCTTTACTGGAGCTAACTCGGAACAAAATTGACAAACGCTGAAACAACCAGACTTTTTTATTTAAAACCTAACAATTCTACTGCGAAAATCAATAATTCATGTAACTCCAACAAAACAATCAAACTCAATAACCAATAATAAATCCATAAATTCAGCAAATGATCAACTCCTGAATTCCAATGAAACAACTAGCATTTCTAGCAACCTAACAGGTTCTACTAAAGTGCAATAACCAATAAACATCCTAATCATCCTCTTCCAAATGCCATGATTCCGCGATCACACATTTCTTTTACCTGCAACACATGTTAATAAGAGTTGCGTAAGTATTTCATAAATACCTAGTGAAGCGGCCATCTCGTCTACCGGTTACATAATAAGGATGACGAATGCCAATTACTAAACACACATTCAACAGTTCACAATGTTTGAAATATCAAAATAAGACCCAATAAACAAAATCTGCACGAAGCAACTCGGTGTCGATCAACACACCACCTCGGTGTCGATCGACACTACAAACATAATTCAACAATTTCAATAGGGTGTCGATCGACACTACCACTAGGTGTCGATCGACACCATTTTCACTACACAAGCCATACACAAAACCACGAGGGGTGTTGATCGACACTACCTCTAGGTGTCAATCGACATTCCATTGCAGAAACCGGGATCGAGCCAAATTCTCTCGCGGTTCAACTCCGTTTTCTCGATGAATCAATCACAGCAATATACAACATGATAATCACACTCACATCAATCACGAATAACACAAATATACGAACACAACATCAATTCTATCAAGGGAAATCACACAACCCTAACAAACGTATCCATAACCACGATCACGCACTCACCTTTGCCTAGAATCGAAAAGGATCGAGACAACGATGAGATAGCGGTGAATCACGAAATCAGACCTTCTCACCACGAGGACTCACTGATACGAGGGATTCTCCACGAAACTACGAAGAACGGGTGAATCCAACGCCTCTAAAACTCTCCGAAAACGTTTCCTATGGATTTCTTTGCAACAATCCACAAGAACACGAATTCCCTCACTCAATCTATGTTTTCTCTGCCTAAACTCGACGGCCATGAACAGAGAGAGTTTATATAGGTGAGCCTTAGGGTTTGATTCCCTAAACCGAGCCAAACCGTGATTAAAAACTTAATTAACCCAGTTATGCAACAATGGTGTCGATCGACACTCCCCATGGTGTCGATCGACACCCTCACTAAAAAGCTCTATTTTAGTTTTGGGATGTTACAATGGCAATCAAAGAAGAAGATTTATCTTAATTAAGGGAATTGTTGTCGTGTTATCGTATTAGATTTTTGGAAATTTGGCTACTATTGTGGATTCGGGAACACCTCATTGTCTACTTTTGACTCGAAACAAGACCCTCTTGGGATTCCTAATATGTCATTAAAGATGATTGTCCTCACTTTCTTTCCGGTGTGGAAAGACCATTAGTTTCTCTTTTTTCTTTTGGTGAATCACCGGGGATTTCTCCCTAGAATGTTGGAATTCGTACCGGTTTATAACGCTTTATATATTTTAATTACGAATTCAATTTCCAGGATGCGTGTAAATATTGAATCAAATCTAGACTACAAAGTTTTGGATATACCTGGATCAATTGCAGCGGAAAAGAGATTTTGATTGACCAAGGTTTTAGAGCACTTCAAACGCCGTGCCTCTATCGGTATCCACACGCACACAAACTAGATCAAACGGGATGCTAGTGCCGTAGAGATCTAATCTCAAAATTAGCGAAGAACTGTTTCTTCTTTTATTATGTTTTAGGTTTCGGCCGCGTAAGAGATCATAAGTCAATGATCAAAGCGTCAATATATATATAATGAACGTGTAACCTAATGGCTTGGGCTAAGCCCACTTAAAAAATCCTTGCCGCCCAAGTTACTTCTCTCACGTGCACACAATCATTCATATCTTTATATGAATATTGTTTCCTTATTCCACATAGTGCACGTGAATATATATATATATATATATATATATATATATATATTTGCATATCTTATATGAAAAAATATATATATATAATATATATATAATATATATTATACATAAACCTAATATAATATTAATCTAGTTTGCTTAGGTGTGTGACCCAATAGGATGGAATAATATTAGTAATGGGCTTTCAAGTCCATAAGTTATAAGCGGCTTCTAGCAAAACATTATAACCATCTTATATTATACAATTGTCAAACCTTGACATTTCAACTTTAATTAGATTAAAGTACAAATGATTTCAGGACATTCCCAACAATCTCCCACTTGTACTGGAATCATCTATTCCTATAATCCCTTCGTCTCTATATCTCGATATGGCATAAGGCAAGAACCGTGTCATCCTTATTATAGCCAGTATCACGTTCATCGAACTCCGATTTATACTGATAAAAACAAACGACTGACAATCACCTCGTTTGAGCGCGGCCACGCATTTCTCAGTATCAAATCTTCGATGGGCCCTGAGATATTTATCTCCTGTTATATAGGAGGGACAAATCCCATCTCGTTCCATCCCTGTTCCTTTACATACTTCATGATACGCCCAATCAATGCCTTTATAGTCACCTGTTACGGATAACGTTTGACACTGTCAAAGCGGACCAATTCATATGTAAGAAAGCATGATGAACTCAGGTCTAAGGACTATACTCTATAGTCGTTATGAGAACCTCTCATGACACTTGAATTTCCTGTAGAGTTCTCATCAGCGGGTCATATCCGATCATATGTTCTCTAACATATATCTATGTGATTGACTTTAATACTCTTATTAATGACTCCATGAAACTCAGTCATCAGTCACCTCACATGCCAGTTTCACGCGGTTGTTAGTGTCCTACTTTAACAACCTTGACCAGGGACAAATTTAATCTATGTCGTTTATTTCTCATAGGGTTTCATGATCAAGTCCTCAACTTGATGACCTATAGAACGTCATAAATTACTTTGGGACTATTATTTAAAAACACAGTTAAATAATACTGAAATCAAATTTCATTAAAATAACCAAAGTTTGATTACAAGAACATTAAAACATAACTTAAAACAAGACAACTCCCACTAAAATCAAGATCGCATCTTAATTTCCTTAAGTCCTATAGCAACCGTATGACTCTCATGCTTAGGTCTTGGGAGGGGCTTGGTCAGAGGATCAGCGACATTCTCATCCGTTGGAACTCGGCTGATCTTCACGTCTCCTCTATCAATTATATCACGAATCAAGTGATATCTCCTCTCTATGTGTTTGGATTTCTGGTGAGATCTTGGTTCCTTTGCCTGAGCAATTGCTCCATTGTTATCACAATACAATGCTACAGGCTCTGAGATACTAGGAACCACACCAAGTTCAGTCATGAACTTCTTGATCCAAACAGCTTCCTTTGCTGCTTCAGAAGCGGCAATGTATTCAGCCTCAGTAGTGGAATCAGCTACGGTGCTCTGCTTGGAGCTTTTCCAACTGACTGCACCGCCATTCAGACAAAAGACATAACCAGACTAAGACCGGAAATCGTCTTTGTCTGTCTGAAAACTCGCATCAGTGAATCCACTTATGACTAGCTCATCGTTTCCTCCATACACCAAGAACTTATCCTTAGTATTTCTCAAATACTTGAGGATATTCTTGACTGCTGTCCAGTGACATTCTCCTGGATCAGATTGGTATCTACTCGTCATGCTTAAAGCACAAGCAACATCTGGACGAGTACAGAGCATGGCATACATAATAGATCCTACTGCCGAAGCATAAGGAATCCTATTCATTCGCTCCCGCTCAGCTTGTGTCGAGGGACACTGCTTCTTGCTAAGAGTAACGCCATGTAACATAGGCGTGAAACCTTTCTTGGAATCCTGCATACTGAATCTGTGCAAGACCTTATCTATATAAGTGTCTTGACACAATCCAATAAGCCTATTTAATCTATCTCTATAGATTCTTATTCCAAGAATGTACGCGGCTTCACCCATGTCTTTCATGGAAAAACAACTTCCAAGCCAAGTCTTGACAGACTGAAGCAATGGAACGTCATTTCCGAGAAGGAGTATGTTGTCTACATACAGTACGAGAAATGCAACTCCGCTCCCACTAGTCTTCTTGTATACACATGGTTCCTCTTCATTCTTGATGAAATCAAACTTTTTGACCGCTTCATCAAAACGAAGATTCCAACTCCGTGATGCTTGCTTCAATCCATAAATGGATCGATGAAGCTTGCATACTTTCCCAGCATTCTTAAGATCTGTGAAACCTTCAGGTTGTGTCATGTACACATCCTCTTCCAGAATTCCGTTAAGGAAAGCTGTTTTCACATCCATCTGCCATATCTCATAATCATAATAAGCGGCAGTTGCTAGGAGTATCCGAATGGATTTAAGCATAGCGACTGGGGAATAGGTCTCATCATAGTCAATACCATGAATTTGTTTAAAACCTTTAGCCACTAATCTAGCTTTGAATATCTGGATATTCCCATCCACGTCAATCTTCTTCTTGAAGATCCATTTACACTCAATGGGTTTTACGCCATCGGGTAAATCTACCAAGGACCATACTTGGTTTTCAGACATGGATCCCATTTCGGATCTAGCGGCTCCAAGCCACTTTTCGGAGTCAGGGCCCAACATCGCTTCTTCAAAATTTGCAGGCTCGTCACTGTCAATGATCAACAGGTCATGGCAATCGTTCACGAGAAACCCATAGTATCTATCAGGTTCATGACGGATCCTTCCGGATCTGCGAACTTCAGGCATCACAGGTGCAGGTTCCACAACTCCTTGTGGTTCCACCTGCTGCTCTTCCTCATAAGGTTGAGCAGGCTCCTGTGATTCTCGAACTTCTTCGAGTAGTACTTTACTCCCACTATTCTTCTTATGAAGAAACTCTCTCTCAAGGAAAGTACAATCCCGAGCAACAAACACTTTGTTCTCAGAACGGTTGTAGAAGTAGTACGCCTTGGTTTCTTTCGGATAACCAACAAAGAAGCATTTATCAGATTTGGGTGCGAGCTTATCAGATATTAAACGTTTTACATAAGCCTCACAACCCCAAATTTTCAGAAAAGACAAACTTGGAACATTTCCAGTCCACATCTCATGTGGTGTCTTCGCAACTGATTTTGATGGGACTCTATTTAGTGTAAACGCAGACGTTTCTAGAGCGTATCCCCAAAAGTATAATGGAAGGTCTGTGTGACTCATCATTGATCGAACCATATCTAATAGGGTCCGATTCCTCCTCTCAGAAACTCCATTCCATTGGGGTGTTCCGGGAGGAGTGAGCTGTGAAACAATTCCACACTCTCTCAGATGATCACTGAACTCTTGACTTAAGTATTCTCCGCCACGATCTGATCGAAGAGCTTTAATACTTTTGCCAAGTTGGTTCTGTACTTCATTTTGGAACTCCTTGAACTTTTCAAAGGATTCTGACTTGTGTCTCATAAGATAGACGTAGCCATACCTACTGTAATCATCAGTAAAGGTAATGAAGTATTGAAAGTTTCCTCTAGCACTTGTGCTCATTGGGCCGCAGACATCTGTATGTACAAGGCCCAATAAGTCACTGGCCCGTTCATTTGGTTTGTTGAAAGGAGCTCTTGCCATTTTGCCCATCAAACAAGATTCACATTTCTCACATGATTCATAATCAAATGAGCCCAAAAGCCCATCACTATGGAGCTTCTGTATGCGTTTCTCGTTTATGTGACCCAATCGACAGTGCCAGAGAAAAGTTGGGTTTCGTCATTGGACTTAAACCGCTTAGTATTTATGTTATAAACAGGCATTGATTGGTTTAAAATGTAAAGCCCATTCTCTAATGGACCGCTACCATAAAACATACCATCACGATTAAAAGAACAACATTTATTCTTAATAGAAAAATCAAATCCCTCTAAATCCAAACAGGAAATTGAAATGATGTTTCTGCTTATCACAGGTACATAGTAGCAATTATTTAAATTTAAAACCAAGCCCGAAGGCAAAGACAAATGATAAGTGCCCACGGCCAACGCAGAAACCCTTGCTCCATTCCCGACTCGCAGCTCCACTTGTCCTTTTTCCAGCGTCCTACTATTGCTTAGTGCCTGCATATTAGTACAAATATGAGCACCACAACTGGTATCTAATACCCATGAGTTAGAACCTGAAGAGGTAACATTTACTTCAATAACATAAATACCTGGAGAAGTCGTCTCGTACGTCTTCTTCTTGTTCTTTAAACCTTCCAGGAATTTGTTGCAATTTCTTTTCCAATGCCCAGGCTCATGACAGAAATGGCACTTATCAGCATCAGAAGGGCCAGCCTTGGACTTAGGAGGAGGCGCAGGTTTGTCCTGGTTCATAACCTGGACCGACTTGCCCTTTCCCTTGCCCTTGCCGGGTTTCTTAAACTTTTTGCCCCTTTGTACCATAAGCACATTAGGGGCACCCTTTTTGATGTTTGGCTCGGCTGTCTTGAGCATGCCATGTAACTCAGTCAACGTCTTCGTCAGGCTGTTCATGTTATAATTCATTATGAACGTATCATAGCTCGACGGCAGTGACTGCAGTATGATGTCAGTAGCCAACTCTTGGCTAATGGGACAGTCCAGTTTCCCTAGGTTATCAATATAACCCATCATCTTAATGACATGGGGACTTACTGGAGCATCCTTTGGTAGCTTGCACTCAACTAGAGATTTAACCGTCTGGTATCTCTCAGTTCGAGCCTGCTCCTGAAACATTGCTTTCAGGCTAGTGATCATCTCGATCGGTGACACCACGTTCTCATATTGCTTCTGCAAGTCCGAGTTCATGGTAGCCAGCATCAGACAAGTCACATCGACCACATCATTAGAATGCTTATCCCAAGCATTCTTTTCTGTCTGCGAGGCATTGGAACAGTACTTCTCGGGGAGAACTTTATCAAGGACATAGTCCCTTTTCTCCTGTCTGAGAACAATTCTCAGATTCCGATACCATTCAAGAAAATTAGATCCATTTAACTTGTCCTTCTCAAGGACGGATCTCAGGGAGAAATTGTTGTTTGAGCTAGACATTACTGGATCAAAAGAGGTAGAGGGTAAGTTATCATGTTCAATAAAAAGAGTAAACTTAACAATTAAGAAAACTCGCATTATATTCAAAACTATGTTTCCTCAAATGAATATAATGATCCAAGATCCATATTTCACTAAAACCCGAGCGAGCCACTGGCTGTCACTCAAATCTTAGTTATATAGGTAAACAACACTTTGCTAATCATATCCAATATGACTCTTGGTTGTGGATAAAACATCTTATGTTCTAACCACCTGATGTCTCTGAGCCCAGAACTTCTGATAGCCCATTCAAGTAAACTAATCTCTTCAGTCATGTAATAGTTGATGTCATGCACTGCAAGCCCATCAACACAATTACCTACTGCCTTACTCATGTAACTGCAGATACCTTGCACTGCAAGCCTATCACGCAATGAAACGAGTCTTGACAGCTGACAAGATCGGGAAGACATCCAGAACACTTGATATTTATATTGAGGAATTATTTTTAATCCAATTTATGTTTATATTATAATTTTATATCATATATAAAATATATATCTAATATGTATATAATTGGATCGTATATTAATAAATTTTAATCTAATTAAAATTATCAGTTATTAATCAAATTAGAATCTTAATCAACCAAATGATTCAAGGTCTCGGTTTCGACATAACCGAATCAAACCAGAAAGCAAATTAACCAGAACATGCATGAACTATAATAATTAATATATGCAGAAGACACTACATGACAAAATTATTATGCACTATTGTCATGGATCAATTCGCATGCATATATATATTATTTTAAAATCAAAACAAAAACAAGCCATGCATCACCATGCGACGTGTTGATTTAATAAGTCTATAATATGCATATAACAATACAGAAACGTTTGTCTCTAACACAACTAATATAAATATCATATATATATATATTAAATCTACTAGACCAATTTCAATACTATACACGTACTCTCTGATACCACTGTTGGAATTCGTACCGGTTTATAACGCTTTATATATTTTAATTACGAATTCAATTTCCAGGATGCGTGTAAATATTGAATCAAATCTAGACTACAAAGTTTTGGATATACCTGGATCAATTGCAGCGGAAAAGAGATTTTGATTGACCAAGGTTTTAGAGCACTTCAAACGCCGTGCCTCTATCGGTATCCACACGCACACAAACTAGATCAAACGGGATGCTAGTGCCGTAGAGATCTAATCTCAAAATTAGCGAAGAATTGTTTCTTCTTTTATTATGTTTTAGGTTTCGGCCGCGTAAGAGATCATAAGTCAATGATCAAAGCGTCAATATATATATAATGAACGTGTAACCTAATGGCTTGGGCTAAGCCCACTTAACAAATCTTTGCCGCCCAAGTTACTTCTCTCACGTGCACACAATCATTCATATCTTTATATGAATATTGTTTCCTTATTCCACATAGTGCACGTGAATATATATATATATATATATATATATATATATATATATATTTGCATATCTTATATGAAAAAATATATATATATAATATATATATATATAATATATATTATACATAAACCTAATATAATATTAATCTAGTTTGCTTAGGTGTGTGACCCAATAGGATGGAATAATATTAGTAATGGGCTTTCAAGTCCATAAGTTATAAGCGGCTTCTAGCAAAACATTATAACCATCTTATATTATACAATTGTCAAACCTTGACATTTCAACTTTAATTAGATTAAAGTACAAATGATTTCAGGACATTCCCAACATAGAATTTATTAAATAATCAAAAAAAATTACAAACGAATCTGCCTCGGTCTCGCTGACCCGAGATTATAGAAGATTAACATATGTCATGTACCATTAGTTTCTCTTTATATGTCATAAGTTGATTTTCTATGATGTAATTGATTTTAAATCTTTTTCAATAAAATAAAGTGTTAAAAAAATGTATTCTCTTAATTATCAATGCTTATTTAATGTAATCTCATTAAAACCAATGCTCATTTTCAGAATTATAATTATTTCATTCGGAATTTCCATTCGGAATTTCCATTCGGAACTTTAATATCTTACTATATAAAACTTGATTCGTCAAATATAATAATTATATAATCGTGACATGGGTTAGTTAGTCGATAGGATTTTAACACATGTTAAAAAAAATCTATTAGCTTTTGCCACATGTCAAACCATTTTCTTTTAAGTAAGAAACTAATATATTTGAATTTATCAACAATTATAAAAATCTATATATAAAAAAAATCAACTAAGCTCTAATTAATAATATATCAAAATAATTAGTTTATTAGCATGATTTATTCCTTTAAATTTTGTCTTTATTATATGTCTTGGTTTTGATTTTCTCCTTTACGTGTTTAGATCAAATAGATATTAAGATTTTCTCATAAGAATATTAATGGGAATTTTCATGATATGTCACTCTTGACATACTACTTACAGTTATGCCATCTTTTTTTGAACTTAATTTCTATATTTTTTGGATTTGGGTTTTTTTTTTTTTGTCAACGGTGTAATAAAATATATCACCACCAATTGGTGACCCAATTAGGTGGCTGCGAGCTTACAAAAGAAACATTATAATCAACTATTTGTGCACAATTCACTAGCATGTCGGCCCATGAATTACGTGTGCACGGGATTAATGACAACGTGAAATATTGGAACTTGGTCCTCAACTTATGTATCTTGTCAAGATGAATTGTGAACACCAGCCACTCCCTCGGTGTAGACACCATCTTCACCAGATCAGAACAGTCTGTTGCGAAATCTACCTCCGTCTTCTGCTCTTGGAAGTTGATGATTTAGAATATAGTTTTGGGTGTAGACTTTAGGGTTTGATTTTTGAGAGAGTAAAAAAAGGGGGCAATTGCAAATATGCCACACATGGCAAAACTTTAATCAAATATGCCACTGTTCACAAAATTATTACGAGCGTGCCACTGTTCACTGACTAAATGGAAAAAAAAAACAGATCTCACTTTCTCTCTCATCTCTCTCACGCTCATCTCCCAACTCCAAATTTTTTTCTCTCACAAAATTCTCTTCTTTGAAATTGCAAATCGGATTTGGGTTATGTATCTAGATTTTTCGATTCTCTCTCTGACTTCATTGGACGCAAACGCAGCGAGGATAGATCTAAGATTTTCGATTTTCTTTCATCCATGTAAATCTCTGTAAATTCCTTAAATCGATTTTGATTTCCTGAATTGGAAGAAGAAGAAGAAGACGACGACGAAGAAGAAGAAGACGAAAAAGAAAGAAGAAGAACAGTTTTAATCCATGAATTTTATTTTTTTAAATTTGATGTTGGTTACAAATTTGAGTTTTTTATTGGATTTTGGTTACGTATCTAAGCTTTTTATTCGATTTGGGTTGCAGATTTGAGCTTTTGATTCGATTTTTGTTCAGATCTGGGTTTTGGTTTTTTTTTGTCAGGTCTGAGTTTTGGTTGTTTTTTTTGGTCAAATCTGGGTTTTGGTTATTTTTAGGGTTTTCCCGTTTTTATAAATTTTTTAAACAGTTTTATAAGACTTTTTTACATGTCATTAAAAACTAAACAGTTAAATAATTTATAAGGTTTTTGTAAAGGTTTATAAGGTTTTTAAAAGGTTTATAAGATTTTTATAAGGTTTGTAAAGTTTTTAAAAGGTTTATAAGATTGTTTAAAAACCTTATAAAACTTTACAATAACTTTAGAAAACTTTACAAAAACTTTATAAACAGTTTTATACAGTTTTTAAATAGTTTTATAAGGTTTTTTTAACAGTTTTACTAAACCTTTTAAAAACGTTATAAATTTTTTTTAACAGTTTTATAAGATTTTTTTAACAGATTACAGTCATTTGTGTTTGAATCATTTGTGTTTGAATGCATAAGAGTTGCTTTGTTTCTCGCGGTGAGTGGATCAGAGAAACGTTTGTGCGTGACGGCCACGCCTACGTGTTGGGTTATATCCGCCGTGACTTCCCCTACTAGACAGCGATTGTCTCCGATAAGGTCTAGCTACCACCCGTCTCTTGCCTCACGCAGCTCGAGAGACATGGATCTACTTTGGGCGTGTTCTTTTACTTAACGCTGCGGTAGCGGCACCGACAACAAAAACGGTGATCACATTAGTTAAAAACAGAGCAAAACGACGGTAAACGACGGTAACGTAGATTAAGATGTGACGCTGGGCATAATTAATTAAGAGGTGCGTCACCAAAAAGATGTCGCTGGATTTTCTGGCGGTAGCGGCAGAAGAGAAAACATATCGCTGCGTCACCAAAATCATCTCTGCCATAGCTCTCCACAACCTTGAGTCACAAGAAACTAGTATTTTAATTACTTGTTTTTGGGTCGCTGCCGCAACACGCAGCGTCAAGTGAAAGAACACGCCCAAAATAGATATCTCTCCTTCCTTGCGATTCCAGTGGCGGAGCAAGCTTTCGGTGGAGCGGCGTTTGTTGGTCGATGCCTCGATTCTCCGCCTTATGTGGTTTTGTCTTTCTTCCAGACTTCTTTGGAAGCTCCACCGCACCTCGTTTCTTCACGTGGTTTGAGAACTCTCCGTCAGATTATTCTGCACGAGGACGGTTGCAATCCCTGAGGAGATTCGTCTCTATCCTCACTTGGAAGTTTGTTGATGTATTTTGGGTTTGTGATTTGCTGAGATTTTCAGTGGTAGAGACAGAGTGGCTTCGCCGCCTTGATTATAGATTTTCTATTTCTCTTAGTTGGAGCCTCGATCTCTCTATCATTCCCTTCTCGACTTCAATTCAGGGCAATGCTTCTTTCAAGGTACTTTCTGTTTCATCAATGACGATTAGGCCTAATTAATTAGCTTTTTCTCGGTTGGTTTTGGTTGTGGACAGGAGCATAATCCTCAGTGAAGTTGTTATTCTGGCGTCTTGGGTATGAGGACTCGTCGTAGGTGATCCCCTAAAGTGTTTTTCCGGTACTTGCGTTGATGCAGAGTTGGTGTTCATATTGTTGTCGGTGGTGGCAAATTATTGTCTCCTTGGTCTTGCATCGCGTTATATCTAGATTTAAAGGTTTGTGTCAAGCCATGTTGTTACTCGTGTCTAGCTGATGTTGTTGTCATGTTAGTTGCTGTCTCACTTGGTGTAGTCTGCGCAATAGAGGTCGTAGTAAGACTAAGGTTGATTGGCGTAGTTTCAATTAGAAGATCTAACTCTGCACTACCTAAGGAGCTTGGTAGGGTGAGTTTGCGCCAATCTCTGATTTGGTTTCTTTTAGCTCATGGTTTTATACTCCGAGCTACTCACAAATGATACGAGAGGAGTATATGCTCGAGGGTTGTGTGGTCTTCACCGTTGACGATTCATTCACGGGCCTCTAGTGAAAGACTTCTATTATCTTCGATCATGGTAAGTTCGACTTGTGTGGTTTACCAAAGCAACTTCAGCTCCAGCAACTGCTTTGGAAAGAACAAGGAACATCGACATCATTTCGGCTATCTCCATTAACTACGTGTTTTTGTCGAGTCGACGGACTGAAAACCGATTATGCTTGTACTTCTATGTTTCTTTAACTTTTTTGCCATGGAACCATTACATAGGTTTCAAATTCCGATTTGTAAACCTAAAATATTTATATTTATATAAAATATTTATTTTCAAGAGAAAAAAATTATCTCAAATCTTATGTCAGATACTAGAAAGATATGTTGGAAGTTCAAAGCTAATACGGTTTAAGTAAATAAAATATATAAATTCATAATTTTAAAAAAAATATAGACACTGAAAAAGATTATAAGCTAAAGGCCAAAATCCATATGATTTTTTATTATTATAAAAATATAGATTTACACTTCGAAAGATATATAGAAAAATCGTTTACTTCTGTTGCCTACCTTTTGTCTTCGTTGTTACTCATCTTGTTGTATTTCCTCGTGTCGTTCCTCCACTTGCCCGTCACTAGTTTTCCCTTTATCGTTAATTATCATCACTTGTTTTCTATAGTGTAAGATTTGATTATTAAAACTATATATATATATTCTTCATCTTACTTTTCTTATGATTTCCATTTTCTCTCTAGTAGCCTTTCCTTTATTATTAAATAATAAGTATCAATCTCAAACTTACCATACTTAATGCATCTTATAAAAATGTGATAATAAATAGTGTATGCAATTGTACACGCATCATATAACACAAACATTCATATGCAATTGTACATGCATCATATAAACAAACATTCATATGCAATTGGGGGAATTCGATAGAATATACACTTTTGATCTTATAATGAATTTATAACAATTAAAAGTTTTTGAAAATCCTATCTTATGTCAAATAAATAATTACAAACTGTACGACCATTTTCATTTTTCATTTTTTTTGGCCCGGACACACCTCCATATCGATTAAGCAAATACATTATCTGTATCTGAAACCAATACGGAACCGAGATGCTAATAAAGCTAAAAGTAGTATCCCGCGTACGCGCATTCCTCGCTAGCAAATCCGCTCTCTTATTGTTCTTCCGTTGCCGGTAGATGAGATCGAATTCTGGGAAAGATTCCCGGAGGATTGTCAAATCACGCAACTCTGGTTGAAAGCTGAAAGGCCTGCCGACTAAGGTAACTACCAGAAGAAAGTATCAAAATTAGACCGTAAACTTTCCGAGAGGAAATATGGAACCTGTGTAGTTATTCCAAACATAACCCACGTCTCCCCTGAAAACATGTAAAAAACGCATGATTAATAGTCTCAAGCGTTGCGCCACATGTACGACCATTTTCATTGATATCAAACATTGGTGGAAAAAATGAAAAAGAAGTATCAAACCACTTACTCTCATATATCATATACATTCCGATATCCTATGGGGGATTCACCTTGTGAAAACAATTCAAATTGAAATCTAATTCGAAATTATTGGTCCCAACTAATAAACATTCCAAACAATATCTTTGAATCATTTAATTATAAACCAACCCAATCAACAGTTTTTGCGTGCATCATTTGCCCCCTCCAAGCATCAACTTGATCATTATTAGAGGTTTAGGAAATTCCTAACTTTATATCAATACATATCTCTCTATTAAATATTACTTTGGACCGTCCAAAGTTTTCTTTGAACAAAAAAATAAATAAAATCTAATAAAAATGAGTGGTTGATTCGAACCCAAGTTGACAAAAAAAAGAAAGATCCCAATTGGTTCTTCCGAGGTATCAACACGCATGAATTTTTTATTTTTTTAACTCACACGGTGTAAACTTTGACCCGTCTAATGAGCTTTTCTCTTTTTCTTTTTTGGTAAGGCAAGGATTTTATTTTTTGTAAGAAACTAAAAATAAAAATCAACCATTTAAATTCTATAGATGAATCAATAAGTGACACCACCATGACGACATGATTTAAGCAACCATGTAAAAATTTGATCGTGGAATAGTGCATTACGTGTGTATATTTCTAGAATTTTCATGTACCCAATTATGTCGTTAACTGAATTTAACAAAATGAATCGTTTAATTTGTATTTAATTTTGAGTATTCGTCATCTCTGTTTCGTCGTCGTTTCCTTTCTCTTTCCTCTTTCGCTCTGTATATATAATTTATCTTCCCAATTCTTCGTTTTTTGGACAAAAATCAGAAATCAGTGAATCTTCTTCCTTCTTCTTCTCTCAAGAACAGGTAAACACAATCTCTCTCCTCCACTCCTTCTTTTTCTCCTCTCTCTTCTCTGTTTTTTCTTCTTTTAATAAACTTTTCTTTTTCATTTCTTATTTTCTAACCTTTCGTTTGGTTGCCGAGAAACCGGAGGAATAAAATCTTTTTGTTTTCTCGGTGACCAGAAACAAGTTCGTGTTTTTTTTCTCTCTTAATTCTGCAGATTTATTTCGTTACCTTGTCTTAATCAATCGTATTTTTCTTTGACTAGATTTCCTACAAGCTTGATCGATCAGAAAATTTTCTTATGGCGGAGGAGCATCGATGTCAGACACCGGAAGGTCACCGTCTCTGTGCGAACAACTGCGGGTTCTTAGGAAGCTCAGCGACAATGAATCTATGTTCCAATTGCTACGGCGATCTCTGTCTTAAACAACAACAACAAACCTCCATGAAATCCACCGTCGAATCTTCTCTCTCCGCCGTATCTACTCCTTCATCGGAGATCACCTCCGTTTCTTCTCCGATCATCCCACCTCTCCTCCCAAACCCATCAGCCGAGCTAAAAGCTCCGGCAAAGAACGTGATTCCGTCGCCGGAGAAGACGACGGAGCAACCGCAGCAGCAACAACGGCCGAATCGGTGCATGACGTGTCGGAAACGTGTCGGGTTAACCGGATTTAAGTGTCGGTGCGGGACGACTTTTTGCGGGATCCACAGGTACCCGGAGATTCACGGATGCACTTTCGATTTCAAATCGGCCGGTCGTGAAGAAATCGCGAAAGCGAATCCGTTGGTTAAAGCGGCGAAGCTACAGAAGATTTGATCGGAGAAAGTTTCGATTTACGTTGACTTTTGCCGGTCGTCGTTGTCGTCTTCTTCGTTTTTTTACGCGTCCGTGTTCTCCTCCTCCGACGAGAGATCAGGATGGTCTAAGATTTGATCTCAGCCGTTCATCATGTTTATGTAAAAGATATGTATTTATCAAAGGGACACGTGTCCTTATCGTGGTGTTTTAGGATGGAGACGCGTTTCTTCGTATTTCCCATATTTAATATTTTTCTTTTCCACAGAAGAAATAAGATTAGGGTAATTAGCAGGAATAATACCCCTTATCACCATAATTAGGTGTTTAACTTAACCTAATCTAAATGTAAGAGACTAACAAAAATGGTATTTAGAATTCCGAAATTACCCCTCCCAAAGTTACCCAAGTTTTACCTTACAAGCTATCTTGGAAAAAAAATCTGAAAACCCTAAACTTCTCCTTCAAAAGTTTCACCGCCGATAAACTTTTGTTTTCATCCTCTACATTCTCTGATTCCTTTACGATTACAGTTACATTTTCAGATTATAAAATGGAAGATCATAATCTGCCAAATCGTTTTTTTCTTCTTGGTCACGAGCCCGACCAAAACAACAAAGTGAATGACTACTTATTCCCTATATATTACAGAGCTATAATGAAATTCCTCGACAAAATTCCAAAGCAAAAGGAAATCCTCTTCAATTCTCAGTTCGGGAAACTGCTCAGAGATGGTTTCAAGGTATGTTCGTCGGCTCAGTTTTTGCATTATTTGCTCTCTCCTCAGTTGCATACTACAAACCCAAACGAAATTTGGGTTGTTTTTGGTGGAAAACCATTCCGGTTTTCCTTGCGTGAGTTTGTTGTCGCAACGGGTTTAAAGGGCTCGAATCCTCCTGCCGTATCGGAAGTTGCGGATCGAATAGATGGAGAAGAGTGTCACAAAGTAGGAGGGGAAGGGGGAGATAGCTCAGACGATGCTCCATATTGGACCGAATTGTTTGATTCTCAGGAGGAGTTTAGTGCAAAACATATATGTAGGAAGCTTCGTTCAAAGAAGATAGACGCAACAAAAAAAACTCAAGCTCTCATGTCTAATGCTTGTCGACATTCTCTTACTGCCTACAAGTGGTGATGGTTAGTGTGTTTGATTTTTATGTATTTCACTATTAATTCGATTTTTATATAGTCCACTATCAATCCTATTTTTACGTAGTCCACTATGAATTCAATCTTGTTTTGTTAAGGAACAGAGGAATCAAATTCCTTTATCGTTCATGGTTTTGTCATTTTGTTTCAGGTAAGACAACTTATTCCCACATTCGTATGATCAAAGATTTGGATGTCTTTCTACAACACCCATGGGGAAGAGATTGTTTCGAGTTGGTAATCAAGAGCATAAAGGCTAGGAAAGAAGTTAGTATTTGTCAAAAATCAATGGCGATTCAAGGGTTCATACACAGTTTGCAGCTCGTAGCACAAGCGTGTATACCCGAGATTATCTCGTTTGCAACGACTGAAGCAAACAATCCAAAAAAAGAAATTCTCCCCCTTTCAGAATCAGAAGGTGATTCTGACAATGAAGAAGCCGAGAAGCCTCTTCAAATCACCATGAGATTGATCAAGACGCTAGACAAAGAACACGCGGTAAGAAATTTGTATATTTCTCATTAAATTACAAATCACTAATTATTTTCTAGTTTTTTCACTTCAGTGACATGTTTTTATGTTTTAGGTGAACGTTGCATATACTCTACCTCTCGATGGTACTGAAGGAGACGACTTCACGTTTTCTAACGAGTTTAATGATAAACAAGTTTCGCACATGCTAGAGCTTCTTGAGAATAATCAAAAGTTCACTACAGCTTCTTGGTCTGGCGGAATTGACGCAGCAAATGTAAGAGACGTTGTAAAAGAGGAGAATGTCAATGTGGGAAGGGGAAAACCCAAGGGTGATGCAGAAGCAGTGCACAAATATTAAAGGAAAGGGGGAAAAAGTAAAGAATGACAAGGGACAAGCATCAGACCATACAAGTGATATGACTATGACAATGGTCCAAGATCTTATTGATAGCTCAGCAGGGAGTCAACATATTATTGGTCTTACGTTTTCAACTGCATAATTCTAAATTGTGTTTTACACTCATACGTGACTAGTACTTACAACTATTTTACGTATTGCAGCATCGTACTGTAACAATATGCAGGACACCCTAAAACAATTTGAGGCCAAATCCAATAGTTTATTATTGAAATCACAAACTGCGGCTATTAAGAAGGATTTGGAGACTATGTCTATCAAGATAAACGCTCTCTCCCATCAGGTTGATGTTATTAAGTCGCAGCAACGTGGCGACAATGCAGCAAACGCCGCCAAAGATTCAGAACACACTCAAACTGAAGTGCCAATGGCGGCTAACAACCATGGAGGTTTGACGAGCCAGTACACACCAAAGGTAATCTCACCATTAGGGGACTATTATAGTAGACTTTACACATATGTGTAGTTTACTATTATAGTTACCAATATCTTAAATTATATAGTCAAGTATCAAGATCTCTATGTACTGTTGAACTGTTCTAGTGTAGCTTGATCCTTTTTACTAATATTCTTATATGTGGCTCTTTTTACAAGGAACTTATGAACATAGATGTAATGGGTAACGTGAAGGACGTACTAGCTATTGTGGGAGCACCTACAGCCCCCACATTCTCTTTAGGACTTACGCAGGATGGAGTTCCATCAATGAGACCAGCAGAAGAAGAAACATCTGATGTCGGCGATCAACTAATACGAAACTTTGTTACGAAACCAAGAACAAAACGAAAGTTGCCACCAGTCTTGCAAAACATCTCCATTCATGCCGCCAAACAACTAAAACAAAACTCAACTGCGTCTCATAGCCGTGACCTCGTTCCCAAAGTAGATGAATCAACTTTCTAGATGCTTCTTAAGGCGACAGAAAGTGTCCGGTTAGTTTATCAAACTAATTCCACAATTAAGAAATTTTATTACATTGATAGTTGATTTTTAAAAATTCTTATATATGTTCCAGCTCTTTGAAGGTTAGTAAGACTGTGTGTGTCACGATCATATTTCATGGAGTTGTGGGAGCAAACTAAGAGTTTGTCACTCAAGGTATGTGATAGTCTCGCCCTCTCGATATGCATTCAATTTATTTGTTGGGGAATCTATGAATTTGGTTGGCTAATTTAACGTCAAACGCATGTAATGGATGATCTTATATTTTTCGTTCGAGAGCGCTTCTTGGAGGTGGTTAAAAACTCGGCAAAGCCTATTGATTTCATGGACTCTGAATTTGCTGTGTCCGTCTCAAAGATGCACTTATCCTTGAAGAGGAAGAACTATAAGGTTCCCATGAAGGTCTCCAAATATATTCCGAAGGACCGCCAATGGTTCACTGCTATTGAAATTCTCTACTGTCCATACGTGATAGACGACTATTGGGTCGGTCTTTGCATTGACTTACCCTCCCATGAGATCACCGTACTACAACCAGATCCTAAAAAATTCGGTTTAGACAAACTTCAGAAAGAATTAATGCCTCTCGCAACGTCGTTACCGGTTCTCATAACTCACTGTGCTATAAACTCAGAAATGGAGACAGACTCAACTAACCCGTTCACAATAGTTGGCTACACAGGGGAATGGGAAATCAAACACAAAGGTATTGTTTCTTTTTTAGTAATTAATGCTACAAGTGGATACTGTCAAATATTGTTACAACTACCATATTGTTAACTATATATTTTAGGCTCTTAATCACTCCCTTTTGCCATCCACATGCAGGTTCACATGGGATCACATCTGTGTTGCTACTTGAGCTACACGAATCTGCGACCCTTACTTTTTCGTACAACTTGGAACACAGATGTTGTAGATGCTGGGAAGAACTATGCCATCTAGCTTTATAACAAATTTGTCTCCCCGTTAACATAATCAATATGCTGGGAAGAACTATGCCATCCACTATTAGTCGTACTTTCCAATTCACTATCGGTGTTTACGGTGTGTTGAACTTATGTTTTCTGCTGTTTTACGAGAATTATTGATTATGCTTCTTCTTTTCCGGGGCTTACATTGATATCTATCTTATTAGATTTGTCAAGTCAAACTATTCAAAGTTCCTCATATACAACTATACTATTACAAGAAAAACAACATAGACTAACTAGCAAACTGTAACTTCATTCTCACACTATATTTTGCAATTCAAAAAGCTAACTATTCAAAGTTCTTCATAGCCAACTATATTGTTACAAGAAAAAACCTTAGACAAAATAGTGAACTATAACGACATTTTAATACTTAACTATATTCAATAAGCGACAAATAGCTAACTTGCAAATTTACGATAGTTAACTACATTATTACAAAGTTAAAACTCTTAGTTTCTCACACTATATTAGGCAATTGAAAAGCTAACTATTCAAATTTCTGTATAGCCAACAATGTTATTATAGGAAAAACTATGTAGACTAAAATAGCGAACTATAATGACATTTGAATACCTAACTATATTGCATAAACGACAAATAGCCAACTATATTGATATTTGAATACCTAACTATATTGCATAAACAACAGCAGGTACATTCAAAAGCAAGAAAATAACAGATAAAATTTAGAAACAAAACACATTAATAAAATTTAGAAAATAATTCAAATCCAGCAACACCAAAAATCTCAAAACCACAAACGGGTAGCACAATCAAAGAAAACGTGGCTCATATTCACGCTTACAAAGCGTAGAACAAAACTCAAGAAAAAGTCATCATATGTCCAAGTACGTGACTTGAAAACTTATTAAAGAAATTTAATAAAAGACGATAATGTGGTGTTGTCCGCCCAAACAACATCCAGTTGCAACAACTCTTTCTCTTAAAGACCCAACCCAGGCTCCCTTATATGCATTTTGCACGATGCTTTGTTGTGTCCTCTGCGAAGGCACCTTGTGCACAATCGTGCTCCTTTCTTCGAGCGACGCTGTATCACGTTTCAACATAAAACAACACAAAATAAGTTAACAATTTCGTCCCATCCTGATGTTTAATTATGCGTAAATATATTCTGATTACTAAAGTGGGTTCATTATAAATTCCAATAATCACTCTATAGTTGACAATAATAGTACAATATCAAAAACTATAAATCCAACTATATACGTGGTATGAAAAAGAAGTAAACATACCTTTTCTAGTCCACTATATATGCTCGAATGGCGATCAGAGACGAATACTGTAACGCTTGTGATCCAAAATTGTGTTTTTGGATGGGTGTCGATCGACACGGGGTGTTAGCCTCTCGATGGAATCGGACAGCGGGTGTTGTGTCGATCGACACGGGTGTTGTGTCGATCGATACGAGCCAAATCGGAATTAGGGCTTTTAATTCTGATTGTTTTTGGTTAAGGGCTGGTTAGGATTTCTCTATATAAGGGAAGGAGCGTGTGTGAGTCTCCTTTTCAACCGTTTTTAGAGAGAAACCAGAGAGAATAGAGATTTGAGAGAGAGTTTGATTGGATTTGGAGTGTTCATCAAGGATTCTTGTGGATTCCTTGTGTTCTCCATCTAAATAGCTTGTGTGATCGTTTGGGAGGCTCTAGAACGTGTGAGGAGTGTGGCGTTGACTGATTTTCGTGGCTGGGAGTCGAAATCAGGGGTTGTTCTTCGTGTTCTTGAGTGTTCTTCATCGTTCTTCGTCTTTTCCCTTCGAATCTAAGGTGAGTGCGTGATCGTGATATGGAATTAGGTTATTAGGGATTGATTGTGATGAATGGAATTGTGTTCGGTGATTTTCGTTGTGATTTATGCGTACTGGAATCGAGTTGATCTCGCGAGATAGAACGGAACTCGAGCCGTAAGAGGATTTGGCTCGGTTCAGGTTTCTGCGAGGGGTGTCGATCGACACCTAGAGGTAGTGTCGATCGACACCACTGTTTCTGATTGAGACTTGTGTTTGAGGATGGAGTGTCGCTCGACACCAAGTGGGTGCGTCGATCGACACTCAGTCGTTTGTGAAGTGTGTGTTTTGGATTGGGGTGTCGATCGACACCATGTGGGTGCGTCGATCGACACCAGACGATAGATTATGGATTATCGATTGTGTTGTTCGATAAATTATGTGATGTGAATTGATTACGGTATTATTGATTTGTGTACTGATAAAGGGATTAATACTGGTTAACTGTGTTATTTGGAATCTCTGGATTGTTGTTAACTAAGGATTATTCGTTGTGAAATGGTTATTGCATTGTTTAGTTGTGAATTGGTAATTGGTAAATCCTGTTTAAATGTTGGTACTTGGAATATTGTTGATTGTTGATTGATCGCGTAGAATTGATAGTCTAATTCCTATTATATATCTGGTAGACGGGATGACCGCTCCACTGAGTATTTATGATAATACTCACGCAACTCTGTTTTTCCTTTTTGAGTTGCAGGTAATGGAAAGAGTGTGATCGCGGAATCATGGCAGAGGAAGAGGATGATTAGGATGTGATCTTTGTGTTTTGGTTTAGTGGAACTGCTGTTAGGTTGTTAGTATGGAATTCTGGAATAAGTAATTTAATGTGTTATTGGTATTTTAATTGGTTTATATTGAGTATGTTTCCGCGTGTCTTTCACCCTGAATTAGTCGTTGAGGGTTAGATGATTATGGGATCATTTAATCCGGATTAATTGTTTATTGAAAAAAAAAAATGTGGGTGTTACATTTTGGTATCAGAGCCCTTACAGTTCTAGGGCTAGTAGTGATTTTGATGAACTGAGACTATGTGTTTAAATCGATTATGTGTGCTTACTCAATTGTAGTCTTAGAAATCATCCTCTTCAAGCCTTTAAAGAGATTCTGCGGTAAGTTGTGTGTATTTGTTTCTGTGAATTCTAGTCTCTTAGAATGTTCTTGTGTAAAGTGCAATGTGTGATGGTTAGAGTTCCGAGAGGCCGTGGTGGCAGAGCTGGTGGCCGTGGAGGCCGGAGTCGTGGTTTTGGTCGTGGTCGTGGTCGGGGCCGTGTGGCTAAGTTGTTCGAGTAGGAGACTCAGAGTGAATTATCGGATCAGGTGGCCGGTTCGCCTGTGTATCAGGAGTTGTCAGAGGGCCCTGTCAGTATGTCAGATGGTTCAGCTGGAGCGAGAGTTAGTGCTAGAGCTTCGGGTGCGGCAAGAGGCCCAGGGGCAGGTGGTGCTTCAGGCGGAGCTTAGGATCCGGAGGATCATGTGTCTAAGATGCTAGCGTCGATTTTGGAGCGTTTACCGGGTGCAGTGCCAGTGCAGACTCCAGTGGAGGCCCGGAGGGAGCAGTATCTTGTGTGGTCTAATGAGTTATTGCTCATGGGGCCCTTGTCTTTCTCCGGTAGTAGGAGGCCAGAGGAGGCCAATGAGTGGAGATTGAAGATCGAGCGAAGGCTTCGTATTCTCCGATGTCCTGAGGATTTCTATGTGGATCTAGCGGTGGAGTTCTTGGCAGGCAAGGCGCGCCTCTGGTGGGCTAGAGTGCAAGCCAGGAGGAGGCGGACATTGTGTACTTGGGGAGAATTCTTGGGCGAGTTTGATGCCAAATATTTTCCTCAAGAAGCTGTGGAGCAGTTGGAGTTGCAGTTCCAGAGATTGGTTCAGGGCAACCTATCAGTGCGTGATTATGATGCTGAGTTCAGCAGGTTAGTGGTCTATGCGAGTAGTGGCATGGATGAGGAGCGAGCCCAGTTGGGCAAGTTCGTGGCTGGACTTCGGATCGGGCTGAAGAAGCCTGGCATGTAATGGAAAGAGTGTGATCGCGGAATCATGGCAGAGGAAGAGGATGATTAGGATGTGATCTTTGTGTTTTGGTTTAGTGGAACTGCTGTTAGGTTGTTAGTATGGAATTCTGGAATAAGTAATTTAATGTGTTATTGGTATTTTAATTGGTTTATATTGAGTATGTTTCCGCGTGTCTTTCACCCTGAATTAGTCGTTGAGGGTTAGATGATTATGGGATCATTTAATCCGGACTAATTGTTTATTGAAAAAAAAAATGCGGGTGTTACAAATACCAAATCGTGGGAATCGGGTACTGCCTTAGACAAGCAGTCGAGAAACCATTCCCACGAATTATCATTCTCGCTATCGACTATACCGTAAGCAATGGGAAAAATCTAGAAATTTCCATATTGAGCACTCGCTGTTAACATACAACCTCCATAACACCCATGAGGATGCGTCCCATCAAGTAGTATCACCTTCCTCATGTGCTTCCAGCCTCGAATCGATGCACCGAATGACAGGAACAAGAATTTGAAAGTTACTGCCCCATTGTTATGTTCCATCTTCAGCTCAATAATTGAACCAGGGTTGCCTGTACCGAGCTTAGATAAATAAGCTGGCAAAAGAGCGAAACTCCCCTTAGCTGAACCAACCGCTTTTTCCATGGCTACTTCACGACAACGCCAGGCTGTGAGAGCATTCTCCAACCTCATTGACAATAGGAATTGGATCCTCAGTTGCATTTCCTTTCCCTTCATAATCCTCTAAGGCAAAATTGTGCCAATCACCATCTTCAGAATCACTCTTGTAGGGAGACCATTCCTCTACGGAACCTTCTGAATGAACAATCGACTTCCCTTTTGCATTCGGCACACACTCCTTTGCCCCTGTTCATACATAACCATCATACCAAATTTAGATTAGATTACACAGTACACCCACTAAATCACCATGATAGCTAACTACAACCACTGCAAAATATATGTATCTTTATCTTGTTATATTCACCGTATGCTACCATACATCACTATAATCTTCTAGTACACTATTATATATAAAAATAGTGCACTATAGTTAATGAGAAAAATAGTGCACTACATGCAAATTGTTCACGTAATACTAAACCACTTTAGAATAATTAAGTTTCAGACTTATAATAGCTAACTATAACCACTGTAAAATATATGTACCTTTAACTTGTTATATTCACCGTATGCTACAATCTACATCACTATAATCTTCTACTACACTATTATTATTATATATAAAATAGTGCACTATAGGTAATGAGAAAAATAGTGCACTACATGCAAATTGTTCACGTCATACTAGTTGATGAGAAAAATATTTCACTATAGAAAAATTGTTTATGCAATATAGTTGACGAGAATAATTAAGTTTCAGACATTTACCGAGTTTGGAAATCATTCCAGCCCCCTCGTCGCTTTCTCCTATCGTCGCATACAAGACAACTTTCTCAATACTACTGCAAATCGCCGCAAAAAAAGAAACATCGTCATCACTTGTTATCGAAGCAGGAGGTAAACTCTCCCCATCATCCATCTCCATCCCTTCGGGGCATTGGTACGAAAAATTCACAGATTTGGATGGACAAATTTGAAACTTCTCCTTCACCATACGAACTAGCTCTACATATCGAACTCTGGACGTCAACGAGATACACTTGCAAAGCTCGTTCGGCTTCGGTTTGAAATCCCAAACACCATTTTTCAGTACACGCCATTCACCCAACATGACAACAACCACCATCCCTTTTTCAACCTGAAACAGAAGTTGACTTTAAAAGTTAAAAACCTGTAAATACAAAATCTAAACTACAATGTGTATGGTCAACTTTACGCACCTCTCTTTGCATTGGAGAAACATTGACAGCTTCATTACTCTTCACCATTGCCGAAGTTCGAATGATAAACTCGTGTTTTAGTTCCAAACTTTTCTTACAATAAAAATCTAGAATCCCAAGGTCCAATTTATACCAAAAAGAGAAGATATTATCACAGATCAATATTATACACCCAAGATATGATTCAATATCAATCAACAAAATCAAAGGGAATAAATCATCCTCACTCAAGATCAACGAGATTTTTTCATCCTTTGGAGCTTGTAATCGTGAAGAGATTTGTCACGCCAAATCAGGTTTGGTTGGGTTGGAAAGAACAATTAGGGATTCAGTAAGATTTAGCGTGATTTTTTTTTACCACAACACAAGCCAACGTTCAATAAGGGTTTTTTTGTCATTACGGGTTCACATAATGTTAGTCACTTAAATTTAGATTACCGCATGTTAGATTCTTAATTAGGTACCCAAAACCTATTATTCCATTAATTAACCTATAAGATTATTCGCGTTGGGTTTTTTTTCTTCATTTCTTTTCCACAGAATAAGTAAGATTATTCGCGTTGGCTTTCCCATAAAAGAAAAAAATGAATGAAGGTACCGGTTCGAACTCGATCTCCTCAAACGAGGAGTGTTAAAGATCTGAGGGCCAAATAATGGGAAAAACTTAGAAGAATAAAAGTATTTCCAAGAATGTGTATTATTCAAGAGAGTCCTGGATCCCCTTTTAGGTTGAAAGAGTTGCATATTTATATTAAATGATATCAGTATAATAAACCCTAGAAATCTATGAAAAATATTCTAACTAGGAAGATTTACGTCACGTACCGCCTCAAGATCAGTCGATCCTAAATCTCAAAAACAGACCAAGAGACCTAAGACCGACCATTCCCGGGACGGTTTACCCGATTGTTCTGATCCAAGGCTTTGCAATCCGAACCAAGTCAACACGGTTGTTTCGGTCCGGACAAGACCACACAACAGTGTCACTTGCATTTTTTAGAAAATGTTCCTTTTTATACTTAATTATATCATATACGGCAATCCTTGGAATACTATTACATTGGATCCGAGGTTTGAAAACCGTACATAATATAAGCTAAGGAATTTGCAAGATCAATGAAAAACCTACTATGGCTTTCCTAAATCCAAGCTGCCCGCTACCGGTTTTCCCACTAAGGTTACCTGCAATAAAATGTGTGATGGGATGAGCAATTTTTAAATTACTCAGTGAGTGAAGCCGAATAACAACCCACCCGATATCCCAAAGCATTAAAGGAAAGAAACAAGCAGCAAACAAGCAGTTCAAGTATCAAGCAAAGAACAATGCAATAACAATGTAAGTCCTATGGCATAACAAGTCTACATGCAATGCAACCGGTTTTAATTCCAATAAGGCCTCGCGGATCCCTTATTGTTCCCGACAATACTGGAAAAGTAAGACATAAAGTCTTCCAACAATTCCCTGAGTTCCGCAGGAAACTCCCAACCCAAAATTGATAGACCGTCGTGTATCACGGCTCATGGGAGCGACCCAAGAATCGGCAGTGGCATGATCTACATGATTTCCATCAGGAACGAAGGACCGCAATACATCATGAATTTGACACATGATGCATCAATAATAACAACATTAGGTTAATGCAACATGATCCTACACATGCCACATATCCAATAACAGAATGCACAACAATCCATCAACCGGTCCAACAACTGCTAGAACCACATCATCTCAAGGATAAACTCAATCATGCAAGCAAAATAATCAAGTCAACAAACATAAAACTAAGCAAAACGAGCATGAAAGTCTTAACCTAGTTACCAAGCTTAACAGACAATGCAAGCACAAAATCAAACACAAAGTAAGAATTTAAGCATTGTAACCGAAATAACAAGCAATAACCCATGGTGATTCTACTCATCAACCACCGAGATCCACTCACAGGTTATGAATGACGAGAGTCAGAGATCCTCTGGATTCTAATGCTTGGATTATGATGCTTGGATTCTGGTGCTTAGACTCCGATAACACTTCCCAGAAACTTACTTATCAAGACACACTCGAAAATATCTCACAAGGGAAGCAAAGAGACTATCTCTCAAGTTTTTAGCGCAAAGAGACAGAGATTCTAAGGTAACTTTCAGACAGAGGGTGGATTTAAGGGATTTGGACAGGTTGGGAGGAAAATTGAGTAGGGGAGGATCATATATATAGCCTGGGATCAGAGTAGGTGGTGTCAAGGCACTTGACACCGTCCCCGAGCTGTCACACGTCCATGACACAGCAGCGCCCAGAGTTGACATGTGTCAGACACATGTCAGTTCTGACCCATGCAGTGATGTGAATCATTTCGGGTCTGACACATGTCAAGCTGAGGTGATGAGACCATGACCAACCCGGAACAAGAAGCTACGGAGCCGGACCAAGGAACTATGGAAACGCTTGTAGCTGAGGAGCAATTTGGAGTCGTTGAGGTTCTTGAAGACACTAAGGCCTTGGAAATCTCGAATGGACCAATGACGAGGTCACGTACAAGACAACTCAACCAAGCCGTCTCTATGCTTGTGTTGAGAATAAACGGCCAACTTCCTTTATGAGAATTTGTAGCGGTTAGTTTTTTATATCGCTATACTATTTTTCATCTCTTTTACATTGCATACTCTTTAAATCTAGTCTTGGATTGCAGATTCACACAAAGAAAAGGAATAGACTAGATGTAAGTCGACTAAACAGTCTAGTATGTCCAGTTTAATGCAAGATTGTTTAGGAAGCTGAAAAAAATCAGAGAAGGCAAAGTTGATGTCATATTTGATGATGGTAATGAAGAGACTGTTGAAGAATGGCTTGTTGATCGCTATGAAGAGCTAGATGATGATGGTCATTTTGGAATTACTACTCAAGCTTCAAGGATTAAAGCCCTTTACGATGATGATTTTGTATCAGATGAAGAGGATGGTGGAGACATGGAGTTTGAAGATGATGAAGATCCCGTCTTTCGTGACACACCACTTGATTACATGGGTAGTTTTCTTTTTTTCATCCTTATTGATTTCATGCTTTATTTTTTGTCATTCTTTGATTAGTTTCTCACGGTTTGGTTTTAGTCTTAGAGTTATGGTATGTTTGTTTGTAGTTTCCGAGTTTGATTGGTTTTGGTGTAGTGATGTTTTAAAGATTTGATGTCTTAAAGATTTTGTTGTAGTTATTTAGTTTTAGTTTGGATAAGAAAGGTTTGGTTTTAGTTTTGGTGTAGTCGTATGTTTGTTTGTTTGTTTTTCTTCGATTAATTTCTTACGGTTTGGTTTGGTTTTAGTTTTAAACATTTGGTTTTCGTTTCACAGTTTGCTATGTATGCCTCTTTTATCTGTTTTGGTTTCGTGTGTACAAGTTCAATTTTTAACACCTCTTTCTCACATTTGTTTCAGGTTAATAAGTAAATGCTTCTAGGATCTAACACATAATAGTCCATTGCACCTTAATTACTTGATCAATGAAGAACAAAAGGATGAAGAACTTGAACTACAATCCTTTTACTATATATTTTTGTATGTTCTCAATTGATCAAGACAATATTTTTGGGTCTCTGTTGTGAGTGGAACTATTTTTTGATCTTTTGTGATAGATGTGAATTGGGAAAATAACAATATATAATCTTTTGGAATATAGATATGAGAATATTATATTGATGTTACTTATATAGTTACTTATATATATAAATGTTTAAAATGTATACAAAAATGTTAAAAATTAATCTCCATTTAATTACCGATTTTTTAATGAAATCACTAATCCCGACCCGACCGCCCGATTAACGATTACCGATTTTTTGAACACAGCTTAAAACAAATCATAAAACTAGGTTCCAAGATAACCGATCATAGCAACATAATATTCACACCAAAAAGAGAAGTGTTAAAACCCGTTCCTACCTGTTTGGATGAGGTTCAAAGGTGCCTACACCTAGATCAAAACCTATCCCCTAAGGTTTTATGTTCTCTGGAATTGCTTGGACCCCGAGATGGATCAAGGGGCGACTGAACCAGATTCATGAATATTGGATGAATAATCGGACAATTACTTCCCCGATGTCCTTCTTTGCCATAATGCGCACAAATGACCTTACTTGCATCAGCTCTCCAGTTCCAGGATGGGAAGAAATAGGATACGTGTCCTTTCAACCCACAGACATGACACCAAGACGTTTTGGGTGAAATGTAACCATACCCGGTCCAAAAATTTGATGCCCCAAATCCTTGATGTTGAACAGAGGCTTCACAAGATCCTTCTCCGATCTTGATTCGACTTCCCATGGGTGTGTACATTTGTGTTGAAGGATTCGATCCACATATGATAGTGGTACTGCATCTGATACCGCTTGGTCTAGTGCCACTGTTTGAGGTTGGGACGTTGGGACGCTTGAATATCTTAGGACGGATTCATCTTCTTGAATAAATTTCTCACTATCCGAAGGAATGTCTATGACTTCGGGTGAATATGAAATCAGAGGGACGGTTGGGGACTCTAGCGAATCAGGGATCACAATAATTTCTTGGTTTTGTGTGTGGACTTCATCTTCTGGGATCTTTATGGGATCCTCTTCTGGTTCGGATTCCTCATTCTGATAACAGCAGGGGCATTGACCAATTACATAATGTTGTTGAACATGTACTTATACATTCTCTTTCGATTTACTTGAAACTTGTATAAGAAAACCGCATCCTTCACTATCCGATGTAAGATTATCGAATATATCTTTGCTTAACCCATCCGTAGACTGGTTTAATATTTAACTCAGACTCTGCCCTGATTCATCGACGAGGCGGCATCTTCGTTCCTGAACGCAACAAACGGGTAAGTCCTATCAATCCCAACTACTGAAATCTTTGGACTAGCCAAGTCCTAATTGATCTTGCGACTCTTTGACTCAATAAAAATCATTGAAAACGCAAGCAACATAGCATGATATGAACCATTCTCTGATACCAACTTATAACACCCCCGATCATCGGTCAGTGACCTTCGACCGGGGACGTCACGTACCGCCTCAAGATCAGTCGATCCTAAATCTCAAAAATAGATCAAGAGACCTAAGACCGACCGTTTCTGGGACGATTTACCTGAATGATATGATTCAAGGCTTTGTAACCCAAACCAAGTCAACACGGTTGTTTCGGTCCGGATAAGACCACGCAGTAGTGTCTCTTGCATTTTTAGAAAATGTTCCCTTTTTATATACGGTAATCCTTGGGAAACTATATACGTTAGATCCGAAGTTTTAAAACCGCACATATTACAAGCCAAAAAAATTTGCAAGATCAATAGAAAACCTATTCTGGCTTTCCTAAATCTAAGCTGCCCGCTACCGGTTTTTCCACTAAGGTTACATGCAATAAAATGTGTGATGGAATGAGCAATTTTTAAATTACTCAGTGAGTGAAGCCAAATAACAACCCACCCGATACCCCAAAGCATTAAAGGAAAGAAACAAGCAGCAAACAAGCAGTTGAAGTATCAAGCAAAGAACAGTGCAATAACAACACAAGTCCTATGGCATAACAAGTCTACATCCAATGCAACTAGTTTTAATTCCAATAAGGCCTCGCAGATCCCTCATCGTTCCCGGCAATACTGGAAGAGTAAGACACAAAGTCTTCTAACAATTCCCCGAGTTCCGCGGGATACTCCCAACCCAAATTTGATACACCGTCGTGTATGCTCATGGGAGCAACCCAAGAATCGGCCGTGGCATGATCCACATGACTTCCATCAGGAACGAAGGACCGCATTACATCATGAATTCGACACATGATGCACCAATTATAACAACATTAGGTTAATGCAACATGATCCTCCACATGCCACATATCCAATAACCTAATGCACAACAATCCATCAATAGGTCCAAACACTGCTGAAACCACATCATCTCAAGGATAAGCTCAATCAGGTAAGCAAAACAATCAAGTCAACAGACATGAAGCTAAGCAAAACGAGCATGAAAGTCTTAACGTAGTTACCAAGCTCAACAGACAATGCAAGCAAAGAATCAAACAAAAAGTAAAAATCTAAGCATTATAACCGAAATAACAAGCAATAACCCATGGTGATTCTACTCATCAACCACTGAGATCCCACTCACAGATTATAAATGACGAGACTCGGAGATCCTATGGATTCTGATGCTTGGATTCTGGTGCTTAAACTCGAACAACACTTCCCTGGAACTTACTTATCGAGACACACTCGAAAATACCTCACAAGGGAAGCAAAGAGACTATCTCTCAAGTTTTTAGTGAAAAGGGACAGAGATTCTAAGGTAACCTTCGAACAGAGGGTGGATTTAAGGGATTTGGACAGGTTGGGAGGAAAATTGAGTAGGGGAGGATCATATATATAGCTTCGGATCAGAGTAGGTGGTGTCAAGGCACTTGACACTGTCCCCGAGCTGTCACACGTCCATGACAAAGCAGAGCCCAGAGCAGATATGTGTCAGACACATGTAAGTTCTGACCCATGCAGTGATGTGGATCATTTCGGGTCTGACACGTGTCAAGCTGAGGGGTCTCCGAAGTGGCTCAAGGTCAACCGCACGTTCGTCCCGGTTGGGGCTCGATACCTTCTCGGATCGGCCTCGTGTGCTGGCCTCGAGCGTTTTCGACACGCGGTATCGGACTGGTCCTAGGCCGCTCATAATCTGGCCCGCAGTTCGTACTGAAATTGCCCCATCAGTTCTCGAGAACATGTTCCTTGTTCTTTTTTCTCGTCCTGAGGAACACGGATTGGGACTTAACCATTTCCTAGGCCCAAAGTGAGTTTCTTTTGACCATTCCTAAATATTTTCCGAGCCAAACGTTTCTAAGTTGTTCCTTTATCCATTCCAATTCCAATTTTCCCAAGGCCGCTAATTTGGAAAATTTGGACCATTCTGTTCTGGATTAGGCACTAGCAGGGTCATAACACACCCCCTCCTCGAGTTCAATGCTAGAGGTCGGACATAGCATGTTTAAGCAGTTGATTTTACTTAGGATTGGATCGACACGTCTGTTTGATCTCTCTACATGGTTTCTTGAGCCTTTCGATTTTGAGAAGGTAACGAAAAGACACGACGGTTTGATAGATGGTCAGCTTATACCATTGTTGTTGCTCGGCAACGATGAGGTTGTTGGCCATGAGATAGGCCGAGGAGAGCTGTTGGCGATGAGCTAGGCATCGAGGAGAGCTGCTGAGCGACGAGCTAGGCATCGAGGAGAGATGCTAAGCGACAAGCCAGGCATCAAGGAGAGCTGCGCGTAATGAGCTAGGTAGCAAAAACAGCTGCTCGCGATGAGCTAGGCATCGACGAGCTACTGAGCGACAAGCTAGGCATCGAGGAGAGCTGCTGAGCGATACGCCAGGCATTGATGAGCTAGGCATCGAGGAGAGCTGCTTGCGATGAGCTAGGCAGCGAGGATAGCTGCTGGCGATGAGCTAGGCATCGACGAGCTAGGTATCGACGATCTAGGCATCGAGGAGATCTGCTGGCAATAAGCTAGGCATTGATGAGCTTGGAATCGAGGAGAGCTGCTGAGCGACGAGCTAGGCATCGAGGAGAGCTGCTGGCGATGAGCTAAGCATTCACGATTCTTGTTTTTCCATATTAAGAATTTTTATTTTAAGACTTTCATATGTAGTTCAAGTATTTTATAAAGCATTTTCTTTTTTAGCTCATTTTTATCTGAGGTCGGGATCGAGAGTCCCTTTAGTTTTTTTGGTTCTTTTGAACTTTTCCTATGAGTGCACAGAATGTACGACTTGCCTCATTGTTTTCTAAGTCATTGAAAAGTATGCGATCTGAGTCGGCTTAGTTACTTTAATGATCATACAGGTTGTGCGACAATGAGTCTGGCTTAGTTATATGGGTTTAAGTACCACTATACTTATGGGAAGTATGTAAAAGAGATCGGATACCTGGCCAGGGCACCGATGTGAGAGGTTTTCACCTTAGTTATGAATATGGACGACCTGGTCGTGCCGATATTTTGTTAAAATTTTATAGAATGCTTGTTGTCGCGATTTTAATAGACCACTTTTGGATGTATAGTGATTGAATGCACTAAGTAAAATTAACTTTATATTTTTATTGATATCGCAACTGTGCCCTTATAAGGGGTTGCCTACATACCCTCTCTTTTGAGAAAGGATCAAGTCGTTCGTAGTTCAAATATGAAAGAGGCATAAATGCCGAGAAGTGTTTTTTTTTTTTAGCTAAGCAGCGATGAGCTGAATAGCGAATCGGCTAGGAAAGCTGGTAAGCAATGAGCTTGGCAAGTCACCTAGGCGGCAGACGTGCCAGGCACCTAGGCACTCGTCAGCAAGGCAATTCTTCAGTTAGGCAGCAGACGAGCTAGGCAGCTAGAAGAGATGTTAGGTGATGAGCTAGAAAAATCAGCTAGGCAGCTTGTCAGCAAGACAGTTCTTCAGCTAGGCAGTGGATGAGCTAGGCAGCTAGAAGAGCTGTTAGGCGATGAGCTAGATGAATCAGCTAGGCGACATACGTGTCACGCAGCTAAGCAGTTTGTCAGCAAGACAGCTTGTAAGGTAAGTAGCTAGGCAGCTCGTCAAGGAGACTCCTAGGCAGCTCGTCAAGGAGACTAGTAGGCAGCTCGTCAAGGAGACAACTCGTCAGGGAAACAGCTCGTCAGGTAAGCAGCTAGGCAGCTCATCAGGGAGATAACAAGGCATCTCGTCAGGGAGGCAGCTTATCAGGTAAGCAGTTAGGCAGCTCATCAAGGAGACAACTAGGCATCTCATCAGGGAGATAGCTAGGCAGCTCGTCAGGGAGGCAGCTCATCAGGTAAATAGTTAGGCAGCTCGTCAGGAAGACAGCTAGGCAGCTCGTCAGGGAGACAACTCTTCAGGTAAGCAGGTAGGCAGCTCGTCAGGGAGACAACTAGGCAGCTCGTCAGGGAGACAGCTAGTCAGTGACACAGCTAGGCAGCTCGTCAGGGAGACAGCTAGGCAGCTCGTCAAGGAGAGAGCTCGTCAGGTAAGCAGCTAGGCAACTTATCAGGGAAAGCTGGACAGCTTGGAGAACTGGACCGCTAGGAGAGCTGGGCCGGTAGGAGAGCTTGACCGCTAGGAGAGCTTGATCGCTAGGAGAGCTCGTACTCATCGAGTTAAGTGTTTAACGAGTTAACAAAGAAGGTAGGTCATCGGAGCGATCGATTAGATCGTTGTAGATAGGTCGCCGGATTGATTTAGTATATCTTCAAAGATAGGTCGCCAAAGTGATTAAGTCTATCTCCGAAGATATGTCGTTGGAGGTGACGAATTGTGTTTTCGAGGACACACGTTACTGTAAATGTATCTGAGGAATCTAGAGATATCGAATTGAAGATCGGCAACTTGTTCCGAAAACTAGAGAGAAATCTTTCCGATCATATGCTGATCGTCTAGTGGATATTTCTGGATCTCTGGGAGGAAGCTTCTAAAGATGAATCACCAGAGGTGAAGAGTAAGGTTTTCAGGGACATACGTTATTGAAAATATAACAGTAGAGGATACAGATCTTCGATCACGGATCTGAGACCTGTTATGGAAGCTAGATGAAGAGATATTTCCAATGATATGTGGATCGTCTTCTAGATCATCTTGTGCCGCCAGGAGAGATTTTATGAAATAGATCATCGGAGGTGATGAACTAGGTTTTCAGGAACACGCGTTACTTGAAATGTGAAAGACAAAGCTACAGATTTCAGATTGAGGATCTGAGACCAGTTCTGGCAACTAGACGAAGAGATCTTTCCGATGATATGTGGATCGTCTTCTGGATCATCTTGTGCCGCCGGGAGAGATTTTATGAAGTAGATCATCGGAGGTGATGAACAAGGTTTTTAGGAACATGCGTTACTTGAAACGTGACAGAAGAAGCTACAGATCTCCGATTGAGGATCCGAGACCTGTTCTGGAAACTAGACGAAGATATCTTTCCGATGAGATGCAGATCGTCTTTGGATCCTTCTAGGTCGCCAGAAAGATGTTGATGAATTTGACTTGTCATGATTCTCCTCTAAGAATCGGTGGTGGCGGCTAGGGTTTTTCTCCTTTTTCTGATCAAATTTGCGCCCTACAAATATATAGCCCCACGGTGGGCGCCAATTGAAGGTACCAGATTCGTGCAAACGAACTCGATCTTCTCAAACGAGCAGGGTTTTAGATATGAGGGCCAAATAATGAGAAAAACTTAGAAGAATAAAAGTGTTTCCAAGAATGTGTATCATTCAAGAGAGTCATGGATCCTTTTTTAGGCGGAATGATTTACATATTTATACTAAATGATTTCGGTAGAATAAACCCTTGAAATCTATGGAAAATATCCTAACTAGGAAGATTTACACAATATTCTCATATATTCTCGACTTATTCTCCAAGTATTCTCAAATCGGTGATGGATCGTGGATTCGACCTTCAATCTTCAAGATGGGCTTCTTTGGTCGATTTAGGCCCATCTTCCTACCCCAAGATAGATATTCGTGTCAATTCAATCTTAAGTCCAGTCTAGGTAGAGGGTGCCAAACCCGGTACCACCAATGTAGTTTGTTTAAAATTTGGTTAATTGAATATGGTTGGGTTTTAAGTATTTCAATTATAAAAAATTAATAATCGTGGAAATAATCGTGTTTTATATCCGAGAGACAAAGCATCAAGATTATAAGTACCTACGTTATAAAACTATAATTCCAAATCTATATGTGATGGATGTCAATTGTATCTCAGCTGTATGTGGCGTTGGAAGCGTTATTTTGGACAATGAAATAATTTTGAGAAATTTGGACACTTTTAACTTCTCTGTCCCCATACACCTTTAATAACATGACTTTATCTTATTAGGTTTTAATTTTTCAATAACCAAGATTATCCTTCATTTTGCTTTAATATATATTTAATATTCATTTCTGAAATATTTAAATTCAAAAAAAAAAATTCTGTTTCTTAAATGATTCAATATATGTGAAATGAAATTTTAATAATTGAATTCCAAATAGAGATTTCTCATGATATATCACTCTTTGCATGCCACTTTACAGTTATGTCATCGTTTGAAAATCTTTGAAAAAATGCAAATTTTTTTAAAATTTAACTTTTATATTTTTTTGGTTTGTGTTAACTATTTTTTATTTAGGGTATAGTTTTTGGGGGTAAAGTTTAGGGTTTGGGTTTTGAGAGAGATAAAAAAAATTAATAATTTTGTTTTTTTGTATAAAAGATGGCATATTTGCAATAAATTTTCAAGGATGGCATATTTGAAAAAAATATTTTCAAAGATGACTTGTTTGTAATTCCTTCTTCAAAATAAGAAAAATATGTTTTTTGCTTTATTGAATATATTGATTGTTAGTGGATAGGGTATTTATTGTTTTTAAAAAAAATTATAAAAAACATAATATTTAATAGTTAAAAACAAAATTTTAAATATAATTAATTTAGAAAATTTTAATAATTACGTAATTAATTAATTTGAAATACAATCAATTTAGGAAACTAATTAATTTAGATAATATCTAGCTCCTAGATTTAGGGAATATTAAACTAAATTTCTAAAAAACATGTTCTACATTCGAATAGATGATAAACACAGTGGTAAAACTTATTCTGAGACGGGTAGAAGATTTAACGAGCGGTAAAATAGGTATTCTAAATTTGGTAGAAGTAAGTGAAATTAGCGGAACAAATATTCTACAGCACTTTAGAACATATAGCATCTAGTAGAACTACTCATCTACCGACATGTAGATGTTGAATATCAATTCTGCAAGCCGTAGAGGAAAATAATATAATTATCTTTAACCATTGTTTTTAAGTTTAAAAAAAAATTCGATATATACATAGATCTATTCTTTATGTTTTCTTAATTTTCAGATTTTTAAAAATTTTAAAAACCTTTTATTTTGATTTTTTTTTTAATATAGATATTTTGGATAAAAACTGGCAAATATATATAAAAAGGTATTAGGACAAAGGCAAGTTCAATGTGACATATTTTTCTAACTTCCCCTAATTTTTTGTTGATACTGTTTCCATAGTTAATTTTGAATTAGATTATGTGGAAGCGCTATCTATATGTGATGGATGCATATTAATTGTGTCTGAATTGTTTGTTGATAACCTGATTACGGATAAGTTATCTATATTTTTTTCTATTTATTTACTTTCACGTTGTAATAATGTCTGTTTAAATTGTGATGTGTTTTTTCCTTCTTCTATTTAAGCAACATAGTGCCAGACTGGCTAGCCCGTGAAAATGGTTTGTTGACGCTAAATTTTTAATGAATGAAGTTTTTGTGTAAACCAAAAAGGGTACCAATTAATCAATTATGCTCAAGCATATATATAATGTTCTGTTCGAAGATCGAGTTCATCAGGATCTAAATAATTTTCATTTATGAGTTGGGAGCAAACCACACTTTAGTTTATATTTCTATGAATAAAGCAAAGGAGAATAATTGAAATGATTTTACAGTATGGTAGTTTAGAGTTCATATCTAAAACGATTCAAAATACAATGTGACGATGCCCTAGGGCTTTCAAACGATACTTGATCCGCAATAACTGAGTAGTTGTCATTGTTTCTATGCCACGACCAATGTGCTCGTTTGTTGTCTATAATCCTCAATCTCCCATGTCCAAAACTCGATTCACGAAATTCCGACAATGGTGATTGAGGCTTCTTGAACCTGTAAATTCAAGTTAGATATATAAAAATCACTAATAAATTATAATAAAATTTTGGTGAAAAAAACTATAAACTTGATAGAAAAAATGGGAGGATGGCATACGATTTAGCAAGCCCTTCTCGATTGCCACCGTCACCGATGGTTATGTGTATTGGTCCACACGGGTCGGCCTTCTTGTTGAATATCGGCCTCTGCATCACCCATAATTTACAATCACTAAATTAAGACAATCATTTTATTTAAAAACTTATTATTTTAAATGTAAATACGAATATTAAAAATATTAAGTACGGAAAAATGTCTTCCTTACATAGTTGATCTTAAAGGAATACATGTTTTTAGAACTAGGTATATTGACAATTCGGTCGGTGACTTTTACTCGTTGATAAAAGCATCTCCAACCCTATACCAAATCTCATTTTGGTGTAAAATCTTCTCCAATCCAACACCAAATCCTACACTAAACTGGTGTAACATCAAATTTTACACCAAATTTGGTGTAAAATTTGGTGTTACACCATTTTTGTGTAAAACTTTTTTATTTATAAATTGGTCCTTGAAATTATAAATAATTTCAAATCTAATGAAAAACATATATAAATAATGACAATTAAACCTAAATCTAATATATTTATGAGGATTAAACCAAAATTTATTATGAATACCTTTATTTAATTTTATATGATGTATTATATTTTTTTTTCATATTTAATGTTAAATTTAAATGATTTTATAATTTATTAAACTAAAAAAGGTAGATAGGTTAATTTGTAAATTTGTAAAAAAATAAATTTAGAATATTCCCTTTTTGGTGTAGAAAATGGTGTAATACATTGGAATAAAACCCAACACCATTTTAGTGTTACACCATTTTAGTCTAAAATATGGTGTATACATTGGAGATGGCCTCACCCTACACTAAATCCTACACCAAATCTCATTTTGGTGTACAATCTTCTCCAACCCAACACCAAATCCTACACCATTTTGGTGTAAAACGTTTTTATTTATAAATTGGTCTTTGAAATTATAAATAATTTCAATTCTAATGAGAAACATATATAAATGATGACAATTAAACCCAAATCTAATATATTTATGATGATTAAACCAAAATTTATTATGCATACCTTTATTTTATATGATGTATTATATTTTTCTTTTCATATTTAATGTTAAATTTAAATAATTTTATAATTTATTAAACTAAAAAAGTAGATAGGCTAATTTGTAAAATAATAAATTTAGAATATTCTCTTTTTGGTGTAAAAAATGGTGTAATACATTAGAGTAAAACCCAACACCATTTTAGTGTAAAATATTGTGTAATACATTGGAGATGACCTTAGGCATATTGGAGTAAGTTTCGATTGGAGTAAGTTTCGATTGGATATTTTTTAGAACCGAAACATTTGCATATATATATATATATATATATATATATATATATAAGCACTAGATTTGGACCCACACCAAGCGTGAGAATATAAATTTTAGTTTATTGTATAATAAAATATATTTACATCATGCATACCAAAAAAATATTAGATAAATAATTATATCTATTAAAAAAATTATTCGATCGATTTTTGAATCTCGAGTGTCTTAATATGTGATAGTTTTTACATTTTAAGTGTATACATATAAAAATGAAAGATATTAATTTACAATAACGAAACTAAAAAGCGAAACATTATCTTATAATGTATGACAAAGAATGTAATCGAGTGATATACATCTTATATTTACAAAAACAAATGTTTTTCAATAACTCTATAAAATATGTTTAAACCCAACTTTATCACTAACTAAAATACTATTAATTGAATCGGTTTGAGTTTTCTAGTATGGTAATAGATTTGGTAAGTATATATTTTTGTCATCAATGTCGCATATATATTAGAAATATTGAAATATGTAGATATTTTCACCTTGCCAAATTGAAATGTTTTGATTGGTTGATTTAGTTAATGTGTTTCTTAAGATTCTCTTTGAATGACACATAGGATTAATATGTTCTTTAAGACTCTCTTTGAATGACATATATGATTTTTAACTTTTAGTGTCTCCTCAATTAATATATCTAGGATGATTTGCATAAACTCGAAAACAATAAAGCCTAATGATTAATGACCGTTAGAATTGTGAAATATTATATTTTTGCATCGTTTTTAAAACCTTTAAATCATTTTTACAAATTACCAGTCAGACTTATTTTTAAAACATTTAAATAAAAAATGAAACAAAAATAAAGGTTAATGAAGGTGGGGATACTTACGAAACGTTCGTAGGTATGAATGTGGCCAGCAAAAACGACGTCGACTTCAGCACGAAAGAGCAAATCTTCAATGGCCTTTCTCATTTTCTCTCCTTCGCCTTTATGCGCATTGTTCGTGCTGTACCATGGTGTGTGCATCACCACCACCAACCATGGAGTCGTTTTACGGTCAACCTCTCTCACACACAAAAAGTTATAATATTCAAGAATTACTAAAAAAATAGTTGAAATGTTCATATTTTAATAACATCGAGACCTCTTGTCAAAATCCAGACTAATATCATAAATCTACGACCGCTATGTAAATTTCACAATTAATGTCTAAATTTGAAATGTCACCAACAATAATGTGCGAAGCTAGACACATATGGAGCATATATGTATATCCAAATAAATTTGCTTTATATTCTAACCTTTCTTAAATCAGCTTCGAGCCACCGGTACTGATCAGAATGGGAGTCAAAGCGGGTATAAGAACCAAGCATAATTGTGTGGACGCCGGTTACATCAAAAGAGTAGTAAAGGTTGGATTGAGAGAGGCTTTCTGCGTGAGGCATGAGCCATCGAGCATTGTATGACTGGAAGCTTGGGTGTTCAATGGCCGGGATAGACTCAATCTCGTGGTTTCCCTCGGTGACCATCCATGGGCGAGTGCTAGCCAGGTTCTCCATGAGGCGGCCAAAGGAGTCCCAAAGTGGTTGGTGGGTGTCCGCGTAGGAGAGGTCACCGGGAAGTAGGAAGACATCAAAGTCCCGTTTTGAAATTTGATCTAATGTTCTCAGGGTCCATTCGGTTTGCCCTAGGTCACCTTCAATTTCACATGAAAATCCGTTTTTCTGTAAGTTCACTAGAAAACTGGTTCTTATTTGACGAACCGAGATCCAACATAGAATAGAAGTGTCGAATATATCAACCCTAATTTAACCCTACGGACGGCAATCCTGACGGAATGATTATTGTCAGAATTCCGTCAGGAGAAACAGACGGTTTCCTGACGGAATGATTTATTGTCGGAAAATCGTCTGCATTCCGACGGAATTGGCCGACGGAAATCCTGACGGAAAGAATTTCCGTCAGAAAACAGGCTGTTTCCTTGTAGGATCATCGATTGAGTGTTTCCGGAGTTGGATTCAACTTAACCAATGTATTATAACATAATCATAAATTCATAACTATTGTGGTCTAACCCCTTTGATAGATCGTTTGAAAATAAAATAAAAACATAAAACTAAACCCCACTACTAAATATTTGAAGTAAACCCAATTCATGCATGGATAAACCATTTTGAAACCCCCAACGTACATATATAGATAACCGACGATAAACTTATAGACGTGCATGACATTAAAGCTTGCGATTTTGGCGTATACTTCAAGACAATCAAACTCCAACAAGAAAATTGTGGACATGTCTGAAAAGTGGAATACATCTACTTTCCTGCACGGTTTTCATGCTATTGGAAAGGTATTGAAATTTCAAATATTTGGTTATACATATATATAGACTACTTCATATTATATTATTACTTTACAGAAGTTACATTAGCCTATCTATTTGTTACATTATAAGTTACATTAGCCTGTCTATTTGTTACCAATTGATTTTGATTAATAGTTTTATGATCCCTTGCACTTTTTTTCTAACAAAACATTCCTCTCTATACATTTTTGCAACTGATCAACCATTTTTCTTTTTAATACCATGTTTAAGATTAAAGTTACCATTCCTCTCTAAGACTTAAAACTCATAAGCAACTCCATTCTGAATGGACTATCTATTCACCGGTCCTAAAATCTCCAATGATTTACAAAAAACAATTGAGATAAGTAAAGGAGAGAAGAGGGTTAATGAAGGGATTATTACCAGCAACGGCAAACTCGACCGGAAAAGTGGACGGAGGAGTTCTAAAAGAAAATTCATCACCGTGGCCGCCGCAACGGTAATAGTAAATGGTGTTGGGTTGAAGAGGGCCAATCTTGACATGGTGGATCTTACCGGAGTTGTAGAAGAAGAATCTATAAGAAGTGGATCCTCCGGCAGTTTTTCTGTCGTACCTTTTTGGATGTTTACCGTACTCCACGATTGATGCAACGTTCATGTCGTCCGTTGTGTATGTTATTCTCATGTGATCCTTACCCGCCAATGATACGTGCACCTGTATATATGTATACTCAATGTATAGAATCATCATTAATTGCCCAATATATACTAAATTCATTTTTCTTTGTCAAAAGTAAACAAGAGTGAGTACCAAAAGCCAATAAAATCTCAGGCAAAGTCTAGAGGTCGCTGGTTCGAGTGGCTCTTGGAACAAAACTAATATTACATGATGTGATTTCGGGCATGAAAAGATTACGGGCTTCGGCCCAGAACCTCATGATCAATAAAAAAAAGTATACAAGAGCGAAATTTGTGTAGTTTATTTGGCAAAATGTTAAAAGTAAAATTGAAAAAGAATATATGGCTGAGAAAAAAAATGTGATAAAAAGGAAAATATGTGATAGAAATGTAAAGAAGAGAATGTTAAAAGAAAAAGGAAAGAGAGTATGTGATAAATTGAAGAACATAATAAACTTTTTTTTCTTTTTCAAACCAACATAATAACCTTGTTACAATAAAATAAACCGTCCGAAATTAAGGAGTATGCATGTTACATTCCATATAGAAAAGTTATGAGATGGAAAAATCTATAGGGAGAAGACAGAGAGAGGCATTTTCAAAGAGATTTAAATTAATGAACCTGTTGAGGATAGAATTTGGGACGGCCGTGAGAGACGATGAAGTCGGGACGAGGAGGCGGGCGGGTGAAATTGGAATCATGATGATTAGCTTGAGATACAAAAGGAGAGAAGAAGAAGAAGAAGAGAGTAAAGCTAAGAAAGAGACCAAATACTTTCATCTTCTTTTTAAAAGAGTTTTAGGTGAAAGTGAAGATGCAGAAGATGTGATGAATTGATTATATATTGAAAGATAGGTAGTTACATTAGGTTTGAAACAACCAAGTTTTTTTTATTTTTTAAGAGCTAAACATTTCTACTGCGGAAAACATAATCAATTAAACCAACAAAATAATCCAATGATTCCATAAAATAAATAATCAATATTCCAAAATAACTCGAAGACCAAATTCAGGAATGCTTAAATAAATAATCTAGCAACCTAGAACATCCGGTTTACTAGACTAACGACAGCAACAAATAAATCCTATTATCCTCTTCTTACGCCTCGATTCCGCGATCGCATTTTTCCTTTACCTGCAACTCAAAAGGAAACCGGGAGTTTCGTGAGTATTATCATAAATACTCAGTGGAGCGGTCATCCGGCCAACAGGTTAAACATTGAATAACAAAAAATATATTATTACATAACTACACAATTTTTAACCACATTATCATTCAATTAATTATCAGTTACACAATAATTCGCAAAATTCCAAAAATCCTATATCCAAGTGTCGATCGACACCCGACCATGGTGTCGATCGACACCCGACCATGGTGTCGATCGACACTCGCGAACAACGAGTATCATTCTTAAGGTGATGTCGATCGACACAGCCTCTAGGCGTCGATCGACACCTCGTTACGGAGACCAGAGCCGAGTCTATCCTCTCGCGACTCGACTCGGAATCAACACGATTCACAACAGCGATCACAACATACGAGAAACAGCATCCATAAACAACAAACCATCCATGAAATTCACTCAAACCACGAGAATCACACAAACATCAAGGAAAATTCGCTAATCTAATGGAAGCCCGCGATCGCGCACTCACCTCGCTAAACCGATGACAAAGCTAAGAACACAAAACCAGCGACTCGAGATCCTCGCAGTCTCTGGTCTCACACGCAAACCCCAAGGAATGCCTCTTCTGTCACCTCTGAATTCAGATTGGAAACCCAATCTGAAAACTAGATTGAAGGAGCTTTCCAACGATACTAAGATCGTCTCTTGATTCCTTCTCAAACGCCGGAAAAACGCTTCCCAAGATGACTGAGCAAATCCCGAAACTACCAAGAATCACACTGATATGGCACGATATGGACGACCGTTCCTCCTCTCTACCGAGACAGACCACTATATCTTCTCCTTCCTCTCAACTTCCTCACACAAAACTCTTTCTCTTTCTCAAAAATCCTCTCAAACTCTGATTAACAATCCCTAAATGCGGCCAAACCTAATGCTCCACGTTTATATAAGACTAACCAGGTTTAAAACCGCTAAACTGAGCCAAATCGCACTTAAATCGAACCAACTCCGGTTCAAAAACATTGGTGTCGATCGACACTACTCATGGTGTCGATCGACACCCTTACCGAAAATCACATTTTCGGTTTGGGATGTTACAAAGTTTGTTTATAAAATAGTCAAGTCACTCATTTCGTTTTTATTTTAAGTTTTGCTTGCAGCTATCTTTCATCTTCCTATTTCCAAAAAAAAAAAAAATTCAAAACCAATGCTTGAGTTGTTAAGATTTTGTCACCTACACAGATTTCCATCCAAGATTTATGATTAACAGAAAATTTTAACTTTTCTGTTGTACGATCATATAAATATATATTTTTTATATTTCCAAATTTAAACGGTTGATTCTATGCAAAGAAAATAAAATCATAGCCTTCAACGGTTATGTGAGTAATAAAGGATCTAATTTGATCGGTTTTCAGGTTTTTGGTCACGAGTTACGACGTCACTACTTTGAGCCGGCAAAAATACCTATCATGAGTCTTGATAAATTCAGGGAAAACAAATAATTAACGAGTAAGAAATGTCTTATTGATTAAAATTGCAAGAGTAACTTAGACATATCCATCAGTCCAACAAACTAACCAATGTTTGGATCTTTAAACAAAAGCACGAAATACTTGATCAGAAACTCCCAATATATTCTTAATTACAGAATAAAAAAAAATCCCTAATAAGAATGTAATATATAACAAAATGAATGCTTCGAGTTGTTTTCTATTACCAATGAATAAATAAAAAAAAAGAGTTTTACGTTTTTATGGTATGATGATTTAGAGCTCATCATTGGAACGACTCAATGGCCAACATAACGATGATGTGCTAAGACTCTCGAGCCATAATTCATCCGCAAGAAGTGAGTTCGAGTCATTATTTCTATGCCATGACCAATGTGCTTTTTTCCCGTCTATAACCTTCAATCTCCCATGTCCAAAACTCGGTTCACGAAATGATGATAAAGGTGAAGGAGGCTTCTTGAACCTATAATTCAGTATACAAACAAAAAAATTGCGATGAGTTTATTGAACTCACTTAATTGATCAAATTTATTAAAACAAAATCTTCGAAATGGGGGAATATATGAAATTAAATTTAGATTCATAATGGGAGGTCTCATACGATTTAGCAAGGCCTTCTCGGTTGCCTCCGTCACCTATGGTTATGTAAATTGGACCACAAAGGTCAGCCTTGTTGTTGTATACTCGTTTCTGCATCATCAATCACACTTCACCATCAAAGAAGTAAAATAACAAACACTTATTCTAAAATGGGAAATTAGCATATATAATACTTATTGCACTAATAATTAATGATCTAACATAATCTAAATTATAATTAGATAAATAACATAGAGTATACCTAAAATGACCATTTTAGCCTTATCCAGTTAGATGATTAGTAGTCAACTATGTTTTGATCTGATTAAAAAAAAACCGCATAGCTGACTATGCATGCATAAATAGTCAACTATAATTATAATGAATTAATCAGATAATAAACTATATTATAACTTGAATATCAAACGCTCGTTTACATAGACAATGTTTTACATAGTCAACTATGTTCTGATATTATAGTTGGCTATTCGCAGATAAATATTAACTTTGAATAGCTGACTATGCATGCATAAATAATCAACTATAATCATAGTGAATTAATCAGAAAGTGAACAATATTATAACTAGAATAGCAAACACGTCTAAATAGACAATGTTCTACATAGTCAACTATTTTAATGTGTGCTTATAGCCATTTATCTATAATTAATTATATCATTAAGAGTATTTTAGTCAAAAAAAATTAAGTGGATGTTAGTCACCTAAATTATGTTCACAGAATGTTATATACCTAATTGGAGCCCCCAAAACTATTATACACCTAATTAATTTTTCTAAAGTTTAAGTTTCTTTAACCGTAAATAATATATTACCACAATGATTTAATGAAATTTTAATTATAAAAATATGATTAGTGAATGTGAGGGACTTACAAAACGTTCGTAGGCATGAACATGGCCGGAAAAAACAACGTCGACTCGAGCACTAAAGAGCAAAGACTCCATAGCCTCTCTCATGCTCTCTCCTTCACCTTCATGCGCCTCGTTCGTATTGTACCACGGTGCGTGAAGCAACACCACAACCCACGGCGTCATTTTACGGTCAACCTTTAACACAAAAAAAAACAATTTTCAAGAATATATAACTCCTTTGAATTTTAAGTTCCATTATCATGTACAAAACTAACCTTTGCTAGATCCGCTTGGAGCCACTGATACTGGTCGGAATCACTGTCAAAGTCGGTATAAGAACCAAGCATAATCGTGTGGACACCGGCTACATCAAAAGAGTAGTAGAGGTTGGAGTCAGAGAGGCTCTCGGCGTAAGGCATGAGCCACCGTGCATTGTACGACTTGAAGGTTGTGTGTTCTAAGATTGGGAAGAATTCAATCTCGTGGTTTCCTTCAGTAACCATCCAAGGACGCTGGCTCGCGAGTGGCTCAACAAGGCGACCAAAGGAGTCCCAAAGTGGTTGGTTAGTGTCGGCATAAGAGAGGTCACCCGGAAGTAGAAAGACATCGTAGTCTTGGCCCTTTATCTGTGATAATGTTGCTGCTGTCCATTCGGTTTGGCCTAGGTCGCCTTCAGATATGTCACATAAAAAACTGGTCTTTCGTTAAGTCGACATGAAATTTTGGTCCTTAACCGGTATGAACCGGAACACAACATATAGAGGTGTGAAAATTTATCAATCCCATTCCAACCCCACTTGTCATGGATTCTGTATTTTGTAAGTTAGATTCAACTCAACAATTTTTATCCATGAATAAAATTATTTAATTTTTTGTTTTGTGTATGTATGTAAGAACGGTTCATAGTTCAAATATTCATATATCTATATTAATTAAAATGTGTTAATAACAGATTACAAAGTTATGTATCCAATAATAAACGAACCTAATTTAGTGAATAAACCATTAACCCAACCCCACTACGTACTAAACTATCTTGAACTAAGCCAATTCATGCACGAATAAACCTTTTTCTACCGATAAAAAACTTTTTACTTGTGACTTTTAAAAATTCAAACTCGACCGGAAAATTGTGGGCATGCCTAACATGTTGGAGACGTGTACCTTCCTCCAAGGGTTGTGTATTATTGCGTATATTATAAAATCGAATTTTTCAATAGTAAGCATAGAGTTTCATATCTTTGCTATACATACTATTTCACGTTGAATTATCATTATTCAATATGTTTGATGTTCTTTTTCCCTACTTTAGAACAAGGTCGAAAGTTCTTATGACCAAAAAAAAAAAAAAAGGTTTGATGGACCTAAAATTTGTACTATTGCGTAGTTGTTGTATTAATATTCGAATTCCAATATGGTAAAATATATGTTCTTTAGAATAAAAGAGTTTGAGGAAATTTACCGACGATGGCAAACTCCACCGGATAAGTTGATGGAGGAGTTTTGAAAGAAAATTCTGGACCGTTTCCGCCACAACGGTAGAAGTAAATGGTGTTTGGTTGGAGAGGTCCGATCTTGACATGGTGGATCTTTCCGGAGCTGTATAAGATATACTTGTAAGAAGTACTTTCTCCAGTGGTTTTCCTGTCGTATTTTCCCGGCTGCTTACCGTATTCCACGACCGAATCTACCTTCTTCTCTTCCGTTATGTATGTTACTCTCATGTAGTCCTTACCCGCCAATGATACGTGCACCTTTAATTTATCAAACAATTTTAATTAAACCAGCACAAACCTTTAGAAGCAACATTTGAAGGGGACATTTTATGCTAAAGAAACGTATAATTTTTAGCTGTTAGAAATATATACTAATAAGTATGATTTTGTGTCAAACAAAGATGGAACCTTGAAATTTAGGGAGAGGAATTTTTGTTTTAAAACATTGGATATCATAAGAAGTATCAAAATATATAAGATCAATAAATTGAAAAAAAAATGTATTGTCAAAATATGTGATAGATTTAAGAACATAACTTAAGAGAGAAAATGAATCACTAATTCAATCTAACTGAATGAAAATACATTGTCCTTAACTAAAGGGCTATATATACATCTCACATTCTATACGAAACCGAAGACGAAAATCTTAGAGATTAAAAACACAGGGAGTGATATGAATTTTTTTTTTTTTTAAACTGTACAAAGATGTTGGGAAAGAGAGTTAAATTAAAGAACCTGTTGCGGATCGGATTTGGAGCGGTCATGAGGGACGAACACGATGGGACGAGGCGGCTCGCGGCTGAGTTGATCGGGAACATGATCAGCATGAGATAGGAATGGAGAAGATAACAAAAGAGTAAAACCAAGAAAGAGACTAAAAAGTTTCATCTTATTGTTTGAAGAGTTAAAGTTGGTGAAGAAAGGATTAATGTTGAAGAGATCCGTGAATATTTCAGGGGTGTTTATACTTTATACATCTCGTTAGCCATCGCGTCACGTTACTTCATTTCCTTCTTTTTTTCTCTAATTTTTAAATAATCATATTATACTTTTTGTAATTTTGCGTGCAGGTTTCTTTATCTTTCTAAATAAAAACAATTAGAAAGTCAATGCTTGACTTGTTTTATAAGGTTGACGTAGTCTTAAAGAACTCGAGCCAAGAAAAATAATTCAAAAATGGGAGATGCTTTTACATGAAGATGTATGTTCAGTGTTATCTGTATATTCGTGGCATGGATCGAACTTAAACTGATTAACGTACCAATAAGATGAAGATATAAAATGACACAATATCTGTATCATTTAGATATTTTTGGACTTTTATATATTAAAGGATTAGGAATATTAACAAAACATTGAATAATACAAAAGAGAAAAAGGAAGAAAGTGGTAAGTTTCAAAAAAAAAAAAGAAAAAAAAGAAGAGAAAGTGGTCCATTTTAAGTTCCAACGTCGATTGCTGAGTCACAGAGCAAGAAGCCTCAAGACCACATATATACGTGTGATATGGGTGCAATCAAGCATAAATCGTTGTTCCATTAGACTTTACTAAATTACTAGTATAATATTTTCTCGTTTTTTTTTTTTTTTTGAGTATTTGAGAAAGGGCTTAATGTTTTCTAGTTTGGTCGACTTTAAATCCTTATGTGATGGAAATTCGTGTCTGAACACGGCATACTAAATCTCCCATCTAATATCTAAATTGATATACCTTTATATTCTACGCATGCCGGCCGAGCAAATCAGTGAAGTCACCGCTTAGGGCCCTAAATTTAGAATGACCTTTTTTTAGTTAAAATTTTTGTTATAGGTATAATTATAAAAAAAAAATTAACTGTTTTTATTATAATAATGTTTGTAAAACCTTTTTTGAAAATCTTTTATAATGTTTGTGGGCATTTCTTAAGAAACATGTTAATCATTTTTGAAAAGTAATTTAATTTTATTAGTTAAAATTCTACTTTAAAAGACAAAATTTAAACGATAATTCGGTTATCTTTCATGCTTTCTCTTTGATCGTTTCTTCTTAGTTATTACATTGTTGCACAAGTTAAAGTCAAGTAGTATAAAGTAGATGTTTCAATTTTGTAAGTGAATTAGTTTTTGCAGATGCCAGAGTAAAAAAATATTCTAAATCGAGAAAGATGTTTGACAAATAAAGTTTATTGCATATTATTAACCATTGTGGTATCATTGGTACCGTATAAAGAAGTTTTTTCGAAGTTAAGACTGAGAAAAAATTATTTGTGGTCTACCATATCACAAGGGAGATTGAATAGGTTGGCTTTGCTATTGACTCAAACAGAAATGGATGAAAACTCGACTATATGAGTTTAATTATAAATGATTTTGCAAGCAAAAATGCATAGAGGGCAATATTTCAAAAATAAAATAAAATTTTGCTTTTGTTTTTATTTTCTTATAAACTATTTGAATTATGAACGGGTTTACGAAGTTTTTTAGTGTTTTTTATTTATATTACTATTTTTTACGATATACGAAAGGGCATATTTTTAAAAACTTGCGTAGGGTACCCAAAAACATTGGACCGACGAAACTGTCTGAATATATATTTCCTAGAAAAATATGTGACCATGTGAGCAAACCACATGGCATAAAATATATGATAGACACGCAAGTGGTTCTGGTAGCAAAGGTTATTCAAAGAATTTTAACGCTTATATGTACGTGGTTTATATTACAAATCCATGAATATATGTGTGACAACTTTTTTTTTTTTTTAAACTAGTCCAGATTAATATTTCATAAATATTAATCCACAAAAATTAGATTCCTAACAGTTATTACGCGGAAGTTCTCAGAAAATATTTTAGAAAATAATAAAATTCCAAGTAATAAATAAATATCCATTTCAACCGTAATTCAACTCACAAAACCAAATTCAGAAATAAATAACTAGCAACCTAACTGTAGTTCGCTACAACTAATCAATAAGATAAATCTCTAATCATCCTCTTCTAGGGCCCTGATTCAGCGATCACTTTTATCAGGAACCAGTCAAAAATTAACTTAAAAATTCACGAGTACAAAAACACGGGTGTCGATCGACACGTCACACGGTGTCGATCGACACGTCACACGGTGTCGATCGACGCTACTCTAACCAAGGTGTCGATCGACACGTCGCACAGTGTCGATCGACGCAACAATAACAAAGGTGTCGATCGACGCTACCAACGCAGAACCAAATACATCACAAACAACCATGAAATTGTCACATAAATTCCTAAATTAATCAGGGACCGAAACTAATAAATCCGAGCCTACGGTCGCGCACTCACCTCGATTTTGGAAAGAACGAGGAACGGGAAATGGGAGTGACTCAACAGCGACAAACCGGACCCGAAAACTCGCTGAAACGAGTCTCTAACACCACCGATACGAGGCACAAAGGACCCTAAGCCACTAGAACAAATCGAGAAGGTTTCCGAGGGGTTTTTTTGCAACAATCCTTCGAAAACTCTCAAATCTTTTCTCGAACTCTCAAACTCCCTTTTTCCTCTCTGAATACGGCCAAAAATACTGCAGGAACGTATTTATACGAGAGCCCTAGGTTTTTCCCTAAACCGACTTGCAAACCGAACGATTAAAACGTAAACCGAACACTAATCCGAACAGGGTATCGATCGACGCCAAGCCCAGTGTCGATGGACACCCCTATCCAAATTCGACAATTTGGTTTCAAGATGTTACAACTCTCCCCCACTACTCTGGATTCTACCTCGAATCCCAATACAACTACCCAATAGACCATCACACTAACCCTACCTGGTCAAACACAAACCGAGATCCATACACGATCTCCGAGTCCCACATCTAGTCCTATGCTCACTCACGTTATCAGACATTGATTACTTTTAGCTCATAACATACCGCTCTCGGGACGCATCCTTCGAGTCAACAATATCTGGGGATCTCGCATCCCCGCGAAGGAAACTCACATCCAACGCACTATCTGGAGGACTCGCACCCCCGCAAAAGAACACAAAGCAATCGCTCTACCTGGAGGACTCGCACCTCCGTGAAAGGACACAAAGCAATCGCGCTATCTGGAGGACTCGCACCCCCGTGAAAGGTCACAAAGCAATCGCACTATAAGAGCTATTCGGGACAAAAGTCCCTAAGTAATCGATTCTTAAACGTCTCAGAGCACCTATTGACTTGAACTACCTCTCATGGTCTACGGCACGATATTTCCTAAACCGAAATATCACAAAGAATAAAAACCACACGTCTTATTCAACATGGAAAATAGATAAGGAAAACTCCATCTTATAAATCTCCAAAAGAACAATATATAATCGTTACAACAAAACGAAAAACAACAATCTAAAACAACAACATCAACACCAAAGCCAACTCAAAACTAGAACCGCAAAGAAAGCCAAGCTTAAACGGCGACCTGCTTGTCGAACCACTTCCTGAACTTCAGCTTCATCTTTGCCTCTGGCTCCCAAGTCTCATCCTGGCAACCGCCACAATCCCATAAAATCCTCAACAACGGAATCTTCTTCTGACGCAGAACCTTGATACTCCTCTCAAGAATCCCCACAAGAACTGCCTGAACAGTCAAATCAGGCCTCAGATCCTCGAGAATCTTAGCCACTAACTCCTCTGATTCATGCAGACACTTCTTCAACATCGAACCATGGAACACATGAAATACATGCATAACCAGAGGTAACTCAAGCCGATACGCCACTGGTCTAACACGTTCCACTACCAAAAACGGACCCATAAAACGCGGACTCAGCTTGTTCTCAGAAATGTATCTGTTAGGACCCCTCAACATAGCCATCTTAAGATACACTTGATCTCCCACGGCAAACTCAATCTCTTTCCTTCTTCGGTCCGCATAACTCTTTTGCCGATCCTGAGCTTCTTTTATGTTCAGCCTCAACTCACGAATCCTTTCCGTCGTTTCCTGAACAAACGTAGCACCATAAACGCTTCTCTCCCCCACTTAGGTCCAGCACAGAGGTGTCCTACACGGCCTCCCATACAAAGCTTCGTAAGGAGCCATACCGATACTCGCCTGGAAGCTGTTGTTATACGCAAACTCAGCTAGGTTCAAGTGATCAACCCAGTGACCACCCCAATCCAAAACACACATCCTCAGCAAATCCTCCAAAGTCTGAATAGTCCTCTCCGACTGCCCATCAGTCTGCGGGTGATAAGTCGTACTCATGTGCACCTTAGTGCCCATCTCTGCCTGAAAGGCTCTCCAAAACTCTGAAGTGAACTTGGGATCCCGGTCTGACATAATACTCGCTGGCACTCCATGCAGCCTTACTATGTCCTTTACAAATTTTTTAGCTAAAACCTCAGCTCCATCGATCTTTAATGGCCTGAAATAGTGTCGTCTTAGTCAACCGGTCCACAATACCCCAGATAGCATCAAAAGTTCTCGAGTTAGGCAATCCTACTATGAAATCCATCATGATCATATCCCACTTCCACTCAGGAATAGGCAGACTCTGCACTAAACTGCTTGGAACTCGATGCTCTGCCTTCACTAATGAACACGTGTCGCACTTCGCAACCGAATTTGCTATGTCTCTCTTCATCCCAACCCAGTGATAATACCATTTCAGATCATGGTATATCTTAGTCGCACCCGGATGAATCAAAAACTTGCTCGTATGAGCCTCCTTCAGAATCCCCTGCCTCAACGACTTATCTCAAGGCACACAAACTCGACCACGAACCAAAATCATCTCATTCGGAGAGACCAGATACTCGGAACCAACTGCTTGCGATGCACTAATCAGACCATGATCGCTCTGCTGAGCCACTCTGATCCTACTAAGAAGATCTGCCGGATCGACTGCCTCCAAGCCTAAAGGCTCCTGCGAAACCACACAAAGACGCAACGTGCTAATTTCGCCCACTAAAGCCTCAATATCCTGCTCTCGAGCAGAATCGAACCTCTGCCTACTCAAAGCATCCGCTTCCTAATTAGCCTTGCATGGGTGATAAATAATCTCCAGATCATAATCCGCCAGCAACTCAACACAGCGCCTCTGCCTCATATTCAGCAATGGCTGAGTGAAGATATGCTACAGATTCTTGTGATCCGTAAATATCTGTACTCTCCCACCATAGAGATAAGACCTTCAAATCTTCAAAGCAAACACAACTGCTCCCAACTCAAGATCATGCGTAGGCCGATTTCGCTCGCTACCCTGCAACTGCCTCGAAGCATACGCGATAACCCGACCCTCCTGCGTCAAAACACAACCCAAACCAACTCATGAAGGATCCGCATACACTGTGTATGGCTTCCCCGGCTCGGGTAATGCTAAAACAGGCATACTGTCAATATCTCCTTGAGCTTCGAAAAGCTCTCCTCGCACTCCGGCGACCATACAAACGGAACATCCTAACCGGTTAGCTTCGTCATAGGTTGTGCCATACTCGCAAACCCCTTGATGAATCTCCGATAATATCCTGCTAACCCCAGGAAACTCCAAATCTCTGTAGCACTGCTCGGCCTCGACCAATCTCAAATCGCCTCAATCTTGGCTGGGTCCACAGAAACTCCCTCTGCAGACATGATATGACCCAAGAATCCCATCTCACACTGCCAAAAACTGAACTTACTCAGCTTCGCATATAGCTTCTGCTCCCGAAGCTTCTCCAGAACTAACCTCAAATGAATCTTGTGCTCCTCGGGACTCCTTGAATAAACCAGAATATCATCAATGAAAATGATAACGAACACGTCCAAATACTCCTTGAACACGTCGTTCATCAATCTCATGAATGCCGCAGGCGCATTCGTCAAACCAAAGGACATAACCACAAACTCGAAGTGTCCATATCTCATCCTGAAAGCCATCTTATTAACGTCTGCCTCATCAATCGGGATCTGATGGTAACCCGAAGCCAAGTCTATCTTGGAGAACCAGGTAGTACCCCTTAACTGATCCAGCAACTCATCAATCCTCGAGAGGGGGTACCGGTTCTTCACAGTGCCTCGGTTAAGTCCTCGGTAATCGATGCACAACCGAAAACTCCTATCCTTCTTCTTCACAAACAAAACTGGCGCTCCCCACGGCGACACACTCGGATGAATGAAACCCTTACTCAAAAGATCCTCAACCTGCTACTTCAGCTCTGCCATCTCAGCTGGAGTCATCCTGTAAGGAGCCTTAGATATCAGAGTTGTCTCAGGCTCTAGCTTAATCGTGAAAGGATCAGACCAAGATGGTGGTAATCCCTTCAGCAACCGAAAGACATCCTCGAACTCTTGAACAACTCGGATATCCTCGAAAGCAATCTTACCACTGGACTCTGACATAACAATCATCGCCAAATAAACCTCGCAATCTCGCTCTATCATCTGCTCTGCTTGAATAGCCAAGATCACCAGACTCCCAGAAGTCGGTCTCACTCCCTGAAATACTAACCTCCCTCCATCGAGCTCAAAAACGACTCTGCCTTGGTAACAATCCAGATGAAACCTGTAGAACGCCAGCCAATCCATACCCAAAATCACATCATACAGCTCCACTTGACTGATCACCAAATCTGCTGGCATCGACTGTCCAACAATTTGAACATCCATTGCTCTAGAATGACCCGAAGTAGCCAGGAATCCTCCTCCAGCCACCTTAACCATGCCCACACGCTCACCAGCGCTGCTCCAGATGCCACTGCTATCGGCACGCTCCAGAGTAATATAGCAGTTCGATGCTCCAGAATCAAATAGCACGTGGGACTCAAAACAGCCCACTAACAAGGTCCCTACACAATTGACATGTGTTGAGAACCCTTGTCACTAGACCACAAGCTAAATAAAAGAACACAACAAAAACAACAATAACTTAACCACTAAGAAAAATTACGAAGTTGAGTCTAGAATTTTACCTTTGATCTGCCCGGCGTTACTATTCTGACCAAAGTCCGCCGGAGAATACACGCACGGTGCAAGAAAATTCTGACCCAATGGCTGCTGCACTGCCGCAATCTGAGCCATAGGTTGCACTCCAGCTGGCTGAATCGCTACCACTGCCGGTTGTTGCAACTTGGGACACATCGGCCTAAGATGCCCTGGCTCCCAAAAATGATAACACACTTGAGGTGCTCTGGAATCGCTCTTCTTGGGACAACTCAACAAATTGTGATCCATACTACCGCAACCATAGCAACCGCGACCACTCTGTGCTATCCTAGAGGCATCATCCCACCTCCTCTTTTGGCCTTGCGCAGGCTTACCGCCCTTGCCAGAACCAGCACCTCTGCGTTGCTGATGCTGCTGCGGCTACTGACTCCTCGGCTAAAAAGCAGAAGCATCCGCAGACGGAACAACTGCCGGACCAAGCTGCTTCCGCTGGTCCTCCTCAATAGATGCCGCCAACTCCACAAAATCCGCCCTCAAGACGTATCTTCATCGAAACCACGCCCAGTATAAACCACCAGCCTGCTGAACTCGGCGTCATACTCGCGCACCGAACACTCACCCTGAGCCAACGAAATTAACCTTATCTAAAGACAATCTCGAGCCTCCTGAGGGAAATACTTGGCGTTGAACTCAACCAAGAATTTGGCCCAGGTCCACTCCACACGCCTAACCTCGATGGCTCGCCACCAACAATGAGCATCACCACTCAGATAGTGGACAGCTAACTCAACCTGATACTCAGCAGGGCATCTGATCGACCTGAAGTTACGCTCTAACCTCAGACGCCACTCATCTACCTCCTCCGGACCAACTCAGCCCTCAAAGAACGGCGTAGCAATCCTCTGCATCTGCGTCATCATCTCAAGATAAGATGGAACATGCACTGCAACTGCAGCCCTTGCCTGCTCAGCAACTGCAGCCCTCTACTGCACCCCGTCCACTGGAGGCACAACCGGAGCCTGCTCAGGAGCCACTGGCGGAAAACATGCCAACAACTGCGTCAGCAATCCCACGACCTAATCATCACGATCTGGAGCTAGAGCAGCACCCCTACCAAGGCCCACTGGAGCCCCCCCTGACCTCTACCGGCACCAGTCCTCACACTGGCACTAGCATCCACACTGGTCTCACTCTAAGACCCCAAAACATGCATCTGGGACTCTGATGCGGTCGCCACACTCTGTGCTGCACTCTCCACTGACTCAGCAACTGGCCCACGACAATGACCCCGGCCTCCACGGTCACCAACTCTGCCACCACGGGCACTAGCTCTACCACGACCTCTAGCTCAGGTATCCATCTCACTGCAACACCGAACAGAAGATAAGAACCCTAGAAGTCACAATCAAACAAAAAAACAAACTCACTGTGGAATCTCCTTAAAGGCCGAAGATGATGATTCTAAGACCACTAATTGCTTAACTCACATAAACAATCAAACACATAATCTCAGTTCACCCAACAATTACTACCCCTAGAACCGTAAGGGTTCTGATACCAAAATGTGACAACCTTTTTTTATTATTTTTTTTACTTGTCCTTATTAATATTCCATAAATATTAATCCTCAAAAACTAGATTCCTAACAGTTACTACGCGGAAGTTCTCAGGAAATAATTCAGAAAATAATAAAATTCCAAGTAATAAATAAATATCCATTTCAACCATAATTCAACTCACAAAACCAAATTCAGAAAATAAATAACTAGCAACCTAACTATGGTTCGCTAGAACTAATCAATAAGATAAATCCCTAATCATCCTCTTCTAGGGCCCTGATTTCGCAATCACTTTTTCTCTTTACCTGCATCACATGGAAATAAGAGATGCGTAAGTAATTAATAATTACTTAGTGAGACGGTCTTTCCGTCAACAGGCTAAGTACAAATTTATCAGGAACCAGTCAACAATTAACTTAAAAATTCACGATTACAAAAACACGGGCGTCGATCGACACGTCGCACGGTGTCGATCGACGCTACCATAACCAAGGTGTCGAACGACACGTTGCACGGTGTCGATCGATGCAACAATAACAAAGGTGTCGATCGACGCTACCAACGCAGAACCAAATACAGCATCGAAACAGACGTAAACACGAGATTTATCAATGATTCAATCCAAACAACACACGATATCATCACTGAACACAGCACAAACAACCATGAAATCGTCACATAAATTCCAAAATCAATCATGGACCGAAACCTAATAAATCCGAGCCTACGATCGCGTACTCACCTCAATTTTGGAAAGAACGAGGAACGGGAAATGGGAGTGACTCAACAGCGACGAACCGGACCCGAAAACTAGCTGAAACAAGTCTCTAACACCACTGATACGAGGCACAAAGGACCCTAAGCCACTAGAACGAATTGGGAAGGTTTCCGAGGGATTTCTTTGCAACAATCCTTCGAAAACTCTCAAATCATTTCTCGAACTCTCAAACTCCCTTTTTCCTCTCTGAATACGGCCAAAAATACTGCAGGAACGTATTTATATGAGAGCCCTAGGTTTTTCCCTAAACCGACTCGCAAACCGAACACTAATCCGAACAGGGTGTCGATCGACGCCAAGCCTAGTGTCGATCGACACCCATATCCAAATTCGACAATTTAGTTTCGGGATGTTACAATATGATAGTACTAGAATTTGTTCGCAGTGCGAGCGAATGTTTCTTTTACAGTTTTAGTATATTTACCGACAAATAGTTTAATAAATAACTAATTCTTTAAAACTAAAAAATACTAATTGGATTGAAATGAAATGAATTCGTTTTTCTCTTATCTAAAGTGCATGAACAAGAAAATATGAAGTGATTCTTAACCATTTTTTAATATTGATGATCACTATTTGAAAATGTATATGTTTGTTTAAAACTTTGTTTGATCACTATGACTTTTGCTTTGCAGCGGTTATAATATGAAACGAATGGTGAATATGATACTTGATTATTTAAAATTAAAAATACAAAGTACTTGTAAGGTTAAAAAAATGCATCTTTTTCACACATTGATTTTGAAATTCCTCCCGTATTGTTTCAAAATTATTAATTACACTTACATCACATGATGTATATTATATCATTTAGTTAATAATTTTACATTTTTATATTCTCCTCATGTTATAGTTACGTTCAAATTATCTTTTTGGGTTAAAATAAAATCATAAACACACAATAATCTTTTAATTTTTTAAGCATACATTATTTTTTTTTAAATATTTATGAATTCTTTCTTAAAAAAATAATTTCTCTTATTCTCTTTTGCACTGTAGGTATGTATAATTGGATAATTGTCTTTTCTATATATCATTTGAAGATATTCTTTTACAATGACTTTTGATGACTTTTATTTAAATTAAAAACTTAATTCTTCAAAATTAAAAATACAAAGGTTACAAATGTATATATTATGTGACACATAAAACTTAGAAATTTCATCTCGTATTGTCTCCAAGATATTATTTGCACCAACATCACATGATAGATATTAATACAATTTTACCTAATTAAATATTTATAGTGTGATATATATATTAGTATAACCAAATTTATTAAACTTGTTATTATTTTAGTAAACCCTATTCATATAAGTTTTGAGGTTTCATGTTTATTTTAAAATATGAATAATGACTTTTCAAAAAATTTGCATAATGTTACAACAAAAATATTATATGTGAAATAATAAAAAAAATTATTAAAAACTTAATTTAATATACATGTAGAAGATGATGTGGATGCATGAGAAGAGAGAAAATCTAACTTTATATATATAGATACAAGAAAATTTCAATATTTTTTTCCAATGCTAAAAAAATAAAATAATACTTAATTATATTTATTTTGAGTTTGATTTCTTTGATTCGCTGTTTTTTTGGTTTAAATGCTAAGAGCATCATATTGCTAAGTTTTGTCTATTTCCTTAATATGTATGAGGTTGTGTTAGAATACAGTATTGCAAGTTTGCAACCAATTGTTGAAAGAGAATATATCTTGTTGATGAAGTATAAGTATATTATAATAAATGAATAGGTATGTTTAAGATTTTTAAGAAAGAGCATCTTTTGTGATCGAGAATTACTATCTATATGTAATAGAAAACCCTTTCTTAAAAAAAAAAAACGTTACTCCCATATATATATATATTTTTATATAAATTCTCTTTGTACTATTCCTAATAGAATATTTTAGAAAACAAAATCGCAAAAAATGGTTTCCTCGACCAAAAATTTGACGTTCGAGCATCGTTAATTTGCGTTTTTTTAAAAGAAAAAAAAACTTAATTCGTGTTTATTTGATGGATCGTTATATGTTATGCAGGACTTGTAAGCATCAAATTGATGTAGTAAACAATGATCAAGACAATATAAACTGATCATGTGTTCAGAATTTCCATGAAATACTCAAGTTTATTGCATGATCTAGATATATTTTAATGTGTTTCGTTTCGTAATTCGGCCAGAATATTTATCCACACAAAGTGTGACCACGTGTCAAACAATGAACAAGTGAGAAAGAGGAGAAAGAGGAGAAAGAGTAAAACAAGTAATCCGATGGATGGAACGTGCTAAAATGTAGAACATGAATCATGTCATGTGGCCACGTTGCTAAGTTAATATGGTACAAACGAATATGCTTTATGGGTAGTTTTCAAAAAAAAAAAGAAAGAATATGCTTTATGGATAAATTAAAAATATGAATAATGATTTACGTGTTACGTATTTTAGATAAGTCGTGTACGGACCCGTAGACTTCTTTTTTTCTTTTTGGATACTTAAATTGAAATAGCATATACCACAATTTTACTCCACACATCTCTATAACTTTTTTTTTTTTTTTTGTCGTCAAAGCATCTCTATAACTTTCGACACATAAAAAATGAATTTGTTCAATGTATCAATTCATAAATAAAAATAGGGGGATCACATGACTTCTCTGGTTAATTGACCTAGACGTCCGTTTTTCATTAATTTGGCAAGGCAAATTAGATCAAGATAAACTTCAATCACTGAAAAGTTTCGAAAAAAAATAAAATTCAATCAACCATCTTATATCATCGCAATACAAACTATCCCACTTATGTGTGCAAACTTCAAATTAACCTCGTTAGAAAACTTAACGAGTGAGTTACTCGACGACTATATTTATATTTAGTGGCGGAACTAAAATTTTTCTAAATTCTTCTTCGTCAGTTTGGGCTTCTGCTCCAGGTAATTGTAACATTCGCAAACAAATAAAAAAGTGATTTGGTAAGGGGTGTTGATCGACACCATGTGGTGTGTCGATCGACACCAATGTTGTTGAACCGGTTTCGGTTCAATTTTTATTGCGGTTTGGACGGTTTGTGAATTGTGAAACCCTAAGCTCGTTTATATATCTTAGGCAGTCGCGTTTTTCTGATGGGGAGGCAGGAAAAGCATAAGAAAAAAAGAGTTTTGTGATTTCCTTGAGAATTTGGAGTGAAAAGGTTCATAGGAGATTGTTCTTCAAGGTTGTGAAATTATGGTGTTAGAGGCTTTGATCCGTGAGATTGTCTCTGTTCGTCACTGTCTCGATCCTTTTTCCGTTCAGTCCCTTTTTAATCCGTATTCGAGGTGAGTGTGTGATCGTGGTTATGGGAATAGTATGTTAGGTTATTGATTTGAGTGAATTGGAATGGATTTATTATGAATATGGTTATTATTCCGTGAATTCTGTGTGATTATCGTGATGTTTCGTCATGAATTGACTCATAAGATGAAACGGAATCGAGTCGCGAGAGGATTTGACTCGATTTAGGTTTCTACGAGGAGTGTCGATCGACACCTAGTGGTAGTGTCGATCGACACCCACTTTTATTATCGCGATGCTTTGAGTTTGTGAAAGGCGTGTCGATCGACACTTGGTGATGGTTTCGATCGACACCCTATTGAGTTTTCTGAGTTTTTTTATGGGAGTGTCGATCGACACCACTTGTGTATTGCTGAATTTGAACGTTGTTGATTGTTGATTTATCGCGTAGTAATTGGCATTCTATTTTCCCTTATTATATAACCGGTAGACGGGATGACCATCTCACTGAGTATTTGTGATAACACTCAGGCAACTCTTATTTCCATGTGTTGCAGGTAAAAGAAATGTGTGATCGCGGAATCATGACTAGAGGAGAGGATGATAGGATTGTTTTTATTATGTGTTTAGATTCTAGGGAACCTGGTGTTGAGGTTTCTAGAATAATTGTTGGTTATTTGAATTAAACTGGTTATTGGATGTATTTGGGTTAATCGAATTGTCTGGTTTTCGTCGAGTATTGGTCAATTGTTGAATTAGCTGTTGATAATTAATAATTATGGGATTATTAATTTGAGTTAATTATTTTAAAAAAAAATGTTGGTTGTTTTATTTTGGTACCAGAGCCCTTACGGTTTTAGGGCAGTAGGTTGTATGAGCTGAGACTATGTGTTTAAATTGATTGCGTGTAGTTAGTCAATTTGGTAATCTTAGATCATCTTCTTCGGGCCTTTAAAGAGATTTCGCGGTAAGTATTTATGTTTGTTTGTGACTTTTATCCACTGTAGTTATAGTATCTTTGTCTGTGTTTTTGGAAAATGAAGAGTGATGGATACTCGAGCTAGAGGTCTTGGTAGAGGTAGAGGTCGGGGTCCAGGGGCGCATGTTTGAGTCGTCTAGTAGCGTGGCTGCGAGTGCTACGCAGGTGTCAGAGTCTCAGACGCATCATGTAGGATATGTGAGTAAGACCAGTGGGAGTGCCAGTGTGGGTGATGTAAGTGCCGGGTGGGGTGTCGTGTTAGCTAGTGGGGAGTGGGCCCAGGTGTGGGTGCTGCTCTAGCTCAGGATCATTTGGATTGTCTTGAGGGTTTGCTGACGCAGATATTGGAGCAGTTACTGCCGGTGGCTCTGGTACATACTTTAGTAGAGCCTCTGGTAGTAGAGGTACAACTAAGGGCTGAAGTGTCTGAAGAGCATTCGACGTATAAGGTGAGGATGAGGCGGATGCAGATTTTGAGTTCGGGGTTTTTCTCAGGAAGAGCGAGACCTAATGAGCCAAGGAATGGGTGATGAGGGAAGAGCGTGTCTTTCGTTAGAGCAGAGTTTCTGGGGAGATCTGGCGGCAGCAGAGGTTATCCCGCCAGTGGTTGTTCCAGCTGCTCAGCCGAGGAGGCAGCAGCGACATGAGGATCCTAGCCAGGCCGGCAAGCCTTCGCAAGGGTAGAAGAGGAAGAGGAAAGATACTTCCAAGCTTAAATCAAATGATTGTGGTTGCTTCGGGTGCGGGAGCAGAGAGCACCGGGTGGTGAGCTGTCCTGTAAAAGCAGAGTTTCGGGAGTCTCGAGTTTGTTTTCACTTCAAGGAACAAGGTCATATCAAGCCCGAGGATATGTGAGAGTAGTTCGAGGATCAAGCGGTATTTCTTTTCGTTTTTCAGTTTCAAAATTTTTGGCTTTGGCTATGATGTATTTGGATTTTTTTGTATTTTCTTTTGGTGTTAAAACGATTATTGCAATTAAAAAAAAAGAATTATAAGATCAGTGTTCTTTTCTTATAGCGTTAGTTATGGTGTTTTGGTAACTAGTCTGGTGGAACTGTATGTTGTCATTCTGGGTATGGTTTGGCGAGTGAATTACAGAGTCAATCTCGACTGTTATCGGAAGGAAGTGGCATTTTATGGAGTGAGACCGACTTTGGGGAATTGCGTGATTCTGCGGATCTGGCGGAGCAAATGATGGGAGTTTTGGTTATGAAGACTTAACCGAGTCAATGTAGGGAACAAGTACCCTCTCTCGAGGACTGAAGAGTTGTTGGATTAGTTGAGGGGTGCTACTTGGTTCTTCAAGTTAGACTTGGTATTTGGATACCATCAGAGTTTTTTTGTAGAGATAAACGTTCGAAAGATGACTTTCATACAAGGTATGGAAATTACGAGTCTAGGGTGATGTCGTTTGGGGTGATGAATGCACCAGTAGCGTTCATTAAACTTATGATCAAGGTGTTTCCGGATGTGTACTCAGATGTGTATGGGATCGTCCCCGTTGATGATTTAGTAGTGTATTCGATGAGTCCTGAGGAGTAAGAGTTCACCCGATGATTGGTTCTGGAAAATTTTCAAACAGAAGTTGGTTGCTAAGTTGAGTAGGTGCAGCTTCTGGTAGCGAGGGATGGGGTTTCTTGGCCTTTTAGTTTCCATAGTGGAAGTGTATGTGGATCCGGCAAAGTTAGCCCAGATTGAGTAACGCTATCAAGATCAGGAGTCGTGGGTAGCAGGATTGCAGGAGTTTCATTAAGGGATTGCAGGTGTGGCACAGTTTAGGACGATACTGTCAGAGAGTGATGTTCCTTAGTGTGGTCGCATGACTAGGAGGCTGAGGCATTGAGTAGAATTGTAGGCGGATTATGATCTAGGCATTGTTATACCATGTGGGTTAGGCTAACCAGATGGCAAATGCTCTGAGTCGACGAAGAGTTGACTCAGCTCCGGAGCAAAATGTTAAGGTGTTAGTGAGCGGGATTAACACGTTGCGTCTATGGGTTATTCAGCAAAAGTTTGTAGTTTGGTGACAGATGATCAGGTAGTTCTTCAGAATTGGGTTCGTGTGGCTCTGGAGAGTGATCAGGGTTGATGGATGCATCGAGGCAGTTGGTTAAGTTTTTTACGTCTCTTCAAATAGGACATTTCAAGTGCGTAGGCCAGCGTGTACCTATGGATGGGTACGCTGAGGCTTCAGACCTTAGTTCGGACCACTTGAGGCAGTTTTAATCTTGAAGTTTATAGTATAAGTAGTGAGAGATTGTGTTCTCTCGTGGGGACAGTGGTCCCAGAGTTACTTATTTGGGAATTGTGTTTACGAGTATCAGTAGTGAGAGATTGTCATCTCTCGAGAGAATAGTGGTTTCGTGGATACCCAAAGCTCAAAAGATTCGTTCTTAAGGGTTGAGGGGTATGGTGCACCGATCGTTCAAATGATGTGTTCCCGCGAGTGAGAGGGTGTAGTGATGAGTTAAGAGTAATAAATGTCTGTAACGGCGGAATAAACATAGGATTAGTGATGTGCCTTGAAGGTCATGAATGGGTCTTGAGGAAGGTCGTTGTATTGCCAAGTGTGTAGTTGGAGCAACGATGATATGCTGGAGTTTGATTAGCGGGTTATTATCATGAGGTAATTCTAGTTACTAGGTGCTTGTACACGTGAGAGTTAATTACTCTATAGGAAGCGTTTTTCCTATATATAACCAGATCTTGAGGGAGACGTCCTGAGAGTGGAGTGCCATCGACATCGTTACCTCGAAGGAGATGTCCTGAGAGTGTGATAATGTCGGTAAAAGTATGAGTAATCAAAGTCTTATCGTGGCATAAGTATGAGGCAGAATATGGACCTCAGTTTTGGGTGTGTAAACCTGGTAATATCGGCTAGTGGACTGCAACATGCGATAAGTGTCAGCTAGTAGAAGCGAAGTATCAGTTTCGAGTGTATGGAGGCAGAGTTGCCCATCCTAGAGTGGAAGCAGAGTATGGTTTTGATGGGTTCCGATGTATAATTACCTAACTCGGAGAAGTTGGATGTTATCTGGGTTATGGTGGGTCGTCCGATTAAGTTGGCACTTTTTCTGGCCATTAAGGAGATCGATGGAGCAGCTGTTTTGGCAATAAAGTATGTGGAGAAGATGGTAAGGCTGCATGGAGTGTCAGCCGCATGGTTCAATCAAGGATTTTAATTTGCATCGGATGCCGAAAGGGCATTTCTTTTATTGGAGGTTCTGCTGAGGATGTGTATTTGGGAATGAGGTGATCATTGAGTGGATCACTTGTGTTTGGCTGAGTTGTTTTGAATAGAAATTATTTGGGTGAGTGTCGGGATGGATCCAAACGAAGTTCTGTATTGGAGGCAGTATAGGTCATCTATTTGTTAGACCCAGGTGGGGTAGAGAAGCATTGCTGGTGCGGGTTTGTTCAGGAATCAACGGAAAAGATCAAGGTTTTAGGAGTTAGTGTTTAAGTTTTTTGGGATCTTCAGTCAGTTTGTCGGTGTCGGCGAGGCCTTTAAGGATTCTCGAGAAGAGGTTTAAGGTGTTGCGTCAGAAGAAGTTGTATTGTTAAAAGCTTTGCGGGTTTATGATGTTTCGGAGGAGGAGATTTGAGAACCTAAGGCAAGGATGGAATTGAAGTTCAGGAAGTGGTTCGATAAGCATGTCGGAGTTTGAGCTTCACTTTCTTTGTGGTTCCAGTTTGGTTGTTTCAGCGTGAGGCTGTTTTGTCTTTTGGTTTGTGTATTCTCGTTTCTGTGTAACGATTATACATTTTAGGATTTATAAGATGGTGTTCCTTATATTTTCGTGTTATAAGATGTGTGTTTCTTATTGTTGGTTAGTGTGGACCCAATGTTGGTCGTTTTTTTTAATGATATTTCGGGTTAAGGATATCATGTGTTGGCCACAGGAGGTAGTTCTAGACGAGAGATGTTTATGAGCGTCTCAGAATTTATTACTCTAGGGGCGTGTTATCCCCGAATAACTCATTTGTGGAGATTGTGTTAACCTGTATACTTTTGGAGATAGTGTTCCCTAGTATACTGTTTGGGATGGTTTTCCCAGTGTGGGTGTTGGGACAGTGGTCCATTTGCTACCGATTGCTCAAAGGATTATGTTCCTACGAGTGAAAGGGGTGTAAATGGTTAAGAGTAATATCTGGAGACGTAGTCGTAAGCATAAGACTGGATATGATCCTATGGGATCATTGTGTTGGTCTCGAGTGGTGCTGGCCGGTGGGTCAAGAGTTTGTGGTCTGTGTTAGACAGTTTCGCGATATTTGGAGTTTAAGTGTGGTGATCTCGAGTGGTATTGGCCGGTTGGGCTAGGATTTTTGGTCTTTGATAGACGTTTTATGCGTGATTCGAGGTTGAATCCAAAGTAGTGGGGGAGAATTGTAACATTCGCAAACCAAAAAAGTGATTTTGGTAAGGGGTGTCAATCGACACCATGTGGTGTGTCGATCGACACCAATGGTGTTGAACCGATTTCGGATTGATTTTAATTGCGGTTTGGACGGTTTCTAAATTATGAAACCCTAAGCTCGTTTATATATCTTAGGCAGTCACGTTTTTCTGATGGGGAGGCATAAAAAGCTTAAGTAAAATAGAGTTTTTTTATTTCCTTGAGAATTTGGAGTGAAAAGGTTCATAGGAGATTGTTCTTCAAGGTTTGGATCATTTGTAGCGGTTAAATCGTAGTGTTAGAGGCTTAGATTCGTGTGATTGTCTCTACTTGTCATTGTCTCGATCCTTTTTCCGTTCAATCCCTTTTTAATCCGTATTCGAGGTTAGTGTGTGATCGTGGTTATGAGAATAGTATGTTAGGTTATTGATTTGAGTGAATTGGAATGGATATGTTATGAATATGGTTGTTATACTATGAATTCTGTGTGATTATCGTGATGTTTCGTCGTGAATTGGCTCGTAAGATGAAACGGAATCGAGTCACGAGAAGAATTGGCTCGATTTAGGTTTCTGCGAGTAGTGTCGATCGACACCTAGTGGTAGTGTCGATCAACACCCACTTTTATTATCGCGGGGCTTTGAGTTTGTGAAAGGTGTGTCGATCGACACCTAGTGATGGTTTTGAACGACACCCTATTGAGTTTTCTAAGTTTTTGTATTAGAGTGTCGATCGACACTATGGTGGTGTGTCGATTGATACCACTTGTGTATCGCTGAATTTGAACGTTGTTGATTGTTGATTGATCGCGTAGTAATTGGCATTCTATTTTCCCTTATTATGTAACTGGTAGACGGGATGACTATCTCACTGAGTATTTGTGATAATACTCACGCAACTCTTATTTCCATGTGTTGCAGGTAAAAAAAATGTGTGATCGCGGAATCATGGTCGAAGGAGAGGATGATAGGATTATTTTTATTATGTGTTTAGATTCTTGGGAACCTAGTGTTTAGGTTGCAAGAATAATTGTTGGTCATTTGAATTAAACTGGTTATTGAATTTATTTGGGTTAATCGAATTATTTGGTTTCCGCTGAGTATTGGTCAATTGTTGAATTAGCTGTTGAGAATTAATAATTATGGGATTATTAATTTGGGTTAATTATTAAAAAAAAAATGTTGGTTGTTTCAGTAATAGTATTACTCCAATGGATATTGGATCCCCACCTTCCTCAGTTGACACTCCTACTCTTTCGAGTTCTAGTGCATTGAGTACTCATCAAACTGTTATCTAGTCTGTTAAACCTACTAGCTAGCTAACAGATGTTGTTGCTCGAAGTTCTTTTACTCCAATGGATATTGGAAGCACTTCACCTTCTATTGTTACCCCAAACCCCTAGGGATCTAGCACAGTCACTCCTAATAGTTCGCATCCTTCTACATTCTCTACTACTACTACTATGAAACCTTGCCTTGAAACCCCCAGTATCAACAGTAATGCAGTTATTCCCGGCCTCAATGCGAACCTTCCTCCCTCCAATCAAAGTTCTTCGCCCCAACCACATCCCTCTACCTTAAGTCCTGATAACTTCCCATCCTCTTAAACCTTGAAAGCCTCTCATCAAAACACTAAAACGTGGGCTGAGAGGATTAAAACCTCTCCTGATAGATCTCTTCAGAGACTTGCAAACCCTTCTCTCTCCCCAAATGGTATTCCAAGGGTGAAGATTCTTGATGCTGTATTTTATAAGGGAGCTGAAATTCATAAGGACTTTGTCATTGGAATCTTTATAGGTAAAACACCCCCATATAGCCATATCCAAAGTGTGCTTGTGCTTACTCATGTTTGGAGTCGTGGTAAGAAGATGGAGATCCACTTGAGGCCTACAGACAGATCCATGATGGTTAAAATTCCAAATGAGTACATCAGAAAGAAGATTGTGGAACATGAAATATGGCAAATAGGTAATTCCCTGTTTTATGTGGCGCAATGGTCATCAAAAGTGGCCCTTAAAAAGCCAAATATAGAGTCCATCCCATTGTGGGCTACCGTGAGAAACATCCCCTTTGATATATACCATCGCCAAGGCCTAAGCCTGGTAGCTAGCTTGATTGGTGATCTTATCGAGATTGATGAGTTTACAATCAAAATGGTTGATATCAGTGTAGCTCACTTGAAAGTTAAAGCTAACTGCACCAAGCCCCTACTTTCAATTATAGAACTAGAAAGAGATGATGGTTCAATGGTTCCAGTAACAGTTAAATACCCTTGGATCCCTCCCTCTTGCCCATGTTGCCATCAACTAGGTCACTTGGAGTCTCACTTGCCCAATACTCAATGGGTTCTAACAGAGGATGCCACTCCCAAAGTTCCCAAATCTATTATTCCTACCCCTTCAAAGGACTCTCATCCTCCTACTGTATATAAGCCAGCTTTTGCCTCAAATGCTAAAAATGGTTTAATCCCTTCCAATCCCTCCCAACCTTCGTGTGTCTCTAATTCAGTGGTGTTTGTCTCCTATATTATCAACACTTCCCAATCCCTAGTTGATAATGTTACCCATGTCCTTGCCCTTGCTGTTGTTCAAGACCTTGTCCCTTGTCAAATGACTCAAACCTCTCGTAGTCCCTCAACTATGGACTTCCAGTCTCCCTCAAAAATATCCAAACTAAAGCCCTTTAGTTTCTCCGTACCCAAAGTCATATCTTCTTATGTCCGTAACTATCACTTCTGCCTTGTTTCTCTACCTCTTGACCCACCTCCTCCATCCCTTGCCATTGAACCTCCCCTATCCCTTATCTCTTCTAACCCTGATAAACTTCAACTATCCACAAATATTACCCAAATACCTCATTTTGTCCCCCTTTTACCTCCTCCCAATCAGCCAGTTATCACCCATAAGATCCCTCATCCTTCTTCTTTGAATTCTTCTCCTTTTACTACCCCTTCAATGGGTTCTTCTCTGCCATCAGGGAAGACCATTCATCAATCTTATTATCTCGATAAAAACCTTTTTTTTAATGTCAGGGGCATTAATGATTATAAAAAGTATCAGGCTTTTAAGGACTGGCTAAGTAGTAATATAGTTTCTTTTGGTGCTCTTTTGGAAACTCATGTGAAAGAATCAAATCTAAACCTAGTGATGCAATCCATATGTCCTCACTGATCCTTTTTGTCTAACCTTTCAGAAGATGATGATGGAAGGGTTATCTTTATCTAGATACACCCTTTTGTTGTTAATCTGATCCACAAAACAAAGCAGATGATGACTGTGTCCATTGGGGGTCATGATACTACTCCGTTCATTTATACGGATGTGTATGCATCTAATATAAGTAAAGAGAGTGTGAGTTTTTGTGGAAAGACCTTGTCACCCTGCACGCCACTCATCATTTGGATACCCAACCCTGGATTCTTGCAGGGATTTCAATGAGATTATCCATCCTCTTGAGAATTCTCTGCCTACTCCAAGTGAACATATTCCTCAGATGGTGTAAATCAAAACATGCCTTGATTGTTTAGAAGTGAGAGATATGAGGTTTCATGGCCCTCTGTTCACTTGGACTAACAAAAAACCTTCTGATCTAATTGCTAGAAAGCTTGATAGAGCATTGATTAATGGTGCTTGGTTTGACGCCTTCCCTCAAGGTATGGCTTCCTTCCTAGGCCCAGAAATCTCCGATCATTTTCCCTGCCTTATTGACCTAGCCACCCCTAGCCCTGCTTTTGGAACAAAGTCATTCAAATTCTTCAACTTTATAGCCTCTCACCTTGATTTCCTACCTTCTGTAACTGCAGCATGGTTGAGCTCTGGAATTGAGGATTCTAATCTATCTAATCTGATTAAAAATCAGAAAGTGTTGAAGAGAGTCATAGAATCACTAAATAAACACCATTTTTTAAATATTCAAAAGAAAGTGAGTGAGGTAAAAGCACTGGAACATCTTAATGAAGCCCACTTCATTGAATAAAGGAACATCAACTCTCATCATTCTCGACTAAAGGCAATAGACGAGGCCTATTTTAAACAAAAAACAAGAATCAACTGGTTACTTCTTTAAAGTAGTCAAAGCAAGGACAGCTTACAAATTGATTCATTCTTTGATGGCTATAAATGGATATGTGGCAGTCCATCATCTAGCAATGGAAAAGCTGGCTCTTGACTACTTCACCAACATCCTAGGTCCGATAGTATTTCCCCCTCCGCCTTTTGTCTCCACCGTAATCCAACAGTTCACCACTTTCAGTTATTCTGAAGAGGAGTCTCTTGCCCTTACTATAAAGCCACCTGGTGCGCATATCACAAAAATCTTGTTCAAGCTAAACCCCCACAAGAGCCCCGGTCCTGATGGTTATACTTCAGCCTTCTACAAAGCTGCTTGGTCAGTTCTTGGAGAACAAGTGGTGGGATCTATCCAGAAGTTTTTTGATGTTCCTTTCCTCCCATCTGCAACAAACTCCACTATCTTGACTTTTATCCCTAAATTTCCTGGAGCTACTTTAATAAAGGACTACAGACCAATCTCATGCTGTAATACTATCTACAAAATTATCTCCAAGGTCCTTGTGGCTAAGCTCAAACCGTTGATCCCTAAAATCATCTTACCTAACCAGACCGCATTTATCAAAGGCAAACTACTGATGGAGAATTGCTTGCTTGCCTCTAAGATTGTTAGTGGATATCATAAGGATAAAGGTCCCCCAGGACTTACAATTAAAATTGACATTGCTAAGGCCTTTGATTCCATCAGATTGGATTTCATTCTAAGCTGCCTGGTTGCTCTTAACTTCCTTCCTTTGTACATTACTTGGATCAAAGAATGCATCACAACAACTGCTTACTCTATTGGGATCAATGTCTCTATATATGGCTTCTTCAAAGGTACGCGAGGCATAAAGCAGCGGGGTCCTCTCTCCCCCTATTTGTTTGGCCTTGCAATGAATGTGTTATCTCACATGCTCAATAATGCTGCTGAAGAACATAATTTTGGATATCATCCTAGGTGTGAAGAGTTAAAGTTGACTCATATGTGCTTTGTTGACGATCTTCTTATCTTCTCTGATGGTACTCCATCATCAGTGCAGGGGATCCTCCAAGTTCTTACAGATTTTTGTCTGCTCTTTGGTTTACTTATCAGCCCTGAAAAAATCATGCCTCTTTGCTTTTGGTCTGTTTACTTTGATCTGTCTACTTTGGCTATCAATGCAATTGTTTCCTCTTCAGGTATCCCCCTTGGCCAGCACCCAATAACCTATCTTGGGCTTCCTCTTCGTTCAAAAAAACTAAATCTTCTAGACTCTGAGCCCCTCCTGCAAAAGATCATATATAAAATTGGAATTTCGACAGCTAAATTCTTGTCCTTTGCAGAAAGATTACAACTACTGAGCACGGTGATAAGTGGCATAACTAGTTTTTGGTGCTGCTTTTGTTGTGCCTAATAAGTGCACTGCTATGATGAACTCTATGTGTAGTGCATACATGTGGAAAGTGTTTTATTTGCTTTAATAGCTTAAGGTCCAAGATATCATTAACAAGTTGATTAATGACAAGATAGGCTGAAAGGAAATTGTCTAGTTTTAGTTAGAAAAGGAAAAGTGTGTTTTCCATTATTCATTAGGATTAGAAAAGGAAATATAATGCTATAAGTATGATGTTGAGTTGTGACCTTCATACGATAAGAAAGAACTAAGAAAGCTTTGTGTTTAGTTTTGAGTTATTTTCTAAACATCAATAAAGAGAGTTATTCTTTATTCAAGCTAAGATTTTTCTTGAGAGACTTTTGAAAGGAACCCTTGAGGGGCGTCATGTTGCTCGTATTGCCTGGGATACATTGACTACTCCAAAGGATAAGGGAGGCTTAGGCATCAAGAATATCCAAGTATACAACAAGACTTGTACGATCAAGCTTCTATGGCTCCTCCTATTCAAGACTGAAACCGTCTAGGTAGCTTGGATCCACCAGAATGTCATTAAAGATAATAATTTTTGGGCTATAAAACCGAATCAGTCCCACACTTAAATTTTCAAGCAAATACTGAAGGAGAGACCTAATGCTTCTCAATGGCTTAGAACACTCCCTGGTAATGGTAATATATGCAGCTTTTGGTTCAACCCTTGGACTTCCCTTGGTCCTCTTATTTCGTATGTAGGCCATGCTGGTCCTAGGCAAACAAGAATTCCCCTTGATGTTCTTATCTCATCAATTTGGCGGGGAGGCCAATGGATTCTCCCAACAGCAAGGTCATCAAGGGTTGAGACAATGCTTATTCAGATCACTTCTGTAGTGTTAACTGATTCTGAGGAATCTTCTGTTTGGCGAGTCGATGTAGCTGACGCTTCTACCTTTAACATAAGCCAAATTTACCATCTTATCAAGGAAGGAAGGCCACAAGTCTCTTTGTCTCAGATCTGCTGGTTCAAGAGAGGCATCCCTAAACATTAATTTCTTGCTTGGATGTTCCTCCATAACCGTTGCCCAACAAAGGATAGAATAATGTTTTGGGGGTTAAATGTAGACCCAAATTTTGTTCTCATCATTGAAAATTAGAAACCATCTTTTCTTCGAATGCCCCTATTCCAAATCAGCTTGGAGTTCTCTTGTCTCTGGATTCAGGCTTCATCGCCTCTTCTACTGTTGGGATGAAACGAATGCATGGATAAAATCTTTTCACGAAAACGCTAAGAGAAGATATCTTCTTCTCCCGTTGTGGCAAGCTTTGATCTACGAACTGTGGCAAGAAAGAAATGACTGTATCCATCGCCAAATCCACTCTCCAATTGACACAATCATAAAGTGTGTCTGCCTCGTAGTAAAGAATAAAATATATGCGTATAGGACTCAGAATCCACAAAGGGCTAGTGATTTTATGCAATTGTTGTTCTCGATCAACTGATCATTCTCCTCCGCCGCTTGCAGGTGGCCGACTCTCTTCCATCAAAACTCTTCACGTTTTTCCACTTGGCATTAGTTACTTATGGGTCTTATTCTCTTATTGGGTTAAATTTCATTATGGGTTCAGGTTGTTTCTTTCTCAATACTAGAGTATTTTATTTGTTTCAAACAAATGTAACCTCTTGCTACGTTTAAATATAAATGCATCAAATTTTAGCAAAAAAAAACTAATTTTTTTATCAATGGGGTCAAAATAAATTACTACTATAAACGTTAACTAAGAACACTATAGATATACGTATGACGACAAAAAAAAAGATATATGTATCGAGATAGAGAGAAAACGGCCAAATATACAAATATTACATCCTATATAAATATGTGACTTATTACATTCCATTATAAAATTCTATTTAGAAAGTCCAACTTATGAAGAATCTACTTACAAATGCGTAATATAAATGTTCTTTTTGAAAAGATACAATGTTAACTTGATCAAAATGCACTGTCCATGGTTTGTTGTTGTTGGAGACTAAAAGAAGGGATAAAAGTTATGTGTTTTGTGCCCTAATTGTTTTATGTCAAGCACTTACCCCTAGATAGCCGCTCGTCTTCAACAATGAGCTTCTTCCTCCAGTGTTCTCCGGCGAACCAGTGGTCCTCTCCCCCAAAGCGGTGTTGCAATTTCGTCCATCCCCAGTAAGCTCCTACTCTAATCTCCACCGACGACGTGCTCTTGATTCCGATTCGATGATAGTCCTCCCGCCTCCCTCCTCCGCACGGATAATCTCGACTTATCGGCTCGACCCTCTCTCTTGTGGTCAGTAGAAGACCCCTCTGGTGCTGCAGAACTCTCTACGTCCGCCGGAGTCTTCGGATCCATCGGATCTAACCCTCCCATCTTCACCACCGTATTCCACCGTAATCTCACGGAGTTTCTCATTTGTTGTCCGTACGTGACCCTTTGTTCTCTTTTCGAGGTAAATTTCTCTAACTCTAACACCGCTCATCTTTCCAACCGATTATCTTTCTTTGTCGGAGAAACCGTTACCGTTGGTTTCAAGGGGGTTAAGCCCACACCCTTGAAACCAACGGTAACGGTTTCTCCCCCGTACCATATCTTCAAAGCTACATAGTAATGGGCTTGGCCCAAGTGCTTAATGAAGAGGCTTCTGGCCCAAATCTCAGTACCACAAGCTGGAACAGTGGTCGTGGTGTTATGTTTGGTTATATTGTGGTTGGTTATGGCCGGAATATACTCACGTTATCTAGTTCGTTGAAGCTTTACGCTTCTACTTAAACCTCCTCCATATTGGGCATGGAGATACCTTTTTCCTCTATCTTAACCAATCTCCCTCTTGCCGAGGCACCGGCGTTAACCGATACTACTCCAACCGCAAACCTATCTCCGCTGTCGTCTTACTCCTTCCAGCCATGGAACCATTACCCCGATCAATTGCCACCGTTTCGACGATTACCGGCGGTAGTTTCTCGATTACAAAATCACTTTGGAATGTGACTAATTTGAGACTCTCCGACTTTGCTGCGAAGACCTTCTTGATGCATTCGAGGCATATCTTGGATCCGCTGTCCAACTCTTGCGATGATCTATCATTTTATATTCTATTGCTTTTCAATTTCAAGTATATTGTAACATGTTTAGAGGAGGCTTAATTCCCTCTATATGTACTTTTGAAACAACCTAACCCATTCTTTTAAAAAAAAAAACATTTAATTTCGAATTGGTATTCCCATAAATACTAATTCTTAACTCAATCACAATTAACCAGCAAATCAAACATAAACCAGCAGAAACATAAAGTCAACTAAACCGAAATAAATCAAATAACCAATCATTCCATTAAACCAACAAATAATCAATTCATCAATTCCAAATAAACCAGCAACCTAAACCATGTTCTAGACTCAAATAAAACAAGTCCTAATCATCCTCCTCTTCATTGCCATGATCCCACAGTCACACTTTCTCTTTACCTACATCACATGGAAAAAAGAGATGCGTGAGTATTATCATAAATATTCAATGAGACGGTCATTCCATCTACCGACTATACACACATGCATAATAGAACGACAATTCAATTAACGATTAAATTCAACAAAGTCGAGACATATCATAACAAATGAAATTCACAAAAATCACTTTGTCCATCGACACGGACAGCATAATCGTGAAATCAAACCTTCTCCCCTCTGGTTCGATTTCCATTCGCATTCTGAGTCGAAACCTGCAAACACACATTAATAAAACAGTCCAAAGCCACGAAATCACAGAGACAATAACACAATCTCATCATCCAACAAATCCGTACACAAAAATCAACGATTCTAACATTCCATTTACCCAGATAAGTCATGGTCGCGCACTCACTTGAAATCCTGATGGATTTAAGGATGAGAACAGAGACAATCACGAAATTGGGGCCCTTCACACACTAACGAGCCACCAAATCTCTTCTCTTTCACTAAGAATCCACCAAAAACTTAACCTTTTGACCACAAACCTCAAGAACAATCTATAACTCTTTCTTTTCTCTCTAAAACAGGCAAACCTCTCTTTTCTGATCAAAAGACGGACTACTCGAGTTTATAAAAGAGACTTTAGGGTTTCCCTAACCCAGACCGGCTAAATCGACAATTAAAAATTGAACTGATTCTGACTCAAAATTGTTTGTGTCGATCGACACACCCACTGCGTCGATCGACACACCCACCGGACCGATGCACGCACCAAAAATCACATTTTTGGTTCGCGGACGTTACAACTTTGCAAGTTTAAGTTAATGAAAGAATGTGCACACACAAAAAAAAAGTTATGTGTCTGGTAAAAAACAAAAACAAGGATTCTTAACTTAATCATGTTAGTTAATCATGAAAATTAAAGGGGAAATTAGATTTTTAGGTCAAAAAATTTAAGATTTGGTGATCTACACCTTTATTTTTCTTTGTTGGTGACATACACTTTAGTTGAAATTAAAGTCCTCAAATACCCCTTAAATTCATTAATTGAATGATTTGTTTCCAAAATATTAGATTTTTTCCTTAATTGTAAGATTGTATTCTGATTTTAATTTAGAATTAAATTTCGGAATTATTTCAATTGTAATATGAAAATTAATTTATTTGTTAATACCATTAATTGAAAATTTTTAAAATTTATATCAATTTAAAATATATAAATATATTTAAATAATTTTCGAAATATTTAAATATTTTCTTTTCTTAGTTTTCGGAAAATATATTTAATAATTTTTGAAAAATAAATTATTTTATTTTCGGAAAATATATTTAATAATTTTCGAAAAATATATTGAATATTTGATTTTCTTAACTGAAATATTTGATTTCCTAAATTTTTGGAATTTGAAAAATAATTTTAGAATTGGTATTCTAAATTTTCCAGAACATAGAACAAACTGAAGAATACATATTCTACATTTTGTAGAACGTGGAGTAAAGTAAAGATTACGTATTCTGAAATTTGATTCTAAAAATTTTAGAATATTAGTGGTTCTCTAAATTTTTAGAACATAGACCAATGTACAGATGACGTATTCTGAAAATTTCTTCTAAATCGTTTAGAATGTGCATGTGCTCTAAATTTTTAGAACGAAGAACAAATTTTAAAATACATATTCTAAAAGTTTTAGAACATGTACAATCGATGGATTACATTTTCTAAATTTTTAGGAACATGTATAGCCAGAAGAATGTACATTCTGTACAAAATAGATTAAATTTAGAAATCCAAATTTTAATGTAATGGTTAGAAATTAAAATTTTCACCTTTGATAAAAAGTTTTATTATTTCATTTTTTACATGTTTGAAAAAAAATTTTGAAAAAACTAATTATTTATATAAAAAGGGTAATTGTGGAAAAAAATTAGCAATGTCAAATAAAGGTGTATATGACCAAATTTAGATTTAGAAAACCTTTTAAATCAATTTTCCCAAAATTAAATAACAATTGGCTCTTAAGTTTTAACACATATCCAATTAGATTAGTTTTTTTTTTTTTAATCGTGTGTTGGTTTGTCTTGACATAAGGGTCAAACATAATTATATTGGGGTCAACATAATTATGATTAATGATTAAGATCTATAATGAAAATTTTCAAAATTTAGAAGGGTCAGTTGACCCCTAATCTCTATGTGCTTCCGCCATTGCTTATACTGGAAGATTAGTTGGATAGTAAAATCTCGAATTATCTCATGGTTGTAATAGATAGTTTATTTATAATGTATTTTAACTTTTTGGTATTTCATATAAAATCTTATTTTTTTGTCGTTTCTAACTAATAGGAAATACAAATAACGCATTTGATGAGCATGCTCCGAAGCAATAAAGGGATCGTATTTCTTTCTAAAATGTATATTTAGCTAAATTAGCACAGATTAGCTAAATTATATGTGGCTTATATCAATGGCCTTGGCCCTTGGATGACCAAAAAAAAATAGAAAGGTTCAAAGTAATACCATTGGGCAATCTGAGGCCCATCACATTTACTAGGCAGAACATGATATATCCAAAAATGAGTTTTTAGGATGGTATAAGTCCAAAACGTCGATATACGATTTCTTTTGTTTTTTTTTTTTTTTGTCAACTACGATTTCTTTTGTTATTTATGATTTCTTTTTCTTTTCATTTTATAAAAGTAATTAATCCGAAATCTGGAGTGGTAAGTTGGAGCGGTAAGCTTTATAGCATAGTAGAAAGTTGTATAGATAAAAATTTGAGATAAAGCTGTATAAATAAAAATTAGTATAATAGTGTTAGTAAAATTTTTGATAAAAATTTCGTGATTGATACGATCTAAAACGGTACAAATTAAAAAAATGTAATCCAATCTAATCCAGTTAGCAATTGACCGAAATTGTTTAAATTTTAATTAATTCGATCAAAATATCAGTCAATGAAATTTCAATGAATCGGTTGTTTTGTAATAATAGTTCTGTGTCGGCAGGCAGCCGATTAATTGTTTTTTTGGTCAAAAGACGTAACCGCCCCTTAGATAGTCACAATCATTATTACAAAACGCATTAACATCTTGTAATGCTTTAATTAAAAAAAAAAATTATATTATTACTCCGTCAGATTAAATACATGTCGGTGGATTTATTTGCGCATCAAAGTAAATGTAGCGAGATAAAGGAGTATGTGAGTATAATTAGACATTGGTGAATGTTTAATTACTTAGCAGAAAAAAAGAAAGAACATAAATTTTTTTAATTAAGAACTGAAATGATATGTCGTTTGGTTTGTTCTTATCCTTGAATTAAAACGTTATAGATAAAGAGTTAAAAACATATGTGGATTTCACTAGATACACATGACTAATTAAATTCGTCAAAGCGGTGGATCTATCTACGTACGTAATGTAACCACTACACACAAAAAAAGTGAATTGTATCCCTTAAATTGTATCACAAACCTGAGTGATTCAATTACTTATTTATAAATGAAGCAAATATATATGGTATAGTATCAATTATAATAATTGATGTTGATAATAGTTAATTTAACATCACTTTAATAAAATTGATATAATTTATATCAGTTAGTATCAATTAAACCAAAATTGATACTAAAATATAAATTTACATCAATTAGACAATTGATTTTTTGTATTAACATCATTATAGAAATGATATTAAAACTTACATCAATTAAAATTGATGTTAATATTAGTTATTGATGCAAATTAAAAAAAGTTAAGTTGTCCTACATCGACAATTGTAGAATAGTGGAAGAAAATAATCCTTTTATAAATAAAGAAATGGATTGCCATTGCTAAGCTTATGGACAACTAAAATTAAGGAGTCCATAACTAAGATTCTTTTTAGAATCTTTAGTTGATTTTTCTATTTTTGGTCGGACTTTAGTAGATTTTTTAAAAACAAAATTATGTTAACAATATCAATTAAACAAATTTTATAAATATTCAACATCAATTGTTATAACCAAAACAAATATTTAACATCATTTAAACAAGTTGATGTAAAATTTTGTCTCATTTTTTGTAAGCGACACAAAATAACATCAATTATAGTAAATAATGTAAATATTTGTTTCGGTCTTTTTTATTGATATGAAATATTAGAGTCGCCATTATTAGAATCACCCACTTAAATGATGTTATTTCAATAGTGTCAATCAAAAAATGATGTAAACTACTAAAATAAATGATACAATTCACATTCTTTTTTTAGTGAACCTATTTCCGTGTGCTTTTTTATGCTTTACTGGATGTTTTCTTTAATTGTCTGAACAAACAGAACTAAAATGTAAATGGCTAAATGCTAACTGTTAGTGCAATTTACATTTCATATAGAAAAAGGGAATTACTTCTTTTAAGTCAACAAAAAAAACGTAATTATTTTCGTAGCACAAACTATATATATATATATATATATATATATATATATATATATATATATATAACTTGGGCCTTTATATGAAATTTCCTAGAGAGCATTCCATCAATAAATTTATCTTACAATAATTTTGTAAAACTTCAATATGGTTTAGCTACTTAGACTCACGGACCACACAACTTGCAATGTGTATCCATTTCTCCAAAGATTTCCCTACTTGATTAACTGTCCATATACATGTTTTTCGTCGTTGTGTTTTTTATTTCTAAAGAACTATACTATACGGGTTTGATTTCAAGTGGTGACACAATACTATTAGAAATTACAATGCTACAACAACTGTTGTATTTTTTTATAATTTGGAGTAAGTAATTGTAGATTGTTTATATCCTTTATATAAGTAATATCCTCTAGAGATATCTTTGACAACGATTAACGAACTAAAACATCTATTAATATATGATAATATCTTTATTGTGCCATCATCAAAATTCATACATATAATGCATGTAAAAACGAAGTGGCCGATCCATATTCATTATCATATTTTCATAGTGGAGCTATCCACATTTAGATTACATTTTTGTGGCAAAAAGTGCTTATATATTTTAAAATACCAGAACATAGAGCTTTGCATAAAAAAATGAAGCTAGATTATTATGTAGTTATGTACTCCTATATATAGATTTTCAACCACAAAATGGGAAAATGAAAATTACGCAGCTGGTAGGGCACAAGGTTTTTAAAGTCGCACAAAAAATAGAGAGATCGGGTCCAAATAATTTTCCTCATTTTCATATGCATTCAATAATTCTTCTATAAGAAAATAATACTAATAATCATCATAATAATCCTACTATACGTACAGTGTCATTAAGTGCAGCCTCCACATATATATACCTTCAAGATACTCATTCATTACAAACCCAATAGCTTGATAAATTCAGCGGAATTTTCGTAACTAAAAAACATCAAAAGGTTTGTTTTCTTCTTAGAAAGTAGGAAAATGGGTATGAATTTTAGGGTTGAAGCTTGGATTTTTCTGGCGATTCTCTGTTTTTCGTTGTTGATTTGCTCAACTAAAGCAGTGGTCTCTTATGATCATAAAGCTTTAATCATCAATGGACATAGACGGATTCTTCTCTCTGGTTCTATTCACTACCCAAGAAGCACTCATGAGGTAGCCTTTGATTACTAATTAAACACATAGAAAAGCTAGTATTAGTTTAATCTCTTTTTAATTAAATGCATTTGGTTATGAAAATTCTTCTGGAATTTCTGAATGATTGCTTGATTTTCTGCACATGGGATTTTTGTTTTTGTTCAGAATTCTGCTTATAGTCTAGGCTATTCCATTATGAAAAAAAGTTGTTTGTGTAGAATAAAGTTAAACAAAATAAAAATATGTGAATGTTCTGTTCTAATGCAGATGTGGCCTGATCTTGTAAAGAAGGCCAAAGAAGGTGGTCTGGATGTAATACAAACTTATGTTTTCTGGAATGGACATGAACCTTCTCCTGGAAATGTAATTTTAAAGAATTCAACAATTTTAAAGAATCAACAAATTCCTTACTAAAACAGTAAAACTGATAAGACATAAAAAATCTAAATGCTTTGTTTTCTCCAGTATTATTTTGAAGATAGGTATGATCTGGTTAAATTCATCAAGGTGGTGCAGCAAGCTGGTCTATATGTTAGTCTAAGAATTGGTCCATATGTTTGTGCCGAGTGGAATTTTGGGTAAATATTAAAATGTTTGTTTATTCTAAGAATAAATAAATATTTTTTCTTATGAATATATGTTTTCTGAATTGTTAGGGGATTCCCTGTTTGGCTCAAATATGTCCCTGGTATAGTTTTTAGGACCGATAATGAACCATTCAAGGTACAAAATTCCAGAACTAATCAATTTCAAGTTTGATTTAATTGTTTTTTCTTTATGATTTATAAATCTTCAATTTTGATTTGATGATTGAAAAGATTGCAATGCAAAAATTCACAAAGAAGATTGTGGATATGATGAAAGAAGAAAAGTTGTTTGAGACTCAAGGAGGACCCATCATTCTCTCACAGGTTAGTGTCTTCTTTTGCTGTTTAAATTGATCCCTGTTTCTTATTACAATTTACATAAATATATGAAAATGTACATCTATATACATAAAATACAATAATGTGAATGTTACAAAAATGAACAGATAGAGAATGAATTTGGACCAATGGAATGGGAGATAGGATCAGCAGGAAAAGCATACTCAAAATGGACAGCTCAAATGGCATTGGGACTGTCCACAGGTGTTCCATGGATTATGTGCAAGCAAGAGGATGCTCCTTACCCCATTGTATCCCTCTCTTTCTCTCTCTTATTTAATTTTGCCATATTATGGAGTACATATTAGCGGTTATGATTAATCTTGGTTTTATTTTCGGTTTAGGGAATATCATAATCAATTTAATGCAAAATCTAGTCTGGTTGAGTTTGGTAAAGTTTCTATTTCGGTTTGAACGCTACTTTTTATCAACCTATTTATTTGATTTGAAATAAGATGAAAAAAAGTTTAATTTTTCTAGATTGATCAGTCGAAGTGAGGAAAATATCCGGTTAAATTTAGGTTTATCATTTATCCGGATATCAATGATGGTATATGTTATGTATATAATATAATAGTTAAATAAAAATATAATAATTGAAGAAAAATAATAATAATAATATATAATGATTGGTCGGCATTTAGATATTTCAAAGCGAACGAAGATATTTTTGTCATTTATGTGTACTCTAAAATATTTATTATGTATTTTTTTTTTGGGTGAATAAATATATATTATGTTTTATAATTCGAATATCATTCCTTCTTTACTTGGTGGGTTACCTTTCGAATATAATTTTCCCTTCAATTTTAAATTTTCCTTCAAGTAAAATTCTCTTTTTCTTGTTAGATATGATAGTTACAATAAAACATTGTTTTCCCCGTTTATTTGCCTGGGGCCACCGGCCAAAAACAAAAGGAATCCATGTGGACAGTTTTTTCTTCGACTTTTGACTTGTAAATCTTTTTAACACTATTTTAAAAAATTTGTAGGAAAAATTATATTGAATGTTAACACTTTTTACATGCATTGTATAATAGATAAACACATGCAATGGATTTTATTGCGAGGGTTTCAAACCTAATTCAGTCAATCAGCCCATGATGTGGACAGAAAATTGGACTGGTTGGTAAGTAACGAAGCTATCTAATCTTCTTTCTTTTTTTCCTTCATATATTAATCTTTTGTAAAATTGAAATAGAATTTATATAACTAATTAGTAATGTGTGTGATGATTCTTAGGTTCACGGAATTTGGAGGTCCGTTACCAAATAGACCAGTCGAAGACCTTGCGTACTCCGTGGCTCGATTCATACAGAGCGGTGGTTCCTTTATGAATTATTATATGGTAACTTAATAATTTTTTTAAGAATTGATTGAAAGTTGAAATAAAAAGTGGTCGAAAAAGACAAAAAATGTTTTTTAATTTATGAGTTAAGAGTAAAAGAATGTTGTTACAGTATCATGGAGGGACGAACTTTGATAGAACAACTGGTGTGTTCATCGCCACGAGCTATGACTACGATGCTCCTCTTGATGAATATGGTAATGAATTCGGAATTCGTTTGAAAAAGTTGGTTAAGTTTCATGAATTTTCAGTATCAGTTGGTATTTTTGTAAACTATTTTCGGTCTATCTCATAAAAATGTAGGATCTCTCTATTAAATTTATATATCAAAATGATCTATTTATTCGATATGATGTATATATAGACTGTTTTTTTTTTTAACATCGATGTATATATAGACTTTTATTAAACGTACTTATGGTGCGTTTTTTTTTCTTCTGTAAAAAAGGATTACCGAGAGAACCCAAGTATAGTCACTTGAAAGAGTTGCATAAGGTCATCAAGCTATGTGAACCTGCCTTGGTCTCTGTTGATCCAACTATTACATCGCTCGGCCATAAACAAGAAGTAAGTATGCAAACGAAAATAGAATACAATGTGTATATAGCTGGAATTGAAGATACTTAAGAAGCATTAAAGATTTATACATTTTTGTTTTTTAGGCCCATGTGTTCAAGTCCAAGACCTCTTGTGCTGCATTTCTTTCGAACTACGACACGAGTTATGCAACAAGAGTTATGTTCGGAGGATTTCCGTATGATTTGCCTCCTTGGTCTGTCAGTATTTTACCTGACTGTAAAACCGAGTATTACAACACTGCAAAGGTAAATAACTAAACTAAAAGCTTATATTGAAAACATTGTTTTGTTTTGTAGTCTTTTATCATGTGCATTTGGTGCATTGGAATAGAGTCCCATTCAAAAATTGTTTTTATTAAAAAAAGCTTTGAATATGTATATGTAAAAAAAATCAAGCACAACACTTTCAAATAGTTTAGGACGGCTTTGATTTTTGTGATTGGTTGATCTCATAGGAATGGTATCATTTAGATTGGACCTATATATATGTGTTCTTGATTCGCATGTGTAACGTGATACAGATCCGTGTACCAAGCATACCTATGAAGATGGTTCCTACTAGTTCGCGATTTTCTTGGGAATCATACCACGAAGAAATCCCTTCTTCATATGAAGTTGGTACGTTTGCTAAAGATGGTCTTGTGGAACAAATAAGCATGACCAGAGATAAAACAGATTACTTCTGGTATCTTACAGAGTAAGTTATATTTTACCTTTTTTTTACCGGTAAAATCGCAATATCTTGGCATGTTTACTGATCACAATTTGTTCTGTTTGATGTTGAATTGGTGGTTATACGTACTCAGCATTACAATTAGTTCTGATGAGAGGTTCTTGAAGACTGGTGTTGATCCTCTTCTTACCATTTGTTCAGCTGGACATGCTCTTTATGTATTCGTTAATGGCCAACTTGCGGGTAATATAAGATAAGTTCAAAGGTGAAACTCGTCCTATATGTTTAAAAACATTAAAATCATTCGTTATGTTTTTTTGTTTGTTTTAGGAACTAGTTATGGAGCACTGAGCAACTACAAGTTCACATTTAGTCAAAAGATCAAATTGCATGTAGGCGTCAACAAACTTGCTCTGCTAAGTACCGCAGTGGGTCTTCCGGTTAGTTTTACTTTTGCTTCTGTTAGAATATTTCACACTGGAAGTAAAAAAATATGGATCCATCAATAAATTTTGAATTGGAAACGAATGATTCCGAATATTTAGATTGTTTGCGTCTTTTTCGTTTGAATATGATTACGTCATGAGTTTCACAATCTCCATTGTTCTGGCAGAACGCTGGTGTGCATTATGAGACTTGGAATACTGGAATTCTAGGTCCAGCCACAATATATGGTGTTAACTCTGGAACATGGGACATGTCTAAATGGAAATGGTCCTACAAGGTCCTCTTGAACAAGAGTTTGATGAATTAACTCGTACTTAACCTTTACACCAATCACACAACATAACTATATGCATGTCTGTTTTTGTTTTGAGTAGATTGGTACTAAAGGTGAAGCTTTGAGCCTACATACCGTAACCGGGAGTTCCTCTGTGGAATGGATAAAAGGATCTTCTTTTGTGGCCACGAAGCTACCCTTGACTTGGTACAAGGTAAGAACAGTTTCTTCTACAAAAATAGATGTTTTTAGATTCAAATTTTTGTTTCATATAAATGGGTATTTCCATATATACCTTTACGTGGTAATTACTGGTTAGCTATAATAGTGCATTTTCAAAAATAACAAATGAACTTAAAGGCTATATGATGTTTTGAATGTTTTACTTCAAAACATATAACTTTTAGAAAGAGAGAGGGAACATAAAGAAGAGAACATAAAGATGAAACATGTCTACCAATCTACCAATAAAGTTGGATCAATATAATAAAAACGAAAACCATTGATTGGGTATGTGATTACGGTAAATATCAAACATTAGTTAGAAATTAGAAATTAGACTAATTAGTACCTTATTAAGTCTCATAAACGTTATTAATCTAGTATTGTGGTGGGTTATATATATATATGGGTTTTATTAAACGTAGTTTTAAGCTTATAGTAGTATGAGACATGTTCATATCAGATTCTTGTTGTCTCTCTATTTGCAGTCTTCTTTCGATACACCGGTAGGCAATGAACCACTGGCATTGGACATGAACACGATGGGAAAAGGTCAAGTTTGGGTAAATGGACATAACATTGGACGTCATTGGCCCGCCTACAAGGCTCGTGGCAAATGCGGTCACTGCAACTATAGTGGAATTTACAACGAGAAGAAATGTTTGAGTAACTGTGGCCAAGCTTCTCAAAGATGGTGAGAAAAAAAACAAAAAATTTGACTCTCTTTTTCTTCTTCTTCTTTGCTCTAAATAAAATTCACATGATCGATATGTTATGGGTTTTCTCTTTTCTTTTTTTAGGTACCATGTGCCTCGTTCATGGCTAAAGCCATATGGGAACCTTGTAGTTGTATTTGAGGAATGGGGTGGTGATCCAAGTGGGACCTCTTTTGTTAGAAGAACAACCAAATGAACTTCCGTACTTCGTAAAATAGCTTTGGACAAGTTCTGGTTGTGGTGTGTGTGCCTCTTCTTCTCTGGAAGTTTATTCATTATCTGTGCAGTGGTTACAAGGATTGTTATGTACAGAAGATAGTGGCAATTGTTGGTTCATTTTGGAAGAATGTTATATGGCCTAATAATATATCTATTTGCAAGTGTATAAAAGTATATTTACGGAATAATGCAAAGAAGATAATTTTCTTCCCAGTCTTCTAATTACTTAAAGGGAAATTGGCAAATATAACAAAAAATATATATATATAAACTTAATAACTAACCAAAACTCCCCTATGTGATATAATCATAGCCATTAAATTTGTGATTTTTTTGTTAGTTATTAAGTTTATATTTTTTTCTTGGTTAATCACCAAATTAACCCATACTTAAATATTTCAATAGAACTTTAATAGATGTTTTCTCTTTTCAAAACATGTGTACCAACAAATATGACATCAATTCATAGGTATAGTCGTATAAAAAAGAATTCACAAACAAAGTTATGCCGTAACAAATTTTTTTTTTTTTTTTATCTTTTATCATTATTGTTGGAGCTAGATTTCACATCTGAAATCCAGCCCATAAAGCGTAATTATGATCATACACATAATTGGGCATCAAACCCAGAATCCTGTCAAACTTAGATAAATGTCGACATATTCTCTGGATTTGCTGGGCCTAAGTCACTTGCCCGTCTATCCAGCGAAGATAGACCAAGTCAGCGCCGCTCCAGCGCCCTAGCTGCAATCCTGATATTTCCGGATGATGGATCTGAACATGTCAGAGATCTCCGGCGAAGAGGAGAGATTAGCGGAGCTGATCCCGTTCAGCTCACGGGAGGATAAATACTAATATTCTATAGCCGAAATGGCTAACTTTTTCCATAAATCTACACTTAACAACACTTTAGCTCTCAGGACTGTTCTAGCTAAAGTTTTCTTAATATATTCGATCTTTCATCAATATATCGTTCAAATTGGATCTAGACTGTTAGTACCTGAACTCATCAAATGTGTGTCAATTTGGACTTGATTTGTTGACTGTGAGTCAACGACGACAGAACAGTGACTCGGATGATGGAAACAATGACTAGGACAACGGAATCTGACATGTGGCTTCGTTGCTCGGTTTCGTAGCACGAAAGCGACAAAACAACGTCGTTTTGGATTTAGGGAAAGCAAAATGAAATCAAATTCTTCTTCTTCTTCTTCTTCTTCGACAGAGTTAAATAAAGCTCAAAAACGGCGCCGTTTTGGTGCTACAAAACTTAGCAACGAAGTCACATATCCGATTTCATCGTCCTACTCACTATTTCCATAAGCCATGCACTATTCTGTCATCGATGACTCACGGTCAACAAATCAAGGTCCAAATCGGCACACCATTGATGAATTCAGGTTCAAAATTTGAATTTTTTACTTGTGTTCATATTTAGTTTGACCGAAAGGAAAAGACTAGGTCCATAGTAGCACTTTTCCAATAGTCTAAGTCCAAAACGGTTGTTTTCCCTTATTTTTACAAAGTACATTTCTTTTACACTTTTGGTGAATCACGTGTTTAACCTCTAACTCTTATTTCATTTTTTGGATAACTTAACTTCTTTTAAACTAAATTTTTTCTTTATTTTAAGTAGCATTTATCTGGTCATTTCTATTGTTTATTTTAAATTAAACTAAATATCTTGTGTGATTACAGATTTTTGTTTTCACCATATTTACCATATTGTTTATGTTTTTTTCTGTTAAAAATTTTCATTAACGTAATATTAAAAGATATTTTCTCAAAAAAAAAAAAAAAGATACATGAGAACTAGTACTACCTACACGAAAACCACAAGCAACAACAACCGCGCGTCGAGAAGATCTCCAAACGTTTCTCCTCTTAGCAGTTAGGCATTTGTCTTTCGTGGGGAGGCTTCAACTCATTCAATCAGTGATCTACTCTACCATAAACTTTTGGGCTTCAATATTTATACTACCGAACTAATGTGTTGCAAAACTAGAGCAAATGTGCGATACAGTCCTATGGAAAGGGGAACCTAATTCATCTAGGGGTGCTAAAATTGCTTGGGATTCCGTTTGTTCATCTAAAGAGTGTGGGGGGGGGGGGGGGGGGGGGGGGGGGGGGATTGGGTTTGAGGAGACTGCTTGATTGGAACAAAGTTATGAGTTTGAAGCTTATATGGTTGATCTCATTTCTGCTGGCTCCTTATGGGATTTTTTTTTTTTTTTAAATCACATCAACAATAACAACAAACACACTGAGAAGATGGGGAGGAAAATGTGCACCACAATATCATATAAATGCAAAAAATTACAAAGAGAAAAGTCTGACAAAGAAGAATCGTGGTTTTTTCACTCATAAAGTCGTTATTTAATTATAGTTTATTCGATTTTAAATGAAAACAAAAATTAAAAACCAGAACACAAAAAAAAAGTGTTGGGATAAAACCATAGTATCACTCTCGATTGTTCTCTTCGGCCGTGGCTATTAAGTTCAACGACGACGGCCAATTCTCTAGCATCGTCGCCACATCCTTTTTCCTTGTCGATGTTGTCTCGGCAAGTTTAATGGTTAGAAGAAGAGATTTTGGTATCGATGGGTCACATAACTGTTGTGACGGTTTCTCTTTTTTCTCAGATCCAGATCTACTTGGCAAATTTGGTTTGTCGCCAGCGATTGCAGTCTTTTATCTTGATATCTCGGTTTAGTATAGCTTATTGTGGTCTCTTTCAGTTTCTGCTTTTTCATTTTCTCCAATGTCGGTAAAGTTTCTTTGCTGTAAGGATTTCGTGGGAGTGAAGATGTTTAAAGATTCGTTGTTCGAGGGTTCAAGGATTGCAGCGTTAAAGATTGTTGTCTTTTACTCTCTTTTTCTCCCTTCTTTCTTTTTTTCGTTCGTAATAGTTTTCAGATATGAGATTTGATTTGCCCATCTGGTGACCAGTGCTTCTCGTCGATGTCATGAGGGGCTCGTTTTCTTTCGTTATTTGTTTACTTCTTCTTAGCGTTGAGATCGGATGCGACTTTGGTCGGCTCGAGGTTTTTCCGTTGGGGCATCAGAGGTTTAAGAGCAACGTTGAGCTCACCATCATTGTTCTGGATTTGGCTAGCCATGGTGAGGCAAGATCCATGGTGTAGTGGCTCCAGATCTATTTTTTCTCCGATGATTTCTTGTCATTTTTATTGTGTTCTGGTAACGCTCGATGGTGGACTTTGTTCTCTTTTCCGTGTGTATCCAATAGTAGGTTGTTGCGGATCTGCTAAGCGTGAGATAGAGATGTTTCGGTGGTTAGATATGTTGGGAATGTCCTGAAATCACACTTGTATTCACTCTCGCGATAGTTGTACTGTCGAGATTAGACATTCATATGATATTAGGTGGTCATGACGTTTTGCTAGAAGCTACTCATGATCTGTGAGTTATGAACTCATTACTAGTATTATATGATCCTACAGGGTCACACACCTAAGCAAACTGGATTTACTTTATGTGGGAATGATCATTAATGTAATGATCAAATGATGTGTATTTGATACACATAAGAATCGTGTTTTAAAGGAGGTGTCGATCGATACTACATTAGTGTGTCGATCGACGCGGGCTAAAAACCGGAATAGTGATTTTATTTTAACGACTTAATTAATTTTGAATCGGTTCAGGGATTAATTAGGTTTTCTCCAGAGCCTATATATATGATATATGAGGCACGACCTGGGAGAAGAGATTTTCTGAAAGTTTGACAGCCACCTTCTGAAAACACAAGGGTTCCCTGAGAGATCCGATATACCGGTACTAGCATCCCGGCGGATTTCATTTTGTGTGCGTGTGGACTAACAGTAGAGGCTCAACACTTGAGGAGCTAATTAATCTAGAATACCTGATCTTCTTCCGCTGCTAATTTCCAGGTATATTCGAGATCTGTTCTAGATTCATTGTTTACAAACCCTAGATCCTAGGCTAATTGAATTCTCACTAGGTTGTTTAATAGAGATTAAACCGGTTAAAACCTATGCAAATTCCTTCAGTGGTATCAGAGCATTAGGGTTTAACTAATGAATCTAAAAGCATATAATTGAATTAGAGAATTCAGATTGAAACATGTGATGTTTAGGATGCTTGCTAGATCAAAATTTTCACTGAAAATCGTTTTGTTAAAAGTTTTCCCGAGACGATCGTGTCGATCGACACGGCCTTGCGAAAGGTTAATCGGTTCAATTGGATTAAATCAGTTATCGCCGAGTTTCAGATCCGATCGTGTCGATCGACACAATGGTTGTGTCGATCGACACGACCTTGTGAGTGGTTAACCGGTTCAATTGGATTGAATCGGTTATCGCGCTTGGTTAGAAATCGATTGAAACCGGTTTATTACGGTTAATTCGATTGGTTGGCGTCGATCGACACAAATTTTGTATCGATCGACACCGACCGGTTATCGATTCGGTTCAATTGGATTGACTGGTTATCGCAAATCAAAATTGGTTTGGTCGGTTATCGAAATCGGTTCAATTGGATTGATCGGTTGTCGAAATCAGGTACAGTAGGGTGAGTGTGGATCGACACTAATGTAGTGTCGATCGACACACCACTCGGATTTTGGGTTAGTGAACCTAAGATCTTATAACCGAACCAAATTTCACCCCACTTCTTATAATTTTAAAAAACTTAATTGAAATTAGTCGTTTTAAATAAGATTCTAAACCTTCCTGATTGCATATATGATATGTGTTAGGATTAAAAGTTCCGTTCCTCAACTAAATATCAAGTGTTCTAGATGTTTTCCCGATCTTGTCAGCTGTCAAGACTCGTTTCATTGCGTGATAGGCTTGCAGTGCAAGGTATCTGCAGTTACATGAGTAAGGCAGTAGGTAATTGTGTTGATGGGCTTGCAGTGCATGGCATCAGCTATTACATGACTGAAGAGATTGGTTTACTTGAGTGGGCTATCAGAAGTTCTGGGCCCATAGACATCAGGTGGATAAAACATAAGATGTCTTATCCACAACCAAGAGTCATATTGGAAATGATTAGCAAAGTGTTGCTTACCTAGATAGCTAAGATTTGGGTGACAGCCAGTGGCTCACTCAAGTTTTGGTGAAGTATGGGTCTTGGATCATTATATTCATTTGAGGAAACATTGTTTTGAATATAATGCGAGTCTTCTTAATAGTTAAGATTTCTCATTTCCTAAACATCATAACTAAACCTTCTTCTTTTCTTATTACTAGTTATGTCTAAAACCCCTCATCAGAACTCTTTCTCGTTGCGATCCGTCCTTGAGAAGGACAAGTTAAATGGATCCAACTTCCTGGATTGGTATCGGAACTTGAGAATCATTCTCGAGCATGAGAAAAAGGACTATGTCCTTGAGAAAGTTCTCCCCGAGAAGCTAAGGTCCAATGCCTCACATGCAGTATATGATGCTTGGAATAAGCATTACAATGATATGGTCGATGTGCGCTGTCTGATGTTGACTACCATGAACTCTGACTTGCAGAAGCAATGTGAGAACGTGGCGTCGCCCATCGAGATGATCACTAGCCTGAAAGTGATGTTTCAGGAGCAGGCTCGAACTGAGAGATACCAGACGGTTAAATCTCTAGTTGAGTGCAAGCTACCAAAGGATGCTCCAGTGAGTCCTCATGTCATAAAGATGATGGGTTATATTGATAACCAGAGGAGACTGGATTGTCCCATTAGCCAAGAGTTGGCTACTGACATCATTCTGCAGTCACTGCCGTCGAGCTATGATAAGTTCATCAAGCACTACATCAAGAATGGCTTGACGAAGACGTTGACTGAGCTGCATGATATGCTCAAGATAGCTGAGCTTAACATCAAGAAGGGCAAAAGGTTTGAGAAACCTGGTAAAGACAAGGGTGAGAGCAAGGCCGTCCAGATTGTGAATCAGGATAAGCCCGAGTCTCCCACTAAACCCAAGTTTGGCCAATCTGATGATAATACATGCAGCTATTGTGAGGAGCCAAAGCATTGGAGGAGAAAATGCAAGAAATACATGGAAGATTCTATGGAGATAATGGAGATGTATGAGACTCCTTCTTAAGGTATTTATGTTATTTAAAGTTCTATCTTATGGGTATTAGATACCGGTTGTGGTGCTCATATTTGTTGAAATATGCAGGGCCTAAGCAACAGTAGAACGTTGAAGAAGGGACAAGTGGAGATGCTCAACAGGAATGAAGCAAGAGTTGCTGCATTAGCTGTAGGAAGTTTCCATTTGTAGTCGCCTTCAGGCTTGGTTTTAGAAACTAAATAATTGCTATTATGTACCTGCTATGAGCAGAAATGTCATTTCATTTTCTTGTATGATTTTGAATGATTTTATTTTGATAAAAGACAAGTGTTGCTCTTTTGATCTTAATGATATGTTCTATGGTAGCACCCCATTAGAGAATGGGTTTATGTCTTAAACCAATCTATGCATGTCTATAACATAAACACAAAACAGTTCTCTAGCATTGTCATTTTAGGCCACATCGGATTCTGAAGCTCCATAGTGATGGGCTTCTGGACTCACTTGATTGTGAATCATGTGAGAAATGAGAATCCTGCTGTTGGACAAAATGACTAAGGCCCATTTTATCAAACTAAATGAAAAGGCCAACGAATTATTGGGTCTTATACATACAGATGTGTGCGGCCCGATGGGCACCAGTGCTAGAGGAAATTATCAGTACTTTATTGATGACTTCAGTAGGCATGGCTATGTTTCTCTAATAAGTCACAAGTTGGAATCCTTTGAAAAGTTCAAGGAGTTCCAGAATGAAGTACATAATCAAATTGGCAAAAGTATTAGAGCTTTTCGATCAGATCGCGGAGGAGAATACTTCTTCGATCAGATCGTGGAGGAGAATACTTAAGTCAAGAGTTAAGTGATCATCTGAGAGAGTGTGGAATTGTTTCACAGCTCACTCCTCCTGGAACGACCCGATGGAATGGAGTTTTCGAGAGGAGGAATCGGACCTTATTGGATATGGTTCGATCAATGATGAGTCACAAAGATCTTCCATTATATCTTTTAGGGATACACTCTAGAAATGTCTGCATTTACACTAAATAGGGTTCCATCAAAATCAATTGCAAAGACACCACATGAGATGTGGACTGGAAATGTTCCAATTTGTCTTTCCTGGAAAATTTAGGGTCATGAGGCTTATGTAAAACATTTAACAAGCTCACACCCAAATCCGATAAGTGCTACTTTGATTGGTTATCCTAAGGAAACCAAGGCTTACTACTTCTACAACTATTCTGAGAACAAAGTGTTGTTGCTAAGAACTATGTTTTCTTGAGAGAGATTGTCTTTCTAAAAAGAACAGTGGGAGTGAAGTATAACTCAAAGATGTTCGAGAATCACAGGAGACTACTCGACCTGTTAAGGAAGAGCAGTAGCTGGATCTGCAAAGAGTTGTAGAACATACACCTGTGGTGCCTGAAGTTCGTAGATCCGAAAGGATTCGTAACGATCACGAGAGATATGGATTTCTTGTGACCTATTGTCATCACTTGTTGATCATTGACAATGACGAGCCTGCGAATTTTGAAGAAGCAATGTTGGGCCCGGACTCCAAAAAGTGGCTTGGAGCCGCTAGATCCGAAATGGGATCCATGTCACAAAACCAGGTATGGTACTTGGTAGATTTACCTGATGGTGCAAAAGCCATTGAGTGTAAATGGATCTTCAAGAAGAAGATTGACGTGGATGGGTATATCCAGATATACAAAGCTAAGTTGGTGGCTAAAGGTTTCAAGCAAATTCATGGTATGACTATGAAGAGACCTATTCACCAGTCGCTATGCTTAAATTCATTCCGATTATCCTAGCAACTGCCATTTATCATGGTGATGAGATTTGGCAGATGGAAGTGAAAAACAGTTTTCCTTGATGGAATTCTGGAAGAGGATGTGTACGTGACACAACCTGAGGTTTCACAGATCCTAATAATGCTGGGAAAGAATGCAAGCTTCATCGATCCATTTATGGATTGAAGCAAGTGTCACGGAGTTGAAATCTTCGTTTTGATAAAGCTGTCAAAAGGTTTGACTTCATCAGGAACGAAAAGGAATCGTGTGTTTACAAGAAGACTAGTGGGAGTGTAGTTGCATTTCTCGTTATGTATGTAGATGACATACTTCTTCTCAGAAATGACGTTCCGTTGCTTTAGTCTTTAGAGACTTGGCTCGGAAGTTATTTTTCAATGAAAGGCATGGGAGAAGCCGCGTGAATTCTTGGAATAAGAATCTACAGAGATAGATTGGGTAGGCTAATTGGATCGTGTTAAGATGCTTATGGTGATAAGGTCTTGGACAGGTTCAGTATGCATGATTCCAAGAAGGGCCTCATACCAATGTCTCATGGCATTAATCTTAGTAAGATGCAATGTCTCTAGACACTGGCTGAGCAAGAACATTTGAGTAGGATTCCCAGGCGTATGCAGTGGAATCTACCATGAATGCCATGACCTGCACTCGTCCAGATATTGCTTGTGTTTTTAAGCATGACGAGTAGATACCAATATGATCCATGTGAAAGTCACTGGACAGTTACCAAGAATATTCTCAAGTATTTGAGGAATACTAAGGATAGGAGCTTGGTAAACTGAGGGAGTAATGGTTTTTGTTGAAAGTGGTTAGACGGACAAAGACGATTTCCGGTCGGAACCTGGTTATGTCTTGTGTCTATATGGCGGTGCGGTTTGTTGGAAAGGGTTCCAAGCAGAGCACCGCGGCCTGTGGTTTGTTGGAAAGGGTTCCAAGCAGAGCGTCGCAGCCTCTCCCACGACCTAAGCATGAGTTTCACCCTCTTGCGGTAGGTATTGGATATATTAAGATGTGATCTTGATTCTAGTGGGAGTTGTAATGGATTTAGTTATATTATGATGTTCATATAGACATACTTTGGTTATGTCATGATGAAATTGTTTCATGTATTATTTGATTATTGAATAATTAAATAATAGTCCCAAAGTAATTTATGGAATTTTATAGGTCATCAAGTTGAGGACTTGATCATGAAACCCTATAAGTGATAAATGACATAGATTATATTTGTCCCTAGTCAAGGTTGTTAAAGTGGGACACTGACAACCGCGTGAGACTGGTATGTGAGGTGACTGATGACTAAGTTTCATGGAGTCATTAATAAGAGTATTAAAGTCAATCACATAGATATATGTTAGAGAACATATGATCGGACATGACCCGCTAATGAGAACTCTACAGTATAGTTATATAAGTGTCATAAGAGGTTCTCATTACGACTATAGAGTGTAGTCCTTAGACCTGAGTTCATCATGATTTCTTGCATATGAATTGGTCTGCTTTGACTTAGTCAAACGTCAGCCGTAACAGGTGACTATAAAGGCATTGATTGGGTATATCATGAAGTGTGTGAAGTAACAGGGATGGAACAAGATGGAATTTATCCCTCCTATATAACAGGAGATAAATATCTCAGGGCCCATCGAAGATTTGATACTGAGAAATGCGTGGCCGCGCTCAAACGAGGTGATTGTCAGTCGTTTGTTTTTAATCAGTATAAATTGGAGTTCGATGAACGTGATACTGGCTATAATAAGGATAACACAGTTCTTGCCTTATGCAATATCGAGATATAGAGACGAAGGGATTATGGGAATAGATGATTCCAGTACAAGTGGGAGATTGTTGGGAATGTCCTGAAATCACACTTGTATTCACTCTCGCGATAATTGTACTGTCGAGATTAGACATTCATATGATATTAGGTGGTCATGACGTTTTGCTAGAAGCTACTCATGATCTGTGAGTTATGAACTCATTACTAGTATTATATGATCCTACAGGGTCACACACCTAAGCAAACTGGATTTACTTTATGTGGGAATGATCATTAATGTAATGATCAAATGATGTGTATTTGATACACATAAGAATAGTGTTTTAAAGGAGGTGTCGATCAACACTACATTAGTGTGTCGATCGACGCGGGCTAAAAACCGGAATAGTGATTTCGGTTTAACGACTTAATTAATTCTGAATCGGTTCAGGGATTAATTAGGTTTTCTCCAGAGCATATATATATGATATATGAGGCACGACCTGGGAGAAGAGATTTTCTGAAAGTTTGACAGCCACCTTCTGAAAACACAAGGGTTCCCTGAGAGATCCGATCTACCGGTACTAGCATCCCGGCGGATTCCAGTTTGTGTGCGTGTGGACTAACAGTAGAGGCTCAACACTTGAGGAGCTAATTAATCTCGAATACCTGATCTTTTTCCGCTGCTAATTTCCAGGTATATTCGAGATCTGTTCTAGATTCATTGTTTACAAACCATAGATCCTAGGCTAATTGAATTCTCACTAGGTTGTTTAATAGAGATTAAACCGGTTAAAACCTGTGCAAATTCCTTCAAGATATGCTAATATATGTCTTGGGTCTTGTTTTACAATCGATGCGTTTATGCTTTTGTTTTCGGCTTCGTTCAACAATTCTTAGAATGGTTCAAAGTTCAATAAGGACGGCAATTTTTGAAACTCCGGAGGTGATTCAGTGTTGAATAGAGGCGGCAATTTTAGTTTAGCAACTATTCCATTTTCGTGGGAGATGGTTCTTGTAGCTTCTGCAAGCTGAGGAATGGCGGTTACCCGAATATGCTCTCGTGCTGTCTGTTATGGAGTAGTCTGGTGAATCGGTTCCGTTTTTGTGTTTGTCTTTGGAGAAGATGTTGTTGATACTATCTACAAGGTTTTGAGGATTGGCCACAAGTGGAATGGTTCGTGGCATCTACGATGAGAACTCGAGTTCCAAAGAATTGAGCCAACAACATAAATGTCCGAGTTTAAATGTTTGGAATCGGTGTTTCTTCGTCGGAGATCTTTTCGTTTTTTTGCGTTTATCTAGCTTGTTCGTAATTTGTCTATTTCTTTTTTGTATTGTAGTGTTGTCATAATTCTAAAATGGTGTAAAATTTATCATAACAAAAATAAAATATAGATATGGATTCAGTACGGCAAATAATCTAAGGTAATTCTGAAGAATACCATACTTTCAAATTTTGTTTTCAAAAGTTCCACGTATACTACTAATTTCCAAAAGTTTCAAATATACCATAAAATTAAAATTAACTTTGAATATTCAAAATTAAACCCTAAACTCTAAACCTAAATCAAACCCCTTAAATTGTACCCTAAATTTAGAATAGTTAACCCATACCCAGAAATTTAAATTTTAAAATCATTGAATATCAATTTTTGTATTTGTGGTATATTTGAAAATTTTAAAAATTAGTGGTATTAGTGGAACTTTTAAAATTTGTGATAGTTTTGGAAATAAAATTTGAAAATGTGATATTTTAGAAAATTATTCAATAAAATCTATGCTTATATTGAAAAACCCTCGGTTTGGACAAAAAAAAAATATATATATATATCGAAAAACTGAACCGATTTATGATAAATCTTTGATTCTTTTTTGGTACCGCTGGACCTGGACCTGGACCATAAAGATATTAGACGTCTTTTTAGTTACAAGATAACGCACACACGTGTTTCCCGTTTTACTATTCTTAGACATATTTTATTTATTTTTAACTCTTCTTTGACATCTACATTTCCAGAAACGACAACCAAGAACAATTCCACTAAACCCATATCATACTTAATTAATTACTTAATTAACACAAGATTCATGTATCTAACCGTAATTTAAAAGGAATTACATAAACCATAAAGCCTCCTTCTTCCTTAACTCATAAGCCTCTCTTTCTCTCTAAATCTACACTGTTCACTTCCTTCACCAATCACAAAAAGCATCTTGCATTGAGTAAGATCTTCTCTTCCGATCTCTCTGTAATCTAGGGTTTTGGATCTTTAGTGTAGAAAACCCTTTGAATCCGTTTCGATTTGGGTTCACCATGAATCAGGAGAAGCTAGGGTTTTTCACTCTCTCGTTTCTTCTGATCTTGAGTCTAGCCCTGGGTAGATTCGTTGTGGAGAAGAACAATCTCAAAGTGACGTCACCAGAATCGATCAAAGGTATTTACGAATGTGCCATTGGGAATTTCGGAGTTCCTCAATACGGTGGTACATTAGTCGGAACCGTCGTGTATCCCAAATCGAATCAGAAAGCTTGTAAAAGCTACAGCGATTTCGACATCTCCTTCAAATCCAAACCTGGACAAAAACCCTCTTTCGTCCTCATCGATCGTGGAGGTTCGATCTCTTAATTGGATTGCTTAATTAGGTTTAAAGATCTGTTTTTGGGAACTGAATTTTTGTTAATTTGTGTGAATATAGACTGTTTCTTCACTTTGAAAGCTTGGATAGCTCAACAAGCTGGAGCAGCAGCGATACTTGTAGCTGATAATAAAGCTGAGCCATTGATTACAATGGATACTCCTGAAGAAGATAAATCCGATGCTGATTATCTTCAAAACATTACTATTCCTTCAGCTCTCATTACCAAATCTTTGGGAGACAGTATAAAGTCTGCGCTTTCCCGTGGCGATATGGTTAACATGAAGCTAGACTGGACTGAGTCTGTTCCGCATCCCGATGAACGTGTCGAATACGAGCTCTGGACTAATAGCAATGACGTGTGTGGGAAGAAGTGTGATACTCAGATTGAGTTTCTCAAGAATTTCAAAGGAGCTGCTCAGATTCTTGAGAAAGGAGGGCATACTCAGTTTACGCCGCATTATATTACCTGGTATTGCCCTGAAGCTTTTACGCTGAGTAAACAGTGTAAGTCTCAGTGTATCAACCATGGAAGGTACTGTGCGCCTGATCCTGAGCAGGATTTTACTAAAGGGTATGATGGGAAGGATGTTGTCGTTCAGAATCTGCGCCAGGCTTGCGTCTATAGAGTGTTGAATGAGTCCGGTAAGCCGTGGATCTGGTGGGATTACGTGACTGACTTTGCCATCCGGTGTCCAATGAAGGAAAAGAAGTACACCAAGGAGTGCGCTGACGAAATCATTAAGTCCCTTGGTGAGTATAATGTTTCATTAGCCCTATTGCCTTTGTTCCTGTGATTATTTGAATCGCCCGTGTGTACACTCATACTTTGACACTCCTGTAAATCGTTGTAGCTGAAAACTGAATAGTATTTTAGCAACCAGCTAACTTTGTTAGTCTGTTAAAGCCTAATATGACCAGTTGGATCTTTTGTTAGTTTTGAGTTTGTGTATTACTGTATTTTATTCTAATTTTCCGAACTATTAGCTCGTTTTGGCTAATTCTGAATTTTCGTCCTGTTATATGCATTCAGGCATTGATCTCAAGAAGGTGGACAAGTGTATCGGAGACCCTGATGCAGATGTGGAGAACCCTATTCTTAAAGCAGAGCAGGAGTCCCAGGTTTGTCTCTTTGTAACCAATTGGCTCTTACTCTTCCCTTGTAGATCTTGTCGCTTAAAAGTTATTCTCCGTTCCTTTTTGTGTTCTTGAAATCTGTCTATTTCAGATAGGCAAAGGTTCCCGTGGAGACGTGACTATACTCCCAACTCTTGTCGTGAACAACAGACAATACAGAGGTATTGTAGAAATGCCGATTTCACAGTTTTTTCTCTTTTTCTACAACCTCTCACTTTTATTCTGTCTAAAACTCATATATATATTTTATGTTCTTAGGTAAATTGGAAAAAGGGGCAGTGCTGAAAGCTATGTGTTCAGGTTTCCAAGAGTCAACAGAACCAGCCATATGTCTGACTGAAGGTTTTATTCTCCACGACATTCACAACTCTCTTTAAAATTTTCAGTATTCAGATATCTCTTGATGGGCTTACATATTAATTTTCTTGTGACTTCAAAACTTCCATTAGAGTTGTCTTTAATTATTTTATTTAGTGTTTTGAGGGAGGGCATGTCTTCAAATAAGTTATGGGTTTTGCAGATTTAGAAACTAATGAATGTTTAGAAAACAACGGTGGGTGCTGGCAAGACAAATCTGCAAACATAACTGCATGCCGGGTATCATTTGGCCTTGATATTTTTTCCTTTTTGTATTTTTTTTTGGTTTTGTTGTTGCTACTTAGACTGATTCATTTTTATCTGAATCGGCATTTTAGGATACTTTTAGGGGAAGATTGTGCGAGTGCCCTACTGTTCAAGGTGTTAAATTTGCTGGTGACGGTTACACTCACTGCAGAGGTAAATTAGTCTTTCTCCCTGTAGCTTGACATATTTGGTGTGGAGCAGGATACAGAAATGGCAGTCTCTAGCTTAGTTAGTGTATTTCCCAAATGTTGTGTTAATGGTAGATTTTTTAAAGGGATTGGAGATATGAATAATCTAGCAAATACTCTTCCCTTGTGGCCATTTTCTAGGAATCAAATTAGAGAGCCTTATTTCTCAGTTTGTACCACCTGCTACTGTGGTACCAAGATTGAAAAAGTAACTTGTCAAGACCACTGATGATATATATCTCTTTCAAAAAAAGTTAGAATTTAAAGAAAAATCAACCATATAACTGTGCGGAAAAGTGAACATGTTATTTTGCTTGCTATGAGTAAAACAGAAGTTGTCATACTAGAAAAACATTTAAGATGACTTTTTGTCTCTGTATGTGGCCTGATCTTATCACTTTACAGCCTCTGGAGCTATGCATTGTGGTATCAACAATGGAGGATGCTGGAGAGAAACCCGAGGCAGCTACACTTACTCTGCTTGCGTAGTGAGTATTCGTCTTCTATGTTAATGTCTACTTTTTGAACCATTATTTCTTAACCTAAAGTAAAACTTCTTTGGTTCTTGAATTGGAATTTTCAGGATGATCATTCAAATGGTTGCAAATGCCCACATGGGTTCAAGGGCGATGGGGTAAAGAGCTGTGAAGGTACGTGTCAAGGAATATTTACTAGCATCTAGTTTTTTTTTTTGTTATTAACATATTCTCTAGACGTAAAATCTTGAATAATATTGAATTCAAATTCGTAATCATAATCTTTTGATTAAATGTGTTAGATGTGGATGAATGCAAAGAAAAAACGGCTTGCCAATGCCCAGAGTGTAAATGTAAAAACACATGGGGAAGTTACGAATGCAGCTGCAGCAATGGCTTGCTTTACATGCATGAACACGACACTTGCATAGGTAAAAAGAAGAGACCTTCCTTCCTCTAAATCACATACTGAATTTAGACACTTAAGAATGATCAAATTTTAATACTTTTGAATCTGGTGCTTCCTTAGGTTCAGGCAAAGTTGGAACCACAAAACTCAGCTGGAGCTTTTTGTGGATTCTTATCATTGGAGTTGGTGTTGCAGGCCTTTCCGGATATGCGGTCTACAAATACAGGATCAGGGTATGTTGTTCTTGCTATCATAATGAATATAGCAAGATTTTGCCATAACTGTTTAATTAAAAAAAAAAAAAAAATTGTGCAGAGCTACATGGATGCTGAAATAAGAGGGATCATGGCACAGTACATGCCTTTGGAAAGCCAACCCAACCACAGTGGTCCTCATATGGATATATGAAATGAAGTTATCAAATACACAATTCCAAGAGACTCTCTTTCTCTCTATGAGTAGCTTTCCATGTACATGAATCTAGACCTTTTTATAAAAGCCACAAAAATAAAAAGTGTATCTGCACGTCTTGTAAGTGGTGTGACTTTGCAGATGAAAATCCCACATTTGTCTGCATATCTTACTCTTATAGTGTAAAATAGACATAAATGGATGAATCATGAGTAGAGTTACATTATTTACTATTGAAACTTAGCTTAATCCATAAAAAAGAAAAACAAAGTTTGATTGATGTTGTTATACTTTCTCCAGCTCCACTCTGTGTTTCTCTATCTGTTCTTTCACTAGCTTCTGTGATTCTTGGATAAGCATAGTGTGCTTCTTTATGAGCTCGTCCTTTGTCTTTAGCTCTTCCTCCATTGCTGCAATCTCCTGTTAAGAACAGAAACAGGTAACCATACCAATAAGTTTGTTGGTTTCGCAATTTTGAGCTACACCAAAAACTAACCTTCTTAAGGCTTTCTGCTCTTGTAGGCGTGTTATCCTCTCGCTTCAATCCCATGAAGTAAAGCTGAAGCTTTTTCGCAGCTTCCATGAAATCTCTAGCGTGCCGCTCAACATCAACTGCAGAGAATTTCAATGAAGGGGGAAACATTAGATGTTTCTCTTGCTTAATAATCAACACATCATAATAGACCAAAACATAAAACTAGAATAATGAATTCGAATCGGATCAATGCTTCGGGTTCTGATCTACTCAGATGAGCTCAACATTAACCATAGAGTTCAGTTCAACATTAGCTGCATATCTTGGTTTAATCCACAAATGAAGACCAGAACACAAACCAGAATAATCGATAATGAATTCAAAAAGAAGCAATCTAAATGTTCACTTAGATGCAAGTGAAGTGAAATATTAAACGAGTAAGAAGAAGCTATCTAAATGTTCTAAACACAATTCCAAACTATCATCACCAGACAAATCATTGCCTTTATAAAAAACCCAACAAGAATCCAAACTAAAAACCCTAGAAGGTGGATTTGGGATTTACTAATAAATTTCAGTCAAATTGTTAATTCTAAATCTTGTAATTCAAAGGGCAGAAGGATTCGAGAGACTTTGATGAGAAGGTTGAGGAGAACGATCGATGGCTTGAAGCTCTCTAGCGGGCAGACATGGAAGCAGAGCAGCTTCTAAAGCAGTGACGCAAGCCATTATATCTTCAATCTCATGATTCTGATTGTTCGACGGTGTCTCCGGTGATGTGATTCCCGGCGGACGGTCTGACGGTGACGGAGATGGGTCAGAAGACGGCGGTTGCTGGTTCTGATAATCCATTGCGCCCATCGCTCTCACTCTCGCTGTTTATTGTCTGATTGGTTTAGTGAAGTAAAACTCCGTTTTGATGGAAAATAATTTCATGTTATTCGGCCCATTTTGGGCTTGTTTATTCGGCCCATTTTCACATTCTCAGTTTGTTGGAAAATAATTTCATGTTATTAAAACGCAATTTTTTTCTTTGGATCAACAAAAAACAAAGAACAAAACTTAAGAGTTTGAACAAATTAGATGAAATTCTAACCCTCATTTACCTAACACTAATGTATACAGTTTCGGAATTTCGGTGTACGTGATGCATCTATTTATTACTCATCCGCTTCTACAAACTCATGCATGAAATGTAACACTGGTTTTGTAGATTTACATTCTCAACTCAAAATAGATATTACAATTTTTTGATGAAATATGTTAAAGGACTATAAATTCTGTAATTTGAAGATTGTAAACGTTTCTTTCATTACCATTGAAAAGAGCTTTTACACAAAACAGATCTCATTTATTTCCGAATGCTTCACATCATCCAAGTGAACAACAAAAACTTTAGATAACAACTCACACGTTAATCAGGTCACAGAAAAAGATTATGATTAACTACTAATTAAAAACAAAGAGCATATGATCAGACATCAAGCCTCCCGGTAGGACAGACAAGCCTCCCAGTCGGAGAAAGTGAGCTGCTCCGGTATCTTGGCGACAAGTTAACCAACTCCAAAGCCTGTGTTCTGAGCTCAACCGGGTAATCAGCTGCACAACCGATTCTTGGACCGGCTCCAGTCGACCATTTCAGCATCAACTGATGACCCAACTGGAAAGATTTCGACTGTTTCTTTGAGTTGATCCTTTGTAGCATCGCTTTCTGCGGAACGTCAGCTTTTGGGCTCTCAAGCCCACCAGAGAACGCACCTGAGAGCGTTCTCTGGTAACTACTCCGCTTCCCCTCCTCCAATGTTTCATTAGCAGTTTCCTTTGTTTCATTCTCTTCTTTGGATGTTGCATACTCTTTCTTTAACGATTTGGATCCATCTGCATTGGATTTAAAGTACTCATCGTAGTTGTCGGAATCTTCACTAGCTTTGTGCACCTACTCAGACAAAAGTTATATTAGTCCTGTGATATAATTTCAAGGAATTGAACTATATATTAAATTGTTATATCAAAAAGAATAGTATCCTATCAAATATGATTTGATTGTATAAGGTTGAGTAGAACAAGGGTTTACCTCAACACCGTCTAGGCTCACTGCGTTCTCTCTCAGAAACGAGAGAAATGTGTCGAGGCTATCATCTGATGGCCTGTAATGTCCGCTGTACGCAGAGATTGTCTGAGAAAACAATGAATACATAACCAATTCAATAAAAGTGAAAATGTGACCCAAAATATTCACATGTAAAGTAAACGCAAGCGGAGAAGTTGCGTTTAAAAACAGCCGCAGCCTCGATAAAGTACCTTGAGAACTCCATTGTCAACAACTACCCTCCCGGCGGCTAATGTTGCTCCTCCGGCCAAAAAGCTTGAGTGATGGAACCTTCCTTTCTTCTTCTGAATTAAACATAAACCAAGAAAATACGATCAATCAGTAACTATATCAAGTCATATAACCAACACAAAGATAAACCGGCTTTTCAAGAAATCCTACCAGACCGGCATAGAGTTTCTTGAAAGTACTCATAACAAAGATCCATTTTGTCCCTTCCGATCCGTGCATAGTGTGTAGAAATTGTCCAGTTAACTTGTGAACAATCTTCCCTTCGACGATCACATATTCGTACTCTTCCCTTTCTTGCTGATTACCGGAAAACATTTTATATGAGAAATCGCCAAAATATGTGAGACAAAAATTGGCAAGAGAGAAATGGCACATACAGGTCCAAGATATCTGATGCATTGCTGCTTAAGCTTCGACCTTGGACATTCTTTAAGATCCAAATCTATCCCTCCTCCAACATCCAACCTTAAAAAAAAAACCGATATTTCACAAAATTATAATTAAGATTAACACCAATACATACACAAAAATAGGATTTCAAAATTTCTTGAACTACAAGAAAACACTAATAAAATGAACCATGAACCTAAGATACTCCATAGGAGGTGATGGACTGATAGTATATAGATGAACCACAAAAATCAATAACCAGTTTAACATAAACCAAGAACAAACCGGGTTTAAGAAGAGCATTTTACCAGTAGAAAAATGGCTGACCAGCATCAGCTTTACACCACTCTTCATAATACAAATGCAGGTTGTGTCCATACCGGTGCCTAGGATCAATCTGATTTTTTTTTAATAAAAATTCATATTTTTAGTCTTCTTGTTACACTATAAAAAAAACTTTATTTATTTCATTTGACTACTAATTTATTAACCAAAAAGAAAGGATTAAAAGAAAATTACAGCTTCAATCCAATGCTGAAAGGCCAATTTCTGAGCTTTGTCGACTATGGACAGACCCTTCCCCACCTAATCACACCCAAACCACAAAGATTACATAACCTTTTCAACTAAGTGGACATTTTTTTTGTTTCTCACAATAATTTATTTGAGAAACTAATTATCAACGCAGTTTATCGGGAAAACAAATTAAAAAAAAAAAAAAAAGTAATAGAAAAGTTTTAGCCAGTTTTAAAGTTGAAAAAACGTAAAAATATTTAGGAAAAACAAAAATGTCAATTTATAACAAGGGTTAATTTGCAATTTGGATAATCAGAATAATAATAATACTTTAAGATATACTCCCTCCGTATTTTTATATATGTCGTTTAAGAAAATGACACATAGATTAAAGAGTTTGCTAATTTTACTATAATAACCTCATGAAAATCATTTATTTACAATGTTCCTAAGAATGTAAATAGTTTAATTATAACGGAGGAATGAAAAGTTATTCTCTCCAATAATTATTAAATATATATGTTGACTATGTTGGAAATAGAAGATAATTTAACAAATGAGGAAAAGCGACTCTTAGGATATTCTTGAACGTGAGATTGTAGATTAAGGTTATATTTGGAAAATTTTCACAAAAGTTACATTAGAAAACGAGAACACAACTATTTCAAAACAAAAATATAAGTGTAGAACGACAACTAAAACAATACGGAGGGAGTACCTTAGAAGCATTCAAGCTCACACGATTCCATCTCGAAACAGCAGTTTCAGGTCTTGAATAATCGAAAAACGAAATTGTACTATGATTGAGCCTTGCATAATCCATTGCTTGCCACCTTCATTCATAATCACCATCGTTAATTACTCAAAACTAATCCCTTCCTCTAATTAAAATTTAATTACGAGTTTTAATTTTGAAATACCAGAGCTCTTCGGCGACGACGACAGAGTCAGCCAATCTCCGCCGCGTGCGATAACTCCGGTAAACTTTCTGCACTTTCACCACCGCAGATTCTTCCCGGCGATGGTCTACCGGAGAAATGAGAATCTCTCCAGCGCCGTGAGAGAACTGCGGAGACTGGAAATCGAAGTTTGAGACGACTTGCATCTTCTCTGATGAATAAATGAAGGATTGTGACAAATTTAGTTTTTCTTTTATTTGTGGATTCGAGAGAGAGGATCCAAAGGAAGAGAGACTTTGTGTGTGTTTTTTTGCTTCTAGCAAGTGTTTTGTGTGAATTTTATATATATAGAGAAAATGAATGGTTCGTTTATAATCTTCAGGACTATTTCTTTTTTTCCTTACTATTTTTTTTTCCTTTTTGCCATTTGTTTATATATTTCTGTTTTCCTTGTGGGAAAATAAAATTGACAGGTAAGATTGTGAAATTTGTGTCGTCTTTGTGAATATTATAAACTAGATTAGGATCCGCGTGAATACGCGGATAAAAATATTTAAAATAATTGATATAAATATTTAAATTCTAATTTGCAATCCGCTGAATTACCAAATTTTTTTTGAAATAGTAGTATTTAAGCACGAAGTTTAAACCTTGAAGATCAATTTATATCTTAATTCTCATGTCTTAATTCATATATTCAAAAATATATATAACTAAAATATTCAAATAATATTCTTAATAAAAAAAAGGAATTATATTCTTACCCATTTTGAATATATTAGATATGTAATAAAATTATAAAAACAATTCAAATAATATAGAGTTAAATAAAAGAAAAGTCTATTAAATTTACTAAAGATCTATAAATAAATAATCTCATTAAAGACCCATAGAAAAATATTTTATAAATAATTGTTAACATCACATATAAATCCATGAGTGATAAGTCTTATCGGGTCTTTCAATTCTCATAGAAATTCATAGTCGCACATTATGAACATGCTTTAATCTTCTTAATACCGTTATGGGTTGAAGATTTTCATTTTATTTTATATCATCATTTGTTTTTTTATTTGTCTTAACTGAAATTTATATTCTCTCTATTTTTTTACGGTTTATGTTCTCTCTATTTTATATATTATATTTTTATAATTAGTTTGGACAACTACATTTTTTGCCCATAATTCGGTTAAATTGTTCAAATTTTCCTTTTTTTTTTAGTTAATTGTTAACTATTAGGAATTTTCATTTTTTTCATATTAGTTTGGACTATTAGAAGTTTTCCATTTTTACTTTTTAATTTGTTTTAATTAAATTAAAGTTTTAACACTTGTCATCATCCGATCAATCTTAGACACATATCATGATCTCATGAGTTACAATTTCGCTTACGTGTCGAGTTCTCGTCGACCGGCTTTTTTTTTATATAATAAGATATATACTATACGTCACTGTTGTATTTTCTCGAGGATAAATAACTCATTAGTACATTTTAAAAATTTGCAAAAACTTTTCTGTATAGAATGGAAGTGGCATGGTCGTTTGGATTTTGCATTTTAAGGGTTCTTATCAAAGTTTTCAATGTTACAGTTGTTGTGATGTCAATGTTTAACTTCAACGTATCTATTAATGTAATATTCAATTCAATTTTATCTTTCGCAAATCTAACAAGCAAATATAATATTCAATTTTATCTTTGTTGACTCTCATCAATGGTTCTTGTAGGGATAGACTATTGTGGAGTCGAAATATGTGGTAGATGTTCTTTTAGTGGTGGGTAGTGAAATAAATTTTAATGTATGTCATTACTATAACCTAGTTCATTGCTTCAAGATTAGGCAAGTGGTTGACCTGCATCGTCTGTCGCTACCAAATCATGTGCTTCACGGAGCTTTAGGCAGTCTCTGACGAAGAGAACAAAGTCACAGTTCATGGTACTGACCATGTCACTGCAGTCAAGAAGATCACAAATGTTTGCACTTCCAGACAGTATACCATACGACGAGGTCCGGTTTATTGACCGACCGACGACATTAACATCGGTTCATTAATAAGCATCGGTTTAATGATGAACCGACCTTGACCTCCAAACTTTCCTATTACTTAGTAAAATATTATAAGGATCGACATAATGTCTCTTGACTAACATAACGTCCCACGACCGACATAACGTCGACAAGGATTGGGGTTTACAAAACCTATAAATAAATGTCTCAACACAAGGACGAGATCATCACAATATACACGCACAAACCCTAGACATAAAAACTCTTTCCGCCTCCCTACGACAATCGACAAGATCATTTCCTTCCGATTTCTTTATTGATTCTTTGTAACTCATAGTGAAACTCATTGATCAATAAAGCTAATCTATTCTCGTTATTCTATAGTATTGTTTCCTTTCAATCCAGTTAAATTTTGCACAAACAGTTTCTCCAACTCTTTAGACGGTGAAGATTTTCGATCTGTTTGGATTTCAAAGATCTAACGATGAGGTGTTTACTCGGATCTTGTTCCAATTTTAGTTCACGTGTGGCTTCACTCTTCTTTGTTGGTATGTGTTTTAGGCTGCTTTCAATAGGTTTGGAATATGTTCAAAGTTACAGTAGGAGACGACTATGCTTTAGACTTTGTTGGTGATTCGGTGAAGAATAGAGTTGGTGGTTCTGGTTCAGAATCTAATACATTTTTGTGAGAGATGATTTGTGCTTTTGCAGGATCCAGAATGGTGGCCAGATGCAGCTTTTCTGGCAGCCTGCAAAGGCTTCCGTGCTGCCCAATTTGGAGAGGTCTGGTGAATCAGTTCTGTTTTTGTGTTGTTCTCGGAGAAATTGTAGGCGATATTATCAACGAGGTTTTGAGGGATGGCTTTAGGTGTGGATGGTGTGGCTCGTGGCAACTACAATGGGGACTCGAGTTCTTAGGATTTGCAACACAAATTTTGATCGTAGGTGCTCAGAATTGCTGTTTATTCGTTGATGATCGTTTCAGTTTGCTTTTGCTATGCCTAGCTTGTTTAAATTTTGTTGTCCATGTCATGTTGTAGTGTTGCCTCAGTTTTGTAGATTTCGGTCTTTCTGCTTTCTAACTTTTTCTTGTACTCGTTCTACAATTTTCAATAGTAAAAATATAACATTTAAAAAAAAATCTGAGAAAAAGAATATAATAGTATAATAAAATTTGAGGTGCATATATTTACGCAACCCTTCTTTTATATTTTTTTTATCTTTACATTAATGTAAACAAATATAAATTAATTATAGATGTATTTTAATTAATTATAAATATAGTTCATATAATAAATTTTATGGAACGTATTGAATGTAGTATTTAGATTTTAATGGATGTCTAGATATTAAAGATCCAATTAATTATATTCCATATGTTAATTCTAGAGTTTTCATACATATTAAAGAATAAAGTAATATTCAAGTAAATGTATTATTTTCTTGTAGTAAATAATTTTCATAACGTAGTCCAATACTATAAACTAGCTTCTTGAAGGTAGCAGTTGGAAGTGCCTTTGTAAAGAGATCTCTCAGATTCTTATTGAATAGATATGTAAGACGTGTACATCACCATTCTTCTGTAGATCATGGGTGATGAAGAACTTTAATAGAATGTGCTTTATTCTGTTGCCTTTGATGTATTCTTCCTTGAGTTGTGTTATGCAAGCTGCATTATCTTCATACAAGACTACTGAAGCTACTTTTCCTGTAGATATACCGCAAATGTCTTATATGTGTTAGATTACTGACCGTAACCATACACACTCACACCTAGCTTCATGTATAACCAAAATCTATAAATAGTAAGGACGCAAACCTTCAATCCTATCACCGTCAACTTGGATCGGTCACTTTCCGAGTCCCTTTCGACCAGTCCCCGGAGTTCTTTCTGTACGGTGTGGACATCAATCTAACATGTTCTTCTCAACTAGCTTCATGAAACATGTTCTTCTTCCTGATTCTTATCGAAGATGGGCTTTATCCAATATGATGTTTGAGTTTTATTGTCCAATAAGATCAAATTTACATGGTCCATCCTTTTCTCAACCAACGTTCAATCATGGTGACGAGGTTTACTGCGTTTTGGCAAAGAATTTTGTCTTGGTTTATGAGAGGGGATCAAAGTTTTTTTTGAATTCTTAAATTATGTATCTTCTGAGTCTGATATCTTCTTACTGAAAAAAGATCAAAGTTTCCTGAATTCTCAAATCATGCACCACCTTCCTCTCTTTGGAAAAGAAATTGTTCACCATTTCTTTTCTTATCGAGAGTAAGTTCCCTCTCAGATTCAATACCGAGCAACTCCCTAACCGTCTCGACAAGACTCGACGGTATGGGTAGATTTCCAACGTCACCGTTCAAAAGTAACTAAATCATTGCTTCTTAGCCACGAACTTTATACTGACGCATTAAGAAATTATTTTTGATTCACGGTCGTATAACTATATTGTTTTATTTGCTTTAAATTTTAATGTTTTCATGTATTACGATTTATGACATGAACTTCTGAAATTAATGAAAACAAAGTGTTAAGCACACACAAAAAAAAAAAAAAAATTTACTTGAACATCAATTATATTGAAACGAAGAGAATACTTATATAGGATAATTATGGCTAAGCTTGTATGTATCTTATCAATTGAATAAAATAACTTAATGACAAAAAAAAATATAATATTAATAACTTAAGACAATATTTTATTCAATCAAAATTTTTCAGTAAATTTTCCTTTTTATTTATTTGAACAACAATTTGTCAATAAATTTAAAAGAACATACGTGTGTAAATGTGAATTTAACGATGAAATAACTATATTTAAAAATTTTGACAAAAAAAAACCTATATTTAAAATTAAACGTGTATCAGTATATCGCTACGCTTTCAGCTTCACGAACCAGGAATAATCATAAATATGCATGTCTAGCTGTCGTTTTAGGAGAAAATATCCACTGTCTAGTGTTACTGTGTCAGTCAAGATCATCATTCTGTTTCACTTAACATTGCTTTAAGTCATAAAAGCATGCAATATACCATTTTTATTAGTCGAATCTGTGGATTTAGAATCCTCACATATAAACATATATGATCATTAAATACATTTTTGTTATTCAACTGTATTCAGGCTTCTTAGCAAAAGAAAAAAAATCTGTACACAAGCTTAATATTTCAGGCCGAACCACAACAATTTCCAGGATGAATAAATTTGGTTAAAACACTTTGTCCACCATATTTACAATCGTGTTTAAAAATAACGCATTAAAGAGTTTTAAGCAGAATTTGAAATGAAACAAATGCAAGTTTACCATATGTTTTTTAAATCACTTCAACCATTTAACCATCACCGATGAAATTTGATCAATGATATTACTGAGTTTTTTTTTTTAATGTTAATGCATTGTATACGTTGAGAATTTTCAAGAAGTGTATCTTTAAAATGTCATTTCAAAAATGTTACTATCACTATTTTAAAATTTTAAAATCATTTATATTTGGGATAATTATGTTATATTAGGGTTTAGTTTTATGATTTAAGGTTTTTTAGGGATTAAAATTTTTGAGATATAAGGTTTTTAAACACATTTATAAGTGTCATGTTTTAAAAAAAATGTTTATAAAAAAAATAATTCAAATATGATTTTTTTTGCAATTGTCCATGTATGTTTACCCACAGAATTCAATTTCGTAAGCAAAAAAATTGCAACTGTACGCCAGGTTTCCCAACCCATTTTACTGACCTTACCATCACTAATGCGTTTGATCATAGATATTTAACTGATCAAGTTCTTTCTTACAGTGTCACTTATGAATACAAAGGTTTTTATTCATTTTATCATCATATTTATTACGTTGGCGGATGGACCAAACATGTAAAGATAATCGAAACAGATATACCCCCACAGGTCGTGGAAATGACAAGCAGTCAAAATGGAAATAGAGACCGTATTTTAAAATTTTCAATTGTCACTAGTATTAATACTTATTCGAATAAGACAAAAAAAGGCTACGATGCAAAGGAAAAAGAAAGCTACCATGATCGGAAGAGAGAGACGAGAGGAGATAACCCACGGAATTGATTTTATTAACGACTTATCATGAAATCTTATTTGCTTTTAGGATATACATTGGTAGATTTGTTTCATTCGATTGATATTGATTTGGAATAGATTATATTGAATTTTTTTTTTCTAATTACATACTGGCGACACCAAAACGATTTTTTCCAAATCTTACAAAAAATGTATATATATATAGAGTTAATGAAGTGAATATTATGTTTTTTACATGTAACATCAGGTGATTAAAAATTATCTGAGTAGTAAATTATTGCTCTTACTATACAAAAATGCTCTTAATTAAGTTACAATGGAAAGTGGTAAATGTTTAATTATAGACACAAAACCTATATAGATGCTAATTTCCCAAAAATATATTCTCATACTATATTAACTGAAAATGAGTTTTAAACACTTTTAGCTATAGCAAGAAAACAGTTTTCATATACTTGTTAAGTCTTAGTTTTTTTTAATTGCTTTTGTCAATTTTGTCTCAAAAGAGTTAGTTTCAATAAGTTCGCTCTACACGCATTCAATTAACGGAAATTAAACCATGAAAACTTTGGAAAATAACCATTCAAACCTTGGTAAAAAAAACAATTTCCCTTTATAGTTTTGCAACCTTTTTATGTATTTGATTTATTGAGGAGATGGCTAAGTTGAATTTTGGTTTTACCGTTGAAAGCAATTGAGTTTCAATTGTAATATATTAATTAGTTTAATATGTTGCCAAGGTGGTCGGCTAGGGATATTTACTTATTTTCGTACAGTCCTACGACTCCGGTTAATTAGCTTCGTTTTTTGTTAATTAGCTTATTTAAGGTACGACGTAGGTTATTCATTTCGTTGACATGATTGGCATGTAAACAAATCCAGAAAATTATAATGCATAGTTTTATACTATAACTTAGATAATTAAAGTGTTAGTAATTTAAACGTCGTTATCAAATGTGAGGTAGTGGTACGTTGTATTTAATTTATTCTAATTTAATCTGAGTTTTCTGGATTTTACTTGATGCTAGGTTGGTGTACTGATATTACAACCGGTATGACCTTTAATTTCATTACATTTTGCTAAATCCCATGTGATATATAATCCTCTATACATTAAGTATTACCTTTATATAGAAGTATAGTAATAATGTTATCGACACGAAAGTTGCTTGGGCTGGTTGTGTTACGTTAGCTAGCGTCTAGAACGATCAATCACAATCTTACAAAATTATTTGATTATATGTGATTATTGACGGATATTGTCCAGAATAAAATAAATAAATGATTTATATATTTGTTAGGTGGGATATATAGTGAAGAAGAAACGTCAAAAGTAGTGGAAAGAAGCATGTGGTCCACGTGATCGGACTTGTTTCTCACATTTGACTTGTTCCTACGACCACTAAAGTCACTCACGACTCAATGCGTGCTTCCATTGCATGTGATTCACATTGACTATCTTATAGTTTATGTGTATGGTGGTGTATCCCGTACCAGTAGATACTTTCAGTGACAAGAAAATCTAGATTTCTATGGACCTCAGGCAATTAGGCTATATTTCAACCTATAATTCCTCCGGTTAACAAAAAAAACTTAATTTTGTTGGAAACTCGTTGTATGACATCTTTTTGAACGAAGGTCACTAATTTCTTATAATGACGGCTTCGTGAAAATCGTGATTCAGCAAAAAAAAATACAACTGTAATAAAACATAAGGATTTACGAATCCATTTTACTATTTTGTAAATTTTCGGCTTATCAATCATAACCTAAATATAGTGTTTTAAATATGTGTTGTAAGTAGATATACATGTTTGTGTTAAAAAATTATGATCTTTTATCAGTGCTGACAAAAAAATATATATATATATATGAGTATTTTGTTCTAAAAGTGATAAACCATCTCTAAAGCAAAATATTTAAATATGTGTTAGGCTCAGTGATCTAAGTTATGCTATACACGACTCTTTAATATATTTATTTGTATCACCCACGGAAAAACGTACTATTTCACCCCAAATAGTTTTATATCCTCGTAGATCCACCCCAAATAGTTTGTTCGTATTGTAACACCACAGAATAAAATTAGTACAATTATTTCACCCTATTTTGGAATTTCGCATCCATTTCACCCTATTTCGGAATTTTCTCGGTTATTGTCAGTAACCGATCGTGGGATATGTAAATCGGTTAACAAACCGCAATCCGAAACCCGATTGGTATGAAAACCCGACCCAAACCCATTTCCTTTACCCATTTATTACAACACGACATTGTAATAAAAAATCCCCAAATTTGAAATTCCAAGAACCCTAGTTGTGCAATTCGGCAAATCGAAGCTTATAATCCAAGGGTTAGTTGTTATTTACTGTAATTTGTAGTTTGTAATGGTCGATGGAGGATTCGAGTAACAAAATCATCATCAATGTCGCTAAAATTTCTGGGTTTTGATTTTGTTTTTGTTCTTGTAGAAATTGATCCGTAGAAGATGAGTAATTTATCTGGAGGTTCCACTGGTTCATCAAATGCAGGAGCAAGACAGAGAGGAAGAGTCATTGGTGTGCCAAATAGATGTTGGTGTGGTAATGAAATAAAGGAAAAAATTTCAAAATCGGAGGCTAATCCGTATCGGAGATACTATCAATGTGCATTTGCTGTTGCACATAAGGTAATGTGGTTGATTTGGTGTTTATTTGGTATTTCAATTTTCATTTTCAATAATCAAAATTTCGAAATTGGTTTTTGTTCTTGTAGCTTGTTAATGACATCCACATTTTCAAGTGGGTTGATGAGGCAACATTGGATGAGATCATGTTGGTGCGTACGGCCGAAAGAGTGGAGATGGAAATGAAGATAGAGAAAGAGATCTTTGAGAGAGTAGAAGAAACATTGCTTGATGCCAAATGCACAATGAAAAAGATGATGGTTCTTGTATTTTTAGGATGTTTGATCATTGTTGGTTGTGGTAAGCTAGTAGGCTTAACTCCAGTAAGCACACTTGTGTTTCATTCCAGCTCGCCTTAATTATTTCTTCCATCTTCAACGGTTTGAAATAAGCTTCATCGGCTCTGATTTTGTCGAGAAATAAACGAGCAATAACTGGAGTCCTAAACATAGCACACTTACCATTTGGAATACAAGTGTGCTTACTGTGGAATCTCTTCACCTTCCACTTCCCAATTTTCCGTTGTATTGAACAGTAGATACGCCACGGACAACCATCTTTGTCTCCTCCGATACACCGAAAACCAGCCTTGAGAGGATCGTACTTGTATTGCTTGATATTTGTACTTGTGTTCATTGCATAATCAAGCACGGCTTCCTTGAACGCAACTTTATTCAAGAACACTTGTCCATCATATAAAATTCCGTCGCCTCTTCTAACTTCATGCTTCCTTGTATACTCTCGCTGAATCTCCTCATCGTCATCACTATCCGCATCAGGACACACATTGTGTCTAATCGGCGGTTCATCGACAAACTCGACCAGAGCTTGCTCCAAGTCGAATTGCATCCTCTCATCTCGATCTTCTCTATCTTCAGGTGAATCAGATGTTGAATTTGGAGGCCCCAAGGCCATTTCATCTTCAATTGTCCAATGATTTGCTTGATTTCGAAATGTGGTTTTGGAATTTGAGAATTGATAAAATTAGGGTTCTTCGGTGAAAGAGAGAGATTGAATTTGGGAAATTTTTTTTCTTTCCCGTTAAAGAATTGATAAAACCGGGTCAAATTATGTTTAAAATGGTCAACATCGGTTTAGTGTTCTAATCGGGTCGTAAATTGGTTAAGTCACGGTTTACTGTTTCTTAAACGGTTCAGAAGTTGTGATTGGTCTACAGTTAACCGCGATTACACGGATTGGGGGAGAATTATGAGTTCATATTTATTTTGTGGTGAAATGGATGCGAAATTCCAAAATAGGGTAAAATAATTGTACTAATTTTATTATGTGGTGTTACAATACGAGCAAACTATTTGGGGTGGATCTACGAGGATATGAAACTATTGGGGGTGAAATAGTACGTTTTCCCTATCACCCACCGTAGTGATTGCTAATAAAATTGTTCCAATACATACAACCAAGGAAGAAGAGACGGTCAATCATGCATTATTCGAATGCCCGTGAGTAGTTTAAATTTAGGAATTAGCTTCTTTTTTTTTGGGTGGAGATAACTTTCCATTTTCATCGGTCTTTATAATTTTCAACTTTTTTGTTTGGAGATCTCCAAAAAGAAGAGAACAGAGATCATAGATTTTTTCATTTGGATTATATATGGTTCATATAAAAATTAACGAATAAAAAATGTTTGGAGTAGATTCTGAACCGTCTAATATCTTAAATCATGACGTAAATGAGTGTAAAGTTTGAAATTAAACTCAAATTTCATCATTTAACATAAAGGCAGAGATTTAATCATGGAAAGAGACATACATAATGTAGGGGATAAAGTGGATCTGTCACCAAAAATATCAAATTGTCCTACTAGGGACCGGTGTTCAAGAAATCGGCCTAGGCGGCCGCCTAGGCGCTAGGCGTCCCCAAGCCGATTCGATTTTTGACTAATCAAAGGTATTAGGTGGGGGTTGTCATTGGCGGTTTAGGCGTAAATTTGGCAGGCTAAGCGGATAAAATCCACTTTTTAAAATTAAAAAAAAAATTCTAAAACGGTGAGTTTTAATAATTTGATCATAAAATTCAAATGACGTCATTTTTCTTTACGGTCAGTTTTTATTTAAAATTCATTTTTATTTCATTTTCTTAGTTTTACTCTACGTTTAGGTTTTATTTATGGATGATGATTATTAAGAATTAAGATTAATTTATTATGATTTATATATTAGGTAAGTACAATATATAGATAAATAGTCTATATATTATGTATATATATAATTAAATATACATATATATAGTTATATTTAAAAGCTGCCTAAACCGCCTAAAAATTCGCCTAGTCCCCGACTAGGCGTTCTAGGCGCTAGGCGGAGGGTCGCCGCCCGCCTAGCGCTTTATTGAACACTGCTAGGGACTAAAGGACTAAGATGATTGTGATCTCTCCAGCACTCGGATATAGAAGCATTATTGTGGAAAAAAGAATATTTTGGAAAAATAATGTGAATTATCAGACTTTTGAAACCGATGGTTCCAATTTAATCCGGTTTTCGCAGGCATTAGATGAATGACCAACTTTCGTCATCCTCTCAAATATATTTAAAGAGCTTCAAGTACATTTTCCTTCCTTCCCGCTCTCGTTCTTCAAATTAGCAAACCAATTCCTTAATCAGTTTGTTCTAAATCTCTTGAATTTTGTTTGGTAAACGATCGCTCCACATTGTCTAATCAATGTGAAAATTTCTTTTAATTAAATGTTTTAGTTGACCAAAAAAATGTACTAGAAAAACTTATGTGGTACACGAGGACAAATGCATAGTACTACTAATCAGCCCTGGGCACGAAGCAAATACCCTGAAAAAATCCAGTATCCGCGATCCGCTCCGTCGAATACGGATATTTGATTTTTCGATCCGATCCGATCTGTTAGGTTTTGGATATCCGTAAATTTGGATATCCGAATTTTTTCATAATATCTGCGAATATCCGATCCGATCCGATATAAGTCGAATATCCGAAAAATTCCACGAATATCCGCGATCCGCGATCCGATTCGTTAAAAATACTTTAGAAACTCAAAGCTAAAAGAAAAACATAGACTAAGGAATGAGTCCATGGAAACAGAAGGAATGATTTCGATGTCTTCGGTAAAGAATATTTTTCAGCCAATCAACAAAAATTCACGAATCGACCGAAAACTAATCTCAAAGATGAAGAAAGGAGCCAAAGCGATTACCGTCGAACCAGGTCCGATTGATCGATCGGCAAGAGCGGCAGCGAGACGGCAATTAGCCTCTGGTGAAGGATTTTACGATTGATTTTATCAACCAAAATCAACGATTCTGAGCTTGATGAATTCACAATGGAGAATCCATCGTTTATCACCCTATTTCCGATTGATTTCTCCTCTCAAATCGGAGTTATCGGACGATTCACGATCGAAATCACATATCTCCATCGGAGAAACCAAAAAGACAGAGAGAGAGAGAAGAGAGAGACAAAAAAAAAACTGAGTAACACGCTGAAATGTTTTTCCCCCAATATTTTTTTCCTTCATCCACTCTCCTTAAGCCACGTTCCAAATAATATTAGATCCGTTCCAAATAATTGGATCTGCAAATCTTGTTGTTAATTGTATTTTATTAATTGGTCCCTTTAATTAGATGGTCTTAGATGTATATGTATGGACATACGTATATAATAATACGGATCGGATCGGATAATGACTTTTTAAAAACTATGATTTGTTATTTGCTTTGTTTTTTATGGATCGTCCATTTTAATATTTGCTTTGCTTCGACATTTTACGGATATTCGATTTTTTCGGTTCAGATCGAAACGAATCGCGGATCGAATCGGATTTAACGGGTTTTTTGCCCAGCCCTACTACTAATCTAATGGACACTCCACGACAGCTTGGAAATTTTTTGTCGGGTAGGAGAACTTGGGTTCCACGAAATTACTCGAATAAAGCGTCGTACGTAGACTTTCTGTATGTGGAAATGAAAAATTACTAGCTTCTTGCAAAATGTTGAGAAGTTCTATAGTCTTGCAATTTTGTTTTATGCTTAACAAGTTAACATTGTGTGAGGTGAGATAGTCAAGAGAAATTTCTCATAATATAACCCAACAAAACAGATCTTTCATCTATTCAATATATACTCATTACTTTGCTTTAAATGTGCAGGTGATTTTAAACCCATTCTAAAAGGTATTTGGTGAGACATTGGTCAAACTAATTTTTTATGTCTAAAACAAAACTTGACTAATCTTTTAAGTCTCCATGACACTTTAAAACATGTTTCTCTTGTATATTAAAGATCATATAACTTCTGCCATGTTTTCACACTTGTCGCAATTTTATAAACAATCCTGATCATTTCTTTGTCATTATAAACCATTAAGCATGTATGAAATACTTGTATATGTTACAACAATAAAAAGTAAGAACATAAGGTGATCTCGGTTTTTACGATCCGGCTAATGTTTTAATGTTGAGTGTAACCGTCGGATAGTCCATTAACAATTTTCTAATAGATCTAAGAGCATGTTTATGGTAAATATGGTAAATATGATTGGGGTAATAATATGAATTCTATAATCCTATATATTATTTGAGGAGCATTTTGGGAGAACTTTGATGATGTGTCACTCCCACAATTTTTCTTACCTTTTTTATTAAATAATTTAATGTCTCATATACTACTATCCAAACACTCCATTCTCCTACTATGCTAATTTCCAAACACTATATAATGACCTTAATCCAATCCCCAAACAACTCTAATTTAACAAATTAGGTAACTTGATTAATACTCTAATTTACAAAACAAACTACAAATACTATAAATTTCTGAATTTTTTGCTTTTTTTTTATAGGTCAAACATTTATAATTTTTTAGCCATCCCATTTTAATTGGTAATTAAGCTTTATAAATTCATTTTTCTCAAAATCAAAATGAACGTAACTTGATTAATAAAAATCCAATTACCTAAACTACAAATCTTTAATAAGAGAAATGCTTCTAAGTAATTTAGTTACATATATTCTGAGTTTTTTTCTCTATTTTTTTGTATACTCATTACCAAACACATTTTTAAAACTTATATTTTATTTTTCACACTAAAAGGGAAATGCTTCTAAGTAATTTACTTAAATCATCCTATATATTATTTGAGGAGCATTTTGGGAGAACTTTGATGATGTGTCACTCCCACAATTTTTCTTACTTTTTTTATTAAATAATTTAATGTCTCATATACTACTATCCAAACACTCCATTCTCCTACTATGCTAATTTCCAAACACTATATAATGACCTTAATCCAATCCCCAAACAACTCTAATTTAACAAATTAGGTAACTTGATTAATACTCTAATTTACAAAACAAACTACAAATACTATAAATTTCTGAATTTTTTGCTTTTTTTTTATAGGTCAAACATTTATAATTTTTTAGCCATCCCATTTTAATTGGTAATTAAGCTTTATAAATTCATTTTTCTCAAAATCAAAATGAACGTAACTTGATTAATAAAAATCCAATTACCTAAACTACAAATCTTTAATAAGAGAAATGCTTCTAAGTAATTTAGTTACATATATTCTGAGTTTTTTTCTCTATTTTTTTGTATACTCATTACCAAACACATTTTTAAAACTTATATTTTATTTTTCACACTAAAAGGGAAATGCTTCTAAGTAATTTACTTAAATCATATCGTCAATCACATTGTCAACACAATCAATATAATCAAATTATATTATCAGATTACAATCTAATTATCAAATTATTATAATCAAATTTATACAATAATTACCAAATCTTTGACCATCACAATCTTTAATCTTTTTTAACAACACATATTTTCTAATTATTACAATTTATTTAACCTATTTTGGAGGCTTCAACCCAATAATAATATCTACCTATAAATACTATCTACCTCCTTTTCATTTTCATCACATCCTCTATATATTAAATGAGAAGTATTTTGGGATCACTTTGCTTACGTATCATTACCGGAATTTTTCTCAGCTTTTTTTTTATTTGATTAAATAATATAATTAACCTTAGTTATTCTCATTCCCAAACAACTATAATCCAATCAATTAGGTAACTTAAAACCAATTGCCAAACACATTACAAATACTATTAAATATAAAATTTAGTCATGACATTTATAATTTCCTTTACATCTCAATAAATACTTTTTTTTAGTTGTTTTATACCTAAAGGTTTAATTTAGTTAAATACAAAAAAGAGAAAGATGGTATATAATAATACACATATAACTAAATAAAAGTAACAATTTAACACCGAAATAAATAATTTAGAAATTAAACTAAGCATTAGTTAAATTCACTCAAATGATTATTTATCACACAAATTAATTAGTAATTAAACTTATTATGAGCTATATTACATTATCATATTTTACGCATTATTCATTTTTTAGTCCCATAATTGCACATTTTTATAATTAATGATAAAATCAATAAATATCATCTTTCTATTATTGGATTTATTAATGGCAATAGCATTAAATCCTAATAATTCAACATAAAGTTTTGCGAAATTTACTACAAATTACAATATTCTATTATTTATACTAAATCTTTAATATAATTATTGTTTCCAAAAATATAGCCTAACTCACTAAACAACGTTATAATTAAAAAAAATCAAAATTTGAAAACTTCATATTTAATGTTCACCTATTATTTACATAAACTCCTTATATAATAACAGTCCTCACATTATTTTTCGTCGATAATCTATTTTGGTTATTTTTTTCTTTATGGATGCAAATTGCATATACATGTTTCACTATACTTTTTATTTTTTTGTTCATCAGATGTTTAAACAGATGAAGCCTTACAATGCCGAATCTCATGAAACGGTCGGAATGGCATTAGCAGAATTATCTGTAAGTTCTCATCCAATTTATTAACTAACATGATAAACATAATCATATTGTTGTAGTGTATAATTTCTTTATTGTATCGCATAACTTTTTTGTTTTGTTTCTTCATTAGAATTTTGACCCATTGAAGCATTACAATGCCAAATCTGATGATACATTTGAATTTGTTTTAGCGGAATGATTTATTATTTTACTCTCATATACATGATGAGCATAAGAAAATCTTTTTGTAATGTACAAAATTCTAAGATTTTTATTGTTTTGAAATTTATAGATTTTTATTGCATTCAAATTTTTTTTTTCACTTTCTCTAATACATTTCATAATAGAAATGATGTAAATAACGATTCCTATTATTGTGTCATCAGTTGCTAGATCATAGGAAAAGAAGCTTGCAATGATAAGGAAGGAGAGGTTTGATTTCCTATCCACAAGAATAATGGAATTTTTTCTAAATTTTTAGTATATGTTAACCTCATAACACGTCTACATGTCAACCAACATACTACAACTAATACAAGTGATTTGTGGAATTCTTCTTTAAACTAGATTTGCAAGATATGCAATGATTGGGCTCTCGAGTGGCAAGAGTGACAAGAAGAGCTATTCTACATTCTCAATTGTTGTCATGAAAGAAGACCAAGATGAGTTATTCTTGATTCTTCAGATGTTTTTTTCTTAAATTGTTGGAAGAAGAGTTCCATTATAATGTTTTTTTTGTTCGTTGTATTTGTTAATTTGTTTGGCTCAAAAGGTCTTAATTCCCAATGCAAAAAATTTGGCACCTAAAAAGAAAAGTTTTAATAATAAGTCCAAAATTTCATAGTTGTAAAACAAATAACATTTTAACTATACATAGGCAAATAAATGTAGATCTAACTTAATCCCTAAATATTGCATCACAATATAGAATACTATAAACAATAATTTATTACACGATTATAAAAATCACCAAAAATACATACACACTTTATTCAATTGGATCTTTGAATTATTCAATCATATCAACATTTTTTACAAATTATTCTCTTAATCTATAATCAAATAATTTTAGAATTAAATTGACGGTTACAACTAAACCCGTGCATAGCACGGGTCCTAATCTAGTATTAATTATATTGGGATTGATAAATAGAGAGAGAAAGAGGAGAGAGATAGAGATATTACCCATATTTACCCACTAAATATGGGATAATATGTTGTTATATTTGTTGACCTATTTTTGGTTTGGGTAAATATAAAAATTTTATAATATTAAAAATCTCTTATATTTACCCTTATTTACCACCCATAAACATGCTCTAAAGAATATCACCTTTCCGACGGATCAAATGAATGTGATTAGATAATTGATTAATTTCACGCTTGAGGAATATTAAATATAACTATAATTCTTATAGCAGTTTTTTTTTCAAATAGGAACTACTAGCTTACTATCACTTAGTTAAAAACATTAAAAAGTACAGACATAATATTACATTTACGATTAACAAAGAAAAAAATATAACTAAGATCGTTACCCCAGACAATGTGAATCGCACAAGTTTCAAAGTTTGCTCTGATACCACTTATAATGCCCCGGCCGCCACTTCCATGGACCCATGTCAAATATCGGCCCATGGACCCAACCTGTTCGACAGTCGGTGTCTTCATTCACACAATACTGAAAATGACTTCCCAGTAGGTCACTCATCCTTAAATTATTTTAGCTCAGACACGCTTCTCTCAAAACTTGTGACCGAAAAGATAAATGCACTTTGAATCACTAAATCAATTATCTTAAACCTCTCCAAATCCACATGAACCACTTATTTTCTGAAACGAGGGTGTTACATATACAAACTTACATCACCAAAAGTCCAAAACACAACCCAAAAGTCACTGAACGGTCTACAAAATCTGCTGATATATAGTGACCAATCTAAGATCACTTCTAAAAGAAAGGATCCAATAAAAAAATGGCGTTTCAAACATATATATATATATATATATATATATATATAATCACAAGTACACTGGTATATAATAAAATAAAATAATATGAATAAAAGGAATAATCATATCAAAGCGATGAAACAACAATTTGACATAATGTTTTCTAACGCTGTTTTATATTATAGGTAACTGAATACCATAAAGTATGGGTCAATTTGTCAAATAGCAATAAAAAAACTTATATCTACCAAATTAATTAAAAAAACCATAGAAAAAATATAAATTTAATAGATATGATTGTGCCACATATAAAGGTTTTAATTAGACTTTAAAATATATAAAAAAGTCATTGCTATTTGGCCTAGTTTCCCATGAAGTATCTATTTTATCCTAGTAGCTAAAACAAAACCAATTGCATTGTGTATTAATATTAATTAGTGAATAATTCTAATGTCACTTAAACATAATATCACTATGAGAAAGACATTTCAATATCAGTAAGGTGTTAGTATGTGACATCGTAAAATATACTCCATTCACTGCAATCTGCATCATCGTAATAAATACAATACTGGAGACACATGTAAACACGACTATTATATACCACCACATCATCGTAATAGATCTGAAACATCTTCACATCTATTATCTACATAAATAAGTTGCTAATTTGTTTAGATGATTATAGATGAATGTGAAGTAAAGCCATCCAAATATCCAATTAGCATTAGCAAGAAGGCTAAAAAACCGAGAACGTAGAGACACAGAACTTCCACAAGATTTAGCTTTTCCAAGTTTCAAAACAGTTCACTAGAAATCTGTTACTAAGTAATTTTTGCATGCTCATTTAATCAAATTAATTATACATCAAGATAGATAGATTATTGACTCGACAGTTACCAATTACTCACATGTTCCACAACACACTGAGAATGCCTTAAACTAAGAAGTCTAAAATTTAATATATTTAATTCTAAAAAGTTTTTACACACTTTCCATCCGGATCTCCATTGTGGATGCTCGGGCACGGAGCGGATATCCAAAATTTTGGTGATATCTGTGATCCGCTCTGCTCCGTCTGGATCAACATTTATCCGATTCGTATCCGCTCCGCAATATTTTGTATCCGATCCGTATTCGCTCCACAACATTTTGTATCCGATCCGTATTCGATCCGCAACATTTTGTAACTGATCCGTATCGCTCCGTTAATATCCGAATATTTACCGGATATCCGATCCGATCCGTTATAGTTTAAAAATAATTAAAAATTTTCAAAAAACAAAGTTAAAATTTAACAAAAAATGACAATTTTTTCATTAAAAAATGATATGCTCTTATTAATTTGTTTATCTTTCATATTGAAATAATTAATCTGATTAATATAAATTTATAAAATTTACATATAAATATAATCATTATGCAATTTAGATACGTAATTATGTATACATACATATATATACATATGTATATAATTTAGATATGTAATTATATATATGTATATGCATATAATACAATTTTAATATTTGCTTTGCTTCGAAACTTTACGGATATTCAATTTTAACGAATCGCGGATCAAATCAGATTTAACGGATTTTTTGCCCAACCCTACCTTAAACATCTTTTCTTTTTTTGATAACCAATTATCTTAAACATCTTTTTATGTAAGAAACTGCATATTCTAGTTTTTGAACTTTGACATCTAGTTTAGAGAAAACAAATCATTTTGAAAAATCACTGAATAAATGTGTTCCGACAATTAAAATAACCATAAAACAAAGTTAATTAAGAATCGTGAAACTGATCATATTATTGTTACCTTTGAAGTCTGAAAACGTGATATTTGACCCACAAAAAAACTTACAATTATCGGTTGACCCTAAAACCACTTACGACTATTCTAAACAGTGGGTTAGGTTCTGAGGCGTTAAATATTTTTATAGTCATAAATGTCCCACCATATTTGTTGTCTTTTTAGTAAAAAACGTCGACACGTAAAATCAGTTTATACGTCCACCTCACAAATTTAGCATTTATTTACAACAAAAGAGATATTAAATATAAATTCTGGTAAATATCTTTGGTTGTGCTTCATTGTCCTATTTATTTCCATTTACTTTAAATTTAAGACCAAGACCTAACAACATGACCTCCATACTTAATAGAGTTTGCCCCACCAACAAACTCTATGAATATGCATCACATCCTTGTGAAAACATAGTTGAGACAATTCGCATTCGCATTACTTTAAACACTTATTATGATTTTGATAGTAGCGTTTAAAAGTGTATAATCAGGTTGTGTTCAAAGCACCACCAAATAGAAATTTATTAACTAAACCAAAGGAATGATAACCAAAATCGAACACGAAAGATTCTATAAGAATTTTTTTTTTTAGACTATATAAAACTAGAAGAAAAAAATATTAAAGATCTCTTATGATATCAAAACTAGATTATGGACGCTCTATATATAGTATCTCATTATACATTTGAAGGCCCGTTCAATATTTAGGCCCATTTGATTTAATATTGTAAACTGTAACTTGGTTGGTTGTGAGGGGAAGGAATTAAATATTTGAGCTTTGATTTTACCAATTGCAAAATTAGGGTTCTTCAATTTTGAAAAGTAGAAAATTTGGGGATTTTCGGATTTTAATTTCGTTTCGGTAATAAATGGGTAAAAAACGTGGGTCTGGATCGGGTTTTATTACCACTCGGGTTTCGATTTCGGATTACTAATCGATTTACGTGGTTCACAATCAGGTTATGTTCGTAACCGAAAAAATCCAAAATCAGGATGAAACATAGTCAAACTTTCACATTGTAGATAAACATTACGAGCTCAAAGTTTGGGGTCTATCTAAGAGCATATGAAACTTACGGGGTTGAATTAGTACGTTTTCCCCGATTATTTAGATCTATGGGTTCAAAATGGTAAATATATATTTAGACTTATTACGAGAAAACGCCACTCTTTATCAAAAATTTGGCCAACGCGGTAAGTAGATTTTGTTAAAAGTTTAAATAAGGAATCTTATTAAGGATCTTAATGGTGATAAAAATCAATGGAGAATTTAGCGGTAAAAGATAACATAAACTTAAAAAAAGACTATAAGAGACAGGTAAAAGATAGTTTTACCACTATCCAAATAGTAGCATCCATCTCAACTGGGAAACTAATCTAAGTTGATGCCATATATATATATTTTGAATTGAATGTAAAATTTATTAAAAAAAGAATTGGTTTTACAAAAATATAACTTTTATCGAAATGTTTAAGAGAATGCTAAAAAGAAGAAGTGAATCGTGCCATCGAGTTCCAAACCAAGTCAACAGACCATTTGCATATTTCTCGTATCCATGGAGAGAAGATAACCAATTTAAAACTGGTTTGTCTATGCATTGAATTAACCGTGAGGTGGGAGTGGGCAATTCACCATGTCTTCGACCATTCCTTTCTCGCCAAATCAAATACACCGTTGTTTGAAATACATATTTGAGAATAAAACCAGAGCTGAATTCAAAGGAATCGTTTGTGAGAAGTTGAATGATTGCGTCCCATAAGGTTGTATAGTTGAGGTTCCATATGTTCCTTGTGAGTGTGGACCAGATTTCCTCTGTAATCTGACACTGGAAGAAAAGGTGATCACGTGTTTCGAGAGGGTTCTGACAGAAGACACATGAAACTTGAGCACCAATATTCCATTTTATCATACGATCTCCTGTCAATAATCGATTATGCATGGCTAAACACAATATAATCGAATACTTAGGCGTAGCTTGAGGAAACCAAACCCCTTTGTACCATTCTTGTGTTGGTTGAGGTACCCTTATCTGCTTCCATGTTAGCTTCGAACTGAAAGTTGCTTTGAATTTATTTTCTTTTTGCTTCCATAAAACCACATCCTCCTCTTATGAAACTCTACGTTCTCTCTGCTTTGCGATCTCTTCTTCAATTCTGTTCAAAACTTCTACTCTATGCCGCCGTCTACGGTGCATGTGTAGAACCCTCTCGACCGATGACTAGAGGTCAATACCCAAATCTATACATCCTCGGGATCCTGTAATATCAATTAGTCTCCCCAACGGTGACCAAACGTCATACCAAAATGATGTTAGCGCACCACTTTTAATCTCCACTTTTTCGAACAGAGTTGCAAGTTCTCTATATTTCAGTATTTTTCTCCAAGTCCATGAGCCTAACGATGATGAAGAACTGACTGACCAAAAGGATCCTTTTCTAATTAGATAACACCGAATCCAATTGACCCACATAGAAGAATGACAAGATATAATTCTCCATATAAGCTTCAAACAACTCACCTTATTCGATTCTGTAATTGATCGCAATCCTAATCCTCCTTCTTCCTTTGGTTTACTAACGTTCTTCCATGCGATTTTTGCCTTCTTCGGATTCAAACCCGGTTCTGACCAAAGGAAAGCGGAACATAGTTTATCAATTTCAGAGATACAACTCTTCGGTAACCGGAAAGCCGAAATTCAAAAATTGATGCCATATTTATTATTAAAGCGTTTTTGATTGAATAATAATTTTAGATTTATTTTAGAAAAAAAAATGTAGTACCAAAAAACCATCAAAATTAAGAAAAAAATTATACCAAGTCAAATTGTCTTTTGCTAACTCTTCATGACCGTTGCTTTTTTTTTAAGTCCGTCATTTTCATTAATTTTTCAGTTTATGGGCGAATTGTATTTGTGATATTTCGTTTATTTTTCAGGTTTAAAATCTACATTATACATTGAAAATGCAACTCCAAGAACTTGGAATACTGTATACGTAAGATTTGTCTTGTGAAATTAGAGATTTATGAAGATAAATGTTAAGTAGATGAGATTATATTGTTAAATGGATTTGAAAACCAATGCAAATACCGAAATATAGAAAACCAATACATAATCTAAAATGTGTATGTGGTTCAGGTTTCATATGCCATATGAACTCTTATAGAGTTTCAAAGAGGCAATACAAACACAACTTATTTTAAGCAATTAGTTACTAAAAAACACATTGCTAAACATGGTTTTATTGTAACATAGAACAGAAAAAGTGAGAGTGCCTTTGGTATGTGTTATGTTTCTCTCAAATCTTGGCGGCGAATGAAATGCCTTGTTTGGTCAAATCATCGAGGCTCCCTGCATCAGGTCGAGCTTTGGCGACTTTAGCCAAGGCTTTGTTCTCATCACCACTACCTCCTTCCATAAATGCTCCAACCACTTTACCACCTTGAATCCAGTATGCTCCAAACGTTGGTTTTGGGTTTGATGGATTGCTGTCTCCAAATAACACAGAGTCACCTACATTGTCTCCATAAAACTGCCATGAGAGATCAAAGGAACGCGAGTAGAAGAATGGGAGATAATCGTATTCCTCCACCGCTTTGCCTCCCTCAGCGGCTTTAATCGCCTGTCACAATGTTTTAACAAATATGTAAAATGCAGATGAAGAAATTTGACGATTAAAACCATATCAGCCTTATTGTATTCATAATGTACCTTCACAGCTTGCTCTGCGGATTTGCGAGAATGGTCAACATGCTCGACTCTTCTCACATCTCCGTACATTTTCAAGGGGAAAGTGGCAACGTCACCAACAGCATAAACATCTGGAACACTTGTTTTGAAGAATGCGTCGGTCTGCATGAAACAGTTAAGCATTTAAAGATCCATATCAGAATGGTTTGGGAACAAGAAGAGAGCCGCACACGCAGCTGATAGATGAATACCTTAATTCCACCTTTGTCTTCCTCGACCTGTCCCTTGAATAAGGATGTCAATGGCTTTGCACCAACCCCAACTATCACAATGTCGGCTTCCAATGATCTTCCATCTTTGAGCTGTACTTCCTTCACCTGGAGGAGAAGAAAACAAGTAAGACATTTGCACCGAGACAATTTCGAAGAGCTAATTTATTAGGGGTGATCATATAAACCAAACCAAAACATAAATGGGTTTATAATCCGACTGTTTTCCTCCAAAGTCGATTTTAGATTCTAATAAACCGAAGAAAATAAAAATGGTTATTTGGTTTACCTCTCCATTTGGATTAGCGGTGAAACCAGCTGCCACTGTTCCTTTAATGATCTTGACTCCCTTGTTTGTATAGTAAGTCTCATAGAAAGCAGCAATATCAGCAGTGAAAAGCCTAGGCACTGCGTGAATTGTTACGTGTAACTAAGTAATACAGCTATGAATAACAGAATTTCAAAATGATATGAATAATCCAACTTACTGCACCAAGGTTCAGGGAAAACCATAGTGACGTCAAAGTTGTTGATCCTCAAAGCTGCACTAAGCTCAAGACCAATGTAACCTCCGCCAACAACTACAGCCTTTCCACCTTTCTTTGCTTTAATTGCTTCAACCAATTTGTCCGCATCATCAATCTCTCTCAGGTATAGGATATTCTTAGAGTCTGCACCTTTTACTCCAAAATCAGTCAATCTGAGAACCTGCAAAGGAAGTAAAAAGTTATTTTCTTCTCATCATAGAATATGAACAAAGCTTGCTGATAAGACGAATGCAAAGGTATCGATCTTTACCGTAGAACCAGTTGCAATGATGAGAGTCTGATATTTGAAGACCTCCCCAGCTGCACTGACAAGACTCTTGGCAGCAAGATCAGCTTTCACTATTTCTGTGCTTAGTATCAACTCAATCCCTGCAAACACAAAGGATAACGAAAATAGAACGATTTAGTTCCCATTGCAGACTAATGTAGTGCTAGATTTAATTATTATCGACTAGTGGGACTACATAGATGAGCAAAGGTATTAATACTGATGAAATGCAGAGAACTCATACCCTTCTGTTTGTAAGATTCAGGAAGCAGTTTTTCTCCACCACCACCAACACAGCAATGGAAACCTGGAAGTCTAGCAGCCCCTGCGCAACAGAAAGATGTTCCTTAACTGTTTCTCCAAGCAAAAAAATAATCCAAATCCAAATTCTAGCAATTTAAAACTAATCATTGTAATTAGCAAAGTAAACCGGAAAAAAAAGATTCTTACCTTCAGGAAACAAATAGCCCTTGCTAAGTGCAGGACGTTCATATGGAGCCACCTGAGCACAATATTGAGTAGATACTAAATAAGGATCATAGGTTACAAGACATACTGCATCATAATCAAGAGAAGGCGTACCGCCTCTTTTGAGATAACTGCCAATTCTCCTGGTTTAACACCTTGTTTAGCAAACTCCTGAGCTGCGTATCCCTACACACAGAAAATGGTGAAAAAAGATACAACAAAATCCAACATCAGAATCGAATTTGCTTCTGTATTCCTTGGTTTGTGCAACTGGAATTATCTTTATCTATAGTATGTAACTATGTTCAACGATTAATCAAAGCTCAAACCAAAATACACTAGAGAGGAGCTTGAGGATACAGGATTAGCCATATTCCATACGAAAAATGCCTAAGCCAGAATAAATCCATATTTTACATCGTTATATATATATATATATAGATCGAGATAATACGATTGTTCGATTCAGAATCCAGATGCGATTGTGATATTATCTCAAACGATTATTGGCTAATAGAAGCAGAGATATCACCGATCGGACGTTTAAACTTACGAATCAGAACCTAATCACAATCTAATCAATAACAACGATCTGATGAGAATTGTGATATTTTGCAAATCAATCTCAACGGAAAATCGAAACTAATTGGCTGGAATAAAACGAAACTCCATAGAATTACGAGAGAGAGAGAGAGAGATACTCACGGCAGAGACTCCGCCGCCGAGGATGATGTATTTGAAGCTTTTCTCCGCCATTTTTTCCGATCTTCTTTTCCAAGTTTTTGTTATCTTGTCGCAGAAGTTGGTTGTGTGAAAAATGCTGAAGAAGAGAGCAAAAGGCTAAAATGAGCCGATGAGTCTAATTGGCTACAAATTAACCAAAACTCGATCGTTGATTGGAAGATGAAGACGTAGGTCTTACACGTGGCAATAGCGTTGCCGTTGAATTATTTAACGGTCGTGATCCATACTACGTGGAAATTAGAAAGGCGATTAATTATCTAACGGTCGTCATCCATACTACGGGATAAAAGGAGTGACTAGTTAATTATCTGGGTGTTTAATGTATTTTAGAATTAAATTTAATTAATAATTAATTTTTATAAATAGACACTAGTGTCTAAAGGCTTAATAAATGTCTAATATTAGATACTAAAACCATATTTTGGATCTTGAGATCTCATTTTTAATATTTTAATAATGTTTAGACACTTCGTTAAAGAGTCCAAAAATTTTACAATGTCTATGCTCTAAAAGTCTTTAAGCCGAAAAATAGTTGGTGGTAAAGTCACAAATGTGCCACGTCATTGGATAAGTCGTGAGATTTTTAGTGGTTTACTGGGCTACTTTTGTTGACCATCAAGGCCCAAAATACTTAAAAGTACAAATAGAAACAGTTAATTCACGAAATCTTTATGGTGTACGAGAGTCAATTTATAAGAATTGTGAAGGGAAAAATGCTTTAAAAAAAAAAAAAACCAAGGAATTTTTTATTTGACGAAAAAACCACTATATTTTAATTTAACGCCAATTAAACCCTGACAACAATACTGTTAAATCATTAATGTATTTAGAGGCTATCTAGCGATTTCGGAGAAGGAGAGGACTTGCAACTTATAATTCATTTCAACAACAATGTACGTTCAATGATAGATTTGAGTAGATGATAGAATTTTGTGCTCAATTCTTTCATTTAGACTATATAGGTTTGTGCTTTCTTAACTTCTGATTTTGTGAGGATTTTAAAGTTTTTTAGTTTGAATATGAATGAACTTGCTAATAATTGTTTTTTAATCAACGTAAACATCTTCCATCAAAAGAAAAAAAAGAACGTAAACCTCTAAATTAGACCATTAAACCTCTACATATTAATGGTTTAACATTATTTGTTGTTTACAGTTTAATTTATGTCAAATTAAAATGTTGGGGTTTAATTTGCATCAAATTAAATTATTGGGGTTTAATTTCTATCGCATTTTTTGCTGGGGTTTTTTCGTCGAATCAAATATTCTTTGGAGTTTTGTTTTCATTTTTCCGGGGTTTCGATGATAAATTGACAAAAATAAAACATGTTTGTGTTATAGAATAATTTGTGTAGCTCTTGTAAATATATTCATATACTATTTAAATTAAGTTGGATATACAAATTAAAATTATACATTCACATGTGTTTTGATAATGTCGTCTAAGTTTTTTGATTTTTTTAGCTACAAACTTGGCATCAATTCATCATTTCGGTTAAACTCTATTCAATCTTAATTTGTAATCTCGGTCTATTGCGATTATAACATTAAACTTGTTTAAAATTTCTAAACGAAATAACCAAATAGTTTAGAGGTATATATGAACTATAAAATTATAAATCACACGTCAAAAATTGAAATAGATTTTAAATAATATGTAACGAATATGGGCTAATTTTTTTTATTCATTGCCAATTGGATTTAAGTTACAAGTTTATAATTTAATATGAACATCTTAAATAAACATCTGAGCCAATATTTTTGAATTTCACTATTTTGTTTTAAAGATCACTTAACAATTGACGAAAAAAATCAAATATTTTTCCAATTAAATTATCTACATTGGTTACTTAACCATAATTAAACATGCATGACAAAAAAAAAAAAACACTAACATACGGACTTTGGTTGCTCAACCCATAGGATAAACCGTTCAACCACCAAACCACAACATTTGAAAGAACATAGCACTAAATCCATATTTAGCATTTAATCGACAAGTCAAAAAACATATATTCTAGGAACAAAGTTACATAAAAAGCATATAATTGGATTTAGTGGACATCAACACACACAAAAATACATTATACTTTAACAAAAAAAACATTGTATAATGTATACAATTATATGAGCTTGCATGATCGAAAGCAACACTTCTTCTCTTTCTTTTGATTTTGAATTAATACACTTGAACAAAGAGACCGTGATGGAACTAAGGTCGTTGGAGCTCGTAGCGGCGTAAGTCATGTGCAATAGAAATTATGAATATTAGTATTAAATGTAATCCGTTATGTTTATAAACAGGTTTATTACTATACGCTTCCAAAACTATAATAGGTTTTACCGTTTTAGGTACAACAATCCATTTCAATAATATTTATATATATTATTATTTTTTTATTTTTTTTCCCACTGGTCTTAGTTTTGAATTTTTTATTTTTCATTGTTCGGCATATAACTAAAATTTTGAGGTAATAAATGGAGGAATAAATTTGGTGGAGTGGATTTTAGATACATGCGAAGACAAAAACGCTAAGCAAGCCTTTCATGGGGTGTGTGGCCTGTCGACACAAACATGTGAAACCAATACTTGTTGCCGTATTCTCTAGCAATTTTCCTATTTTCCTATAAAATTAAACTAATTTAATTTCTCCTCTATTATTTTATAAATCTCATCTTCCTCGGATTCTCATCTCTCAGATCTTAGATCCTATTGATATTGTTTTGTTTACTAGTTAACTAGAATTATATAGAACATAGACATAACCCATATCATTTGTCCTTGTGTATTTTTTTTAAAAAAAATCATTTGTCCTTGAGCACTGTTTCTTGTTCTTCGTCCACATAATAAATATAAACATCCCTACGTAAATTAAATGTTATATATAAAGTGGGACAAATCTTAGATGCATACATTTTTTATTTTCATGATTAGAGAAAAAAAAACAAAAAAAGGGGGATACACTAAATTTTTATTTTCCATAACACACAATATGGTTCCATCAATCGTTTTTCTTCAAAAGAGGCAAATATTTTAATAATTCATTTTAAAATAAGAAGGACCATACTATATATTTCTGTATATCTTAACCAAAAAAATATATATATTTCTGTATATGCGCGTGCATGTGTTTGTATAATATAATCTTTTGATGTGATGGTTAGATTAAGTTAAGTAAGAAATCAGAAGAGGACGTAGTACATTTGATGATCTAATTCGTGTTGGTTTTTTTTTTTTTGGTTCTAATAATTCGTGTTAGTTGATGTTTAAAATATAATTAATGGTGATTAAAAAGCAAGAGGGACGCAGAAAGAGGAATCCTAGGCGCAAAGGGTTATCAAAGACCTATGAAGTCTAACTCCACGTTCCAACTAATTATTTAGGCTTTTTACCAGATTCGAAAACACTGTGTTTTTGACATCTCGATCTCAACTTCGGTTTGGGAAATCATTAGCTCAAATCCATTTAATTTAAGTGATTTACGTTATAAAAACAATATTGTTAGTAGCTGAGTTCGAATATTAAAAAAGATTATGGGTCAAAAGTCCGTAATTTCTATAACGATATTATAAAAATTAGTTTTGGAATTGTAATAGCACAAGAAAGCTTTAACTTTATTTTTTAAGTTTGAAGTACCTTTTTTCAATCAAATTTTATACTGGTTTAATAGGCTTAGCCCTTAAATACATGTTTATTCTTTTTACAGTCAAAGTTATAATTGTTGTTCTAGTTGAGTTTTTTTAGTCTATAGCCAATACTTTTTTTTCAAGTCACAACCACAATTCTATAGTCAAATCATTCTGTAGTAGTAACTTATTTCAAATTATGAGATCACAGTCACAACTACCCCTTACCACTTATTTTTCAAGATTTATGATGTTAGCGTTTTAATACTTCAACGTAAACGACTACATTATTTTTACTAATATATCAAATTTTCAATCCTATGGAGAAGGGATAAATGAAGTAATGTTCAGAAACAAAAAGAATCAATCTTAGAATGGTTTGTGAAATATAAAATTCCCATGATGTTCCATAGATGATAAAGATTACAATAGACTAAAATAGTTTTATGTTAAATTCTACACCATTTCAGCTATAATAAAAAGGGGAATTAATATGTATAACACACAAAAAAAACTGTAACTTACATTCTAACTATTTACCAAAATCTAAAAGTTATTATTTGGCCACATAGAACACTTTTTGTTATTTACTTAATTACATTTTTTTTTGTTATTAAGCAAATTGACCTTAATAGAAATGCCGCAATACTAGCAAAAACGTTAACCACTAAACACAAGGTGTAGCCAATTAAACATATTTTTAGCTTTATATTTTCCAAATTATTTATTTTTCGTTATAATATTATTTTAGAAAATATATTGATCTTATGGTTCATCGTTATCATTGTTTCAAGTTTTTATTTATTTTTATAAACAAAGATGACTGACTTTCCATCCGACTAAATCCCAAAAATTAGTGTAGTCGGAATGGTTTGCAGTTTCTAGTAGGTTTAAAACATGACACTATTTCATGTGATCAAATAAAAATGGCTAAATAATTACTCGTTTGAAGATAATTGATATCTAATTTAAACTAAAGTATAATTTTTTTTTTTACATGATTAGTTTTTCAGTTTTGGTCACCAATGGAACTCATAACCTTTTTCAAGATTTTTATTAAATTCAGTATTTTGTAATTATATATGTCTAGCTACTATATTAATTAGGGGAAACATCAAATTTCTTGTAAGTTGCAATCACATAGTTTATTGTGTACCGAGTAAAGGGATCGATTCGTCTGTGTGTAATTGTGTATATAAGCTTTTACCAACGAGATCCTAAGTGATCGAATAGAGTATATATATGTAATTATGATTATGAAGTTAATCTATTACCACAAATACAATACACACACGGATGTTGCAGCGATTCTTGCTCTAACTTTTACAGTATGTATAGTATTAGTTCATCTCGTACATATAAATATTTTGTCATTGTCTTATATATTATTACTATGATTATATGATATAAATCATTCGTATAATTTTTCCATTTTGCTCATCGAAAATTCCTACTGTAACATGCAGTCATATTTCGACTGTAACATGCAAGCGTTGTGTGAGAGTTATTCTACATCTTTCTTGTGCATTAGACTGATATGTATTACATATGTCTGCTTAAATTTGAACATATCTTTCGCTAATCATTAATGTTTCGATAATTACTAACAGGCGTAATTATTAATTATATGTTCAGTACTTTACAATCTACTGTTCTGAAGTTCTATTACGACTTCGAAAGACTAGTAAAAATGGTGTTTTACAAAATAATACTAGTGAAAAAAATCGTTTTTTCTTCGAAAGAAGTGTTGTCACACAGCATTTTGAAAATAATCTCACATCGGGTTACCTGTATTATTCTGACAATATTGCTCCATATATATCCTTTATATTTATTCACAGCTATTTTAATCATCTCGTCAATCTTACTTACCAATTGCTCGCAGTAAATTAAGACAACGACTAAAAATGTGTAGTTTTTTAATAGGTTATTCACATCGAAAATCTGTAGTACTAGTTACCGACTATTTAATACTCAGACGACTATAAACAAAAATCTCAAACAATATGCTGAATAAGCTCGATTTAGAGAACTATAGTCCCCTAAAAAATCGATTCGAGATCCTTGTTGCGACATTGGAGCAAACATAAACATTAGCATATATCCAAGAAATGATCATGGGGGAAAAAATGCAATTTTGACTCTGGTCAAATGCGTCATGATTGTGAAGTAAATTATTGACCATCAAAATTTTGCGTGAGTAAATTCTTTTTTTTTCTTTTTCTTTTTGACATGGCAATAGATTACATTGGTTGAAAATCTTTATAATTTTTATTCCATTTTTTAATTTATACCGTTTTAGATTGTACTAATCACGAAAACTTTATCAAAGTTTTACCAACACTATTACAGTAATCTTTATTTATACAGTTTTATCTCAAATCTTTATCTACACAGCCTTGCACTATGCTATAAAGCTTACCACTCCAGATTTTTAAAAAGCTAGGTTACCAATCCGATTCAATATATACAATATTCATGGCTAGACAGGTACATGAAGATAATCCTTCAATTAAAAAGAAAAAAAACATGTAGGTCCAAATTTTGATTTATAATTTTTCGTCTGAAATTGTATGGACGAAAATAAATTGAATTCAAAATTTGATACGAAATAGTGTAAATAAATAAATATCTCTTGACTTGAAGTGAATGAAATACTGAAAGGTTAGAGAAATTGTTTTTTTTTTTAAATTTTTTGTGTGAGGCATATAATATGAAAAGACCCGCAAACATATGCTGTGGGGTCCACCATGTTTTTCAAGTTGATGATCAGAGCTCTCTTCTCTTAACGTTACTCACCAAAAACAAATTTTACACTTAGCCCCAGAAAACAAAAATAAAAAACTTTTTACTTTCTCCCTGGATCTTCTTCTTCTCCAAACTTCTCAAAGGCCATTAGGGTTTTATCTAAGCTCCAAATTAACCCTGATTCTAGAGTTTTTATTCCTCCACAATCTAAGCTCTTTTCTGGGTAACCCTTCAAATTTTCGCTAAAAACTTTTTCACCTTTTCTCTTGCGTACGCTTTCATTTCCACTTTTTCTTCTGTATCTCTCTTTGATTGCCTTTTCTCGTCAGATTTTGGGACCGTATTTCTTTGACCTTTCGTTTCTATATGTGGTCTCACTGAGTTTTAATTGGTGATTAGGTTTTTTTTTATTTTTTTTATTTTCTGGGTTTGCTTTTAGCTAAGTTTAGATTTGTTTTTGAATTCACTTGAGTCTCCATGGTTTGACATTTGAGATTGTTTGTGGGGTTTTTTAAAAAATTGGAAATGATTGCATTTAATTGGTGTTCTTTGTTTACCAGTAAATTATAAGTTGTTGAGATCTGTGAGTTAGAACAATCTTCTGTAAATTTTGGATCTTAGAATTCTTCTTTTATTCTGCGTAGGTCCATCACGGTTTCTGTTCACATTACTCAACCGATTTTACTTTCTAATGTTCAATGTATCATAAAAGAGTTTGTTTGCCTTTAAAAATGTCTTCTTTTTAGCTGTATTAAAATCTCTATCTGTACTTGTGTAGGGTTCATGATTAAGTCTACAAAGATATTATTATGACCTAAGCTATAAATTTTGGTTTTTTTAGATCTGTTCCTTCAACTTTAATTTTCTCCCCTTTTTTTATACTTATTTTACCATATATGGTTTCTATTTCTTTTGCAGGAAACTGTGATTGTTGCAAAATGTTGTTTTGAGAAGCTTAGAAACAGATCATAGAAGATGAATAAGTCGGTGCTGCTTTGATTTTCCTCTGAGATTTTGATACTGTGAAGAAAAGTTGTTTGCAATGGGATCATTTGCAGGTTCTTGTGAAATTGTGGAAGAGAAGGACGAAGTGAGATTAACGAAACATTCCGGGAGATATGGTAAATCGGTTTTGGGATCATCAAGCAAAGAGTATCATGGCTCTCTTGAGTATGACATTGATAAGCTTTTTCATTCTATTCCCGTGAAACCATCGACGAGGTTAATGGGTTCTTCTTTCCATAACCATGAGACGAGCGCTAGTGCCGGTCCAAGCAGGACTACAAGCCCTTCTAAACGAATCGCCATGATGAAGAAACCGGGGACACCTCAGTCTCCTAGAGTTGGTGGTCTCTCTGATTCAGTTTCTTTAAAGCAAGCTTTGAGGGATCGTTGCATTTCCAAGGCTTCGGAAATGGCTGCTCAGAAACGGTTGTCGAAATCCGCAGCTGCGTCTCCGAGGGTTTCAGAAGCAGATAGGATAAAGAGTTTGTATAGCCAAGTTTCGAATGAATCCACTAGCAGGTCCGCTCTTGACAGGGGTAAAGGAAGCTTGGTTGAGATACCTTTGATGATGCCGATAAACGATAAACCGAGCTCTTCCAGGAGTGTGCCTCTAGGGTTTGAAGAACCGTCTAACCCCATTTCTCAAGCTGGAACCAGTTTGGGATTACAAAGAGTGGAAAATCAAATGCTGTTGCATAAATCCAACAAATCTGGGTCTTGTCTTAGTTCTGGTAGTGGAGATTATGAGATAGAGTTAGATGATAATCTCGCATCTCCTTCCACTAATGCGTGCGTCAAAGATGACGTGACAGAAATAGACAAACACGTTACCACGCTGCCTTGTCATTCTAGCAAGAAAGATAATGCAACGGTGCTCGATGAGAAGATTCCCTTGTCCGCTCTGGAATCAGGACAGAAAGGGAAGTTAGATAACACGCCTAGTTCAGGAACAGAGAAGATCAAAGCCGTACGCAAGGTAACAAGATTGATTCCACGGCCCAAACAGCAGCCGAAAAAGAAGATTTTGGTTAAGAAGAAGTTAAAAATTGGAGTGGTTTCAGTAACTTACCCAACAAAAAAGGATGAAAGTAATGATCATTCCTTAGATTTTAGCGCAAATCGAGTTCTCTGCCAGAGATGCCACTGTTCATTGAAGAGCACCAATATCCAAAACCAACCTCCCTCACATACTTCAAGTCCTAATCTTGAGATTTGCTCAGACAATGTTAGTAAAGAAGCTCATCAAGTAGCGAATGAGAACTCCGCTAGTTCTTGTACTGTTAGTCAAAGCTCTGAAGCGGAGATTGTAGTCATGAAACAAAATGTTAATGAAAAGGAAACAGAAAATCCAACTTCAAGTGAGAAATTCGAATTCTCCTTGAGTTCGAAAGATAGTCTTGGGGATTATAGCAGGAGCACAAGCATGAGTGAGGAGAGCAATCTGAGCAGGTTTAGCTGTGGAAACAAGCCTCACATGTCCATGGATGTGAGATGGGAAGCGATTAAGCATGTCAAGGTGCAATACGGCTCTATGGGTTTACGACACTTCAACCTTTTGAAGAAACTCGGTTGCGGTGATATAGGAACAGTCTATCTCGCTGAACTGATTGGTACAAACTGTTTGTTTGCTATAAAGGTCATGGATAACGAGTTCTTGGCGAGAAGGAAAAAGTCTCCGAGGGCACAAGCGGAAAGGGAAATACTTAAAATGTTGGACCATCCTTTTCTTCCTACGTTATATGCGCAATTTACTTCAGATAATTTGTCTTGTCTAGTCATGGAGTATTGTCCTGGAGGAGATCTTCATGTCCTCAGGCAGAAGCAGCTAGGCCGGTGTTTCCCTGAACCTGCTGCAAGGTAAAGATTACCTTTTACATGTAGCGTCTAAGATTATTCATTTACTAAAATTGAACATACGAGTTTGTTTTTCAGGTTCTATGTTGCGGAAATTCTCCTTGCATTGGAGTATTTACACATGCTTGGTGTCATATACCGAGATCTGAAACCGGAAAACATCCTAGTCCGTGAAGATAGACATATTATGCTTACGGATTTCGACCTCTCACTTCGATGTGCAGTGAATCCGACTCTTCTCAGGTCCAATTCTCCGCCTGGTCAAGATCCCGCAAGGATGTCGGGTCCATACAACACATCCAACTGCATACAACCATACTGTACCATCGAACCATCTTGCCAGGTTTCGTGTTTCAGCCCTAGGCTCTCCTCAAACCAACAACAACAAGGTAGAAAACCGAAAAAGGCTGGTCATCTTTCGAAAACCCAACAACACTTGACAAGATCATTGCCTCAGCTTGTGGCCGAACCAACTGAAGCAAGATCCAATTCTTTTGTCGGAACACATGAGTACTTGGCTCCCGAGATCATCAAAGGAGAAGGACACGGCGCTGCTGTTGACTGGTGGACTTTCGGGGTTCTCCTTTACGAGCTTTTATATGGGAAAACACCTTTCAAAGGTTACAACAATGATGCGACTTTAGCAAATGTCGTGTTACAGAACCTCAAGTTTCCCGATAGCCCGCTGGTGAGCTTTCAAGCAAAGGATTTGATCAGAGGGCTTCTGGTTAAGGAACCAGAGAACCGGCTCGGGTCAGAGAAAGGATCTGCAGAGATCAAAAGACATCCTTTCTTTGAAGGATTGAATTGGGCTCTAATCCGTTGCGCAATACCGCCTGAGCTGCCGGATTTCTACGAGTTTGGCGGTGGACCAGAGGCGGCTGCTTTACCTGGAGGCAATGATGATAGGTATCTTGAATGTAAAGCCATAGGCGATCATCTTGAGTTCGAGTTGTTTTAAGACTAGAAAAGTTTCTGTAATTTATTTACACTTCTCTTAAGTATGTCTAATATTTTGTTAAGATATATCAAAACACCAATCATCATATATTTAGAAGATATTGCTCACAAAAGAATTGGAGTATGAAACAAACAACCTCGGTTTCTCTTTTATGCACAAAACGAAGAGTTGTAGACAAGAACACTAGATGCTCGACATCTAGTTTTCAAATTAAAAAGCCGCTCTTTGTCTCGTCTTCTCTCATTTAGCTATCTCGATTTGAACCTATACACATCCTGAATATCTACAAAATCTGTCTATATCGTGAGGAGGAGGAGGAGGAGGAGGAGGAAGTGGATTTCGATGACTGGTAAAAGATTCAATTTAGTCGGACAAAGTTTAATTTGGGGTTTAACATTCATTAAAAAAAAAAAAAAAAATTTAATTTGGGATTTTTGATCAAATGAGACATTGATCCAAATTAAAAAAAAAAAAAAAAAACATGAGTTTACTTCTCTCCGCCAGGGAAGAGCACTGGGCGGCGGCGGAAGCACACCGAGAAACCAAAACACTTCACGAGTGAGGACTGAGAACTCCTGGAAAATGCAAAAGCAAATATCTTTTTTGGTCAAATATAAATACCTTAAACAAACAAATTAATCAAGGACTCCAAAATCAATCTAAATCAACGAAATCGACTCTGATTCCACAAATCCATAATACGAATCTAGATACATTATCTTTCAACCTAACAATATGAATGAATCCAGGAATCCAAAATCAATCAAAATCAACGAAATCGACTCATCTAGATCCATTAACTGTGAACCTAACGATATGAATCAAGCTAATCATATCAACAGTTCAGATAGCAAGGACAAAGCAACATTCACTAACAAGCTTGTTTTAACTGGTAGCACAAGTTCGAGATATCTGTACGAGCTGTCTCGTAAACGAATGGATAGTCTCCTGCATCAATTATAGTTCTGCTTGTTTGTATGGTGTCTCCTCCAGCATAATCAATTATAGCTCTGCTTGTTGCAAAGTTTTACTTCCAGGCTAGTCTAGTCTCGACAAACACCGCTAGTGGAAGAGCGCTGGGCGGCGGCGGAGGCACACCGAGAAACCAAAAGACTCCACGAGTCTTCAGGACTGACTACTGGAAAACATAAAAGCAAATCTTTGTAATCAAATACACAAAAGCAAACACTCCACGAGTTTGTACAACGAAAACCAAATTAATCAACGAAATCCTGCAAACTAAAACCAAATTAATCAACCAAACTTCGAATCCAAACTAACATTATGAATCAACATAATCAAATCAATAGTTACAATCCATATATATCTCATGCATAAAACATGAAAACTAAGGCAAAGGCCGACGTTTGAATAAGGGAACATGATGCTCCGTGTTATATCGAGAGAATGTGACTTCATTGAAGTCGTGCAAATACTGAACGAAAATTGACATAACGCATTGCTTGCTTTTTCGCCCTTAAGCTGCATCACGTACATTGATGAGCAGTTTCCCCTTGTTTTGGAGAGGCCTACTTGGTTTGAATCGAAAGCTTCTTAGTGCTTCATTTTGATCTATTTTTTTTCTTCCTACTTTTCTCTGTAACAATGGATGAATGGTTTCTTGAAACCCTAATGCTACTTATGCTAGTTTTAAATTTTTGATCATGAAGAATTAACAAATCAAGGCACAATCTATATAATCAAAATCGACAACAAAAAAATACAATGGGTACCAATAGTCAAATCTGGATGTGACATCTGCTTGTTTGTACCGACTTATCCAAATATAAATTTTATGGTAGAAAATTTTCAAATTCCTAAAGGGTAAAAGATTATAATCACAAACCTTACCTCAGTTTTATATAAACACTCTTAGCCCCTTTACAACTTCTAACCAAACAAACTCAAAACATCTTATATATAATCTAATATATTCTCTCAAACTTGTGTTATTTTGTTCTATTAAAGCAATCCTCAAAACATTGATCATGGCTTTGACTAAGAATAACGTTTTCTTCACTTCTTTCCTGGTTCTTGTTGCTTTCTTTGGAGTTGCATTTAGAGGAACCGTTCATAAAGTTTGCGACTCGAATAAATAGACCAATTATGGGTGAAAATTACCAAGCTTGAGCTTCTTCAAAAAAAATTCAAGTCGCTGACTCTTTGGTCTTTGAATACAACAACGCTTACCACAACGTCAATGAAGTGACTCTCGACAATTTCGAGGTTTGTGAGCCGTCAAACCCGCTAGCGAGGTACGAAACCGGGTCTGACATGGTCACTCTAACCAAACCGGGAGTCCACAACTTTAAATGTGGATTTCCTGATCACTACGACATAGGACAAAAGCTTTAAGTACTTGTCTTACCAACCTCGTTGGAACCTGTTGCTGCTCCGGTACCTGGACCGGCCCAATCATCAAGCTCATCCTTGTCTCCTTCACCTTCTCAATTGGCTCATGCACTGGTTAATCATGCTCCACATTATCAGATGGGACCAGCACCAGCTCCAAAAAACGCAGCTTCAGACTCTAAGAATGTTTGGATCAGAATAAGTTTCCTTCCTTTATTTACTCTCTTGATTTTATTTTGACAAAATCACACGCGTTTAGTTTTTCTTCTTATGTTCTACTTCTTACTTTTATGAATTTATCATTCCTAGGTTTATTACTTATTTGTTTTCTTTGAGGGGTTTTGTTGTTATATACATAATTACTTATTTACTCAAATCAATTTTTCTTTTATAATATCTTTTTCTTATGCTTACTTATGTCATGTTAGTTCTTGCACTTTAGCAGCTGAAAAAGTAGTCTAATCGGAGTCAAAAGTATGAAAATCAAAAAGTGATTTTTTTTTATTTGTAAATTGTCAAATTCCAACTCTATATTGGTTTATAAAACTATAAACCGATCAAATAGTAATTGCCTAACTAACATTAACGTATAATCTTAATGTAATAACAATGAACTAATGTTGTTATTATAAAGACGAAGTTGTCCACATAATAGAAAAATAAACTAAAATAAATTTAATGCTTTTGTATATGATTATCTAGTTATTTACATATTAGATTTAGACTCGCGTTAATACACGGGTATATATACCAAAATATAAATATTTAAGTTTAGAGTATTAGAGTTTTTTTTGGGGTGAATTAAGTGAATATTAGATTTTGATCATATAATTAGGTGATTGATATGAGGTGAATAGAAATTAGGTGTGTAGCAAATTGTTTAACCATTGAGACAAAAATGTCCTTAATTATGTTAGAAAAAAAGTAGTTAAGAATAAAAAATTAGTAATTATTGAGACCCTTAAAGATATGTTTGTCAATCAAAGTGATTGATCCTATTTATTATCATGACTATAACTGAATGGTCATGGATCATATATTGTCTTTATCATATTAGTTTGTAATATCTTATGTTGTTAAAGGGAGGTAAATATAGTTGACTATTCATGTAGTATTCTTCTATTAGTGACGTTGAGGTGTAATATTAACTACGGTAATCAAATATTTGTTTGAGCTAGCAAAGAGGACATGATACTGTATATGAAGCGTTGTAGTGCACTATGACAATTGGTCATTGTTTTCAGTGTACTATAATATTGTGTTATAGTTCACTATATGAACGGTATACATATATAGTTGACTAGACATACTTATCTGGAATTGCTTAAATATAATAGTGAACTATAAATATATATTAATTTTTTAGTAGTTATCTATTGCATTTTAGATTGTGTGCTATAATGAAATAATAACACACATAGTAAACTATTATTATAAACCTATTTATATATCATATTGATTTTTGATTCGAACATAGTTAACTATATTGATATTTAACGGACACTTAATTTGATCAAGAGATGGATGACGATGGAGAGTTTAGTGGAAGAAAAAAATACTATCTTAATGCACGATTGGAGATTTAGATCCAAGAATGAAGAAAAACAATTGAGAGAATAAGAACAAGAAGCGAATTGTAAAATTAAAGAATAAATAGGAGAAAGAAAAGAAGGAGAAGAAGAGAAAAAATCTCTAAAGAATAGGGGAAGAAAATTCTCTCGTCTCAAGCCGCCGTTGAATAATAACTCTTCAAAGTTTTTGAGATCTTGGCCGGTGTCGGTGGCTCTGTTAGCACCGGTGCCGGCCCATTAGTTCTCTCCTTTGTTTTGCTTTCTCTTTTTCTCGGTTTAGCAGTCTCGAAGAGTGGTTTTTACGTCGGTGGATCGAGGATTTAGGTTGGTGGTGAGGCTCTGGATGTGGTTCGGGTATGGTCGGACGTTTTATGGTGGCTCGGGGTGAAGGCTGTGTCGTTCCTATAGAGTTTTGGTGCGGAGGTTTTCTTCTTGAGAGTTCCGATTCCGGTTCAGATCTACCTCCGTCTAGGCCTAGCTCTGCTCGCCGGTTTGTTTGATCTCTTGTTCTCCAATAGTCTCTTCAGATCTGGGCTCTTAGTAGTAGTTTATGTTTGGTTTCCTCTGTTAGTTATAATTGCCTATGTGGTTTTCAATATGCTTTTATCATGAGTTTGGTTCGGATTCTTGCGGGTTTTGATGCTTGTCTTAATCTTCTATCCTGGGTTTTGCTCCTTTGTGTGCGGATCTCTCAATCGTTGTATCAGATTTGGCCGGTTCTTGTTCGGCAGAGGCGGATTCTTGTTATCTCCTCGCCTCGGAATTGGAGTATTCACCATCGTGCCTTCTTCCTCCTTGCAATTTTTTCAAGAGGCAATGGTTGTCTCTAGGTGTTGTTCAACTGTGCCGCCTCGGCAAGCTCCGCTAAGTCGGAGAAGCTTTTGAGGGTTAGGTAGCAACGCACCTGTTTTATTTGTGTAGTAAGGAGGGTCTTGATTCTATACCCGTTTGGTGATACGTCTAGTCCCAAATTTGGTGTTTGCTTAAAAGGATTGTGCATCGATCCGAGTTCAAGGATGTTCAGATCATTCTCTGTTAAAACAACTTCCTTGATGGCTTAGTTTTCATCATGTATTAGTTAGTTAGTTTCTCGGTTGAACATAGCTACTCCCTTTTGGGATTGTGTATCTTGCTTGTGTAATGTTCCGATGAATGGTTATAATCATAATAATCTTTAGATGAAAAAAAAAAAAGAAGGAGAAGAAGAATGAACTAAAAATAAATAAAAGTAAAAATGGAAGAAGAGCAACGTACGGCGGTGGTTAGAGGAGGAAAAAGAAGAAGAGAAAAGATTCAAAGAAAAATGATTTAATGATTAAAGTTTTAATTGTTTTTAATAAAAAGTTGTATAATTAGAAAATGTAAAATTGGAAATTTAGATAGACTAAATGTTAGTTACTTAAATATAATTTATATAGTGTTAGATATTTAATTATATAGACAAAAACTAATATACATGCTAATTTCTTTTTTTTTAATTAGTTTTGGACTATTAATTACCTAAATCAAAATTAGTTTTACTTATTAGTATATTGACACGTGTCATCATCGGAACAGTATTAGACACGTAGTTATAATTTTGCGCATCCAACTTTATAAAATAAGATTGTCTCTGGTTTTTGTAATTATAATTTACAAACACTACTATGATTCGAATGTCAAGTTTTATAATAAGATAATTTTCATAAAATGATTTTATAGAAAGTATATATGCAATAAATAAATCAATCTATAAAAAATTGTCAGATGTTAAATATACAAATATGGTGAATGCATGTGTAGATATTTGTTACTTTCGGTTGCTTACTTAATTTTAGTACTAGAAAATTACCCGCGTTATACGCGGGATAAAATAATTATCGAATAAAATAATTATCAAATAAAATCAAAAATTTTAGTTAAAAAATCATTATGTTGAATTATTAAACATAATCTAAGACCCATTTTATATATTTGAAAGTTGCAATTATTTTGTATACAAATGTGTTTCATCCGTGAAATAATTAAACTAACAAATTTCATTAATAACTATTTTACCTGTGGGAAGATGTATTTATGAAAAATTAAAAATATCTACTTGTCAAACAAAAAAACACATGTAAAAATATATATGAAATTTTTTTTACATACTCATATATTTTTAAAAGATAATAAATTGTTCATTTCTATTTTAAATAAAAAAGTTTTTGGTGTATAAGTTAAATTTATATTCACATTAATTTCTATAATTTAAATCTATAATTTTTGATATATTTTAATTTGACAAGTTTGATTTAAAAATATTTTAATTTTGGCAAGTTTAGGAAGATTCAAATGTGTTTGGCAATTAGACTTATAGTAATCAAAATAAATATATTTGGAAATAAATGTGTTTGGTAATAAGTATAAGATAATTAAATAAATAAATAAAAATAAAGAGAAGAAAATTTGTGGTTATGACACCTAAGCAAAATGCTCCTCAAATAATATATAGGATATGGTGATTGTTAGCAATAAATAAATAAATTTATACTTATATGTAAGATAAGGTTGCTTACTAATTTATTTAGCCAATTTTTAAGTTAAATATAGGGATCAAAATTGCGATGATTATGCATCTTATAGACGGTAATTTTTGCCATGTAGTAACTAAGCCATTTAAACAGAAGTTTCCTTCTAAACAAATATTGCAACTTGCATACACTAAAGAAGAGAAAAGTCCAAAAGGACAACTTCTTGATCATCAGATTTGGCTCCACTTTAAATTACGAAATTAATATTTTTTCCTTTTAACTTTTTCTTTTGGCGGGATTGCTAGCTTTGATTTTGGAATGGTGTAAAAGCAAAGCAAATTTGGTTTGAGAAGACTGAATTGAAGCAAAAGCAAAAAGAAAACATTAAAAAAGCTACATAAATAGATATTGGGAGATACACATAGAGACTTTCTTTGTAGTAACCAAGAAAGAAAGACCTAAAAAATGAGTAGCAAGAACTTAGGAGCTGCTCCTGTTACAGCTTCTGCAGTTAACACAAACGGTAAGCTACCGATGGAAGAGAACGAAGACAAAGAGATATGGAAAGTCGCGGTGTCAAGATTCCAAGCCCGAGAAGAAGAGATCGAAAGGAAAAAGATGAATGTTAAGGAAAAAGTTCAACAGCGACTCGGTTTTGCAGAAGAAGCTACAAGATGCTTAACTCAAACATTGGAAGTTAGTAAAACAAACCCTTTTGAATTGGATTTCCGAATACACAACATATAGTTGATAATGTTGTTACTAAGAACAGGAGCTAGAGATTATGGGAGATCCTATGAGAAAAGAAGTTGGAATGGTAAGGAAGAAAATCGATATGGCGAACCGAGATATCAAATCTTTGGCTCAAAGCTGTCAGAAAAAGGTTTTTCAACATTTTCATCTTTCAAAGTCGTTTCTTTCTAAACTCTTGAGCTCTGTTTAACAAAAGGACATAATCTGGACAGGAGAAGGAATACAAAGACACATTGGAAGCTTTCAACGAAAAGAAGAAAGAGAAAGCTCACCTTGTTTCCATGTTAATGGAGGTATTAAAATCTAAACCACATAAGCTTTGTAGATTCCTAAATCAGATCCAATGTGTGTTGATGATTTTCTTTGGCAGCTACTCGCTGAAAGTGAAAGACTAAGGATGAAGAAACTCGAGGAAATCAACAAGACCGTTGGAATCCTACAATGAGGAGACACAATCCACATGGATCTTACTTAAGTCCAAAAATTTGTTTCGTGTTTTGGTATTAGATTCTATTAAAACTGAGCTACGATGTATCAAGATGTGCGGTAATAGAATGATTTACCAACGATTTTAAGAAACGATCTCGCCCAAAAACAGATCTCTTAAGATAAACTATTTAATTTGATGCAAGATGTCTTCGTACACATACATCAATTCATTCACATATCCAAAAACTAGGTGGCACCATTACCTAATAACTTTTACTCTGTCGGCTCAGTGATTAGATACCTGTTTGCGTAATCTAAATACTCCTGCAAGTATCAACAAAACATAAAAGAGGTTTCCAAGTGAGAAAGAAGGATATAGAAGACAGATTTCATGGGTCTGTATCTAATAAAGGAATAAGTAGTGCATACCTGAAGTATAACTACTGCGGCAAACTTGTCCAACATTGTCTTCTCTTGAACTGGATGTAGATTCAAGGACTCCAACATCAGCTCAACGGTCTGTGGACAGTATTACACGAAAATGAGACTCAGGGGCTTTATAAATTAAGGGGTTATAGAATTTCATAATCTGAATAAAGTATACCTTTGAAGATAATCGCTCGTCCCAATATGTGTACTTGACTTCCCTGAGTTTTTCGGTTTTACGAAGCTCCTCGATGAAGAGATTCACAGTGACAACCTGTTCCAAGTCGAAAAATACCTTTTCCTGGTTATAAGTAGTGAGGAGGAAACATACTTAAGCAATTCTGTGAAAGAAAACTTACGTCTTCTACATTGTTCAATTTGCCAAATGGATAACCAACGACTAAGCCCGACACAGAGAATGCTTTGACCTGCAAAAGAGTAAAGGTAAAAGATTGAAGTATAGACACTAATCTATATAACCAAGCTTTCTTCTTTACTGTCCAAAAAAATGAATGGATTCTCCTTCAAATCTAGCAAGAGCTTAAAATACAAGAAAAGAAGCAAAATTTGCACGAACCAGGTTCTGGAAATCTGTAGCCATCAAGTCAATGTTTGTTTTCTTCCTAAGCAGAACACTGTAAAACATGTGATCTGAATCAATCCCGAGTACACTTAATTCTAATGTTGTGATTGGACAAAAAAGAGTGAATGAAAGAAAGTGTACCTCAAAGGAGAAGCAACCATATTACAAGGATCTGAAATAGCTAATCCAACATACTTATCACCAACATCTAACCCGAGAAACCGACCAGGGACTCTCACTCTTGTCTTCAACGCATCACCCAATAAGCTCAAAGGCTTCACATACTTCATTTCCAATCAAACTTCCAAAGCATTTGCACAAATCGAGACTAAACAAATCAGGCAATGAAACAAGTATTGCAAAAAGGGTTTTAGAGCTTTAACGAAAAGATTAAAACTTTAGTTTTGTGTTTGGTTGAAAGAAATTTGAGACCTACTTTCTGACGCCGGAGCACAGAATCCGGTTAGAAGAAACGGCGAAGTGGCAACTGAGAGAGGAGGAGGTCGAGCGAGATGATGGAAGGGTTTAAGGGATGGACCGGAAATTGGTTTATCCGGTTCGTTTGGGTTTTGTCTGGAAGTTCACCACCGTCTATGTGAAATGTGACGACGGTGGAGAAGATGCAGGTAGAGCCAGAAATATTCTTAGGTTTTGTTTTTGCCAAACCTTCCAACTCCAGAAGAGTGTTTCAAATTCAACCGAGAGCTTGGTTCACTATGGTTTAGCTGGTTTTCTGAAATTTGTTCGGTTTAACTTGCAATGATTTTTATTAGTCTTGATTGCTTATAGTGGGGTGCGCATTCGGATAATTGTTCAAATTCGGTACAGATTTTTTGGATTGGGGCTTACTAATACCATTCGGGTATATTTCTATTAAGGATCAGGATCGGTTCGGGTTCAGGTCGGATTTGCTACCTATTTTAAGATCCAAAACTCATCCAAAGTCTTATCGGATTCAGTTCGGATCTGATTTCATCCAAACCCAAACATAAGTATAAAGCCATTAATGACATTAAAAATAAAGCTTAAGGGGTGTATTGGATGTGGTATTTTAATGAATTTGGTGGAGTTTGTGATTTGATGAGATTTAAGTGGATTTTGAGGATTTGTTGTGATTTTGAGTTTTAAATAATTAAAAAATAGTAAATCCCTTTGTGTGATTTGGTGTAGGATTTTAATGGATTTAGTGTGATTTGCTTTTATTTTTGAGAGGATTTGTAGTGATTTGATATTCTTCTTATTCATAATACTCTCATATTCAAGAGATTATTTTTCTTCTCACATCATTTCTAGTTTTACTTCGTTGTAGTTCATATAAACTGGAAACAAAAATAAAGAGAACTATAGAACAATATCTAAAACCCAACAAAACAAAGTAATCGAAAACCCAAGGAAAATAACTTTAAAAACAGAAAAAAAAATCCAGCAAAAGATAAAACAAAGTAATTTTCTTATGAATATTATTTCGAAATATAGAAACACAAACTCATGAATATTATAAGTAATTCTAATCGCTAATTAATAGAGAAATCCTAATAAGAAGAACACTTACGAACCCTAGATCAATAAGAGAAAAAGAGAATAAGGATTGAATGCAAACAAATGTATTTTTTTTTTTATGTTTTGAGATGATGTGGAGAGTTATGGTTACCGTGGTGGAGATTTTTTTTTTATGTTTTGTTCAAATGATTTGTTAAGCCTAATTTATAACTAAAAATGAATCTTAAATCACTTGAAATCCTCTTTTTAGAAAACATTGTTGAATTTTGAATAACATGGATATGAGTTTAACAAATCACAAGTTGAATAACACGGGATTGTATATTATTTTGATGTATTTGACATAAATTCAATGTTCAATAACACAGAATTTGGAAACGGATTTGAAAATCACTGGTTGAATAACAGAGGATTTTAGAAACACCACCAAATCCCCTGAATTACGACATCCAATACACCCCCCTAAATATAAAAAGAAGGCACGGATTCAAATATAAGACCAAAATGAGGAAAAAACGAATCTTATCCATTTAATAAAGTTCAAACTTCAAAAATTGTATAAAATGTGAAAGAAAGAAAAAGGAACATGAGCATGATTATTGATGGCTGTTAGTGGGTTGCTAACTAATAAAAATAATTAAAAAATTAAACAAAATAGTTGAATAGTGATATTTGGGGTGCTAATTTTGGAGATTATAGCTACCCAAAAGTGGGTTACTAACTAATAAAAACAATTAAAAATAAAACAAAATAGGTGAATAAATACAATTTATAATAGACAAATCACTTAGAGCATGTACATTGGAGACAATGTGGGTGTGTCTCATAATATAAAATTATTAAAATTTGAGTAAAAGGAAGAAAGAGAATGTTTTTTGTTGAAATAGTGTGGTGTATTGAAATATAAAATTAATAAAAGTTGAGTAAAGAGAGGAGATAGTGGGTTTAGTTGGAGAGATTGTGTCTTGGGGAAGACATAAGAGAGAGATAATTGGGGTGTGTTTAAATATAAAATTAATAAAAGTTGAGTAAAAGGATGAAAGAGAAGGTATAAAGTTGAGTAAAAAAATGAAAAAGAAGGTATAAAGTTGAGTAAAAAGAAGAGAGAATGTGTTTTTAATATTTTTATATTGTGAGACATTGATAAAATGTCTTCAATGGTGATGGCCTTAGCACCCCAATATTAACAACCATTGATAATCATGCTCAAGTAGAAGATTTACATTGTTTCTATATACTTGGTTTGTTCGGTTATTACTTCGGTTATCGGATATATTCGAAACCGAACCGAAATCCAAAGTAAAACAAATTGAAACCATTCGGTTATGTAATAATAACCAATATAGATCTAAACCGCTTAATTTCGATCAGGTTCGGTTTCAGATTTCGGATTCTGATAATTTGCCCACCCCTAGCTAATACAAATTCTCATGCTCTTTGAGATATGATTACCTTTTTGGTAGAGTAGAAAAAGGAAACAATTCCAAAGCAAGAACTTCTTTTTTTTTTGGAGTAAACAACATCACCGGAAGAACAAAGACAAAGAAAAACTCAGTTCAGAGAAAGGAAAAAAAAAAACATATCTGCAGAAAAGTGCAGATTCAAAGGAGTTAAGGTTTGGTGTTAAAACACTTTTTTTAATGAAAGACTTGAGTTGAGATTCCCATCTGATGAAGAACATTTGATGTAGACGAGGCTGACCTCAAAGCTTCAGCTAATGGTCCACCCATATTGTTGTGGTGATTCCCCCCATTGCTCCACCAATTCATGCTTTGTTGTTGTTGCTCCCTCTCATTCTTGTTTCCTTCTTCTTCATTTCCTGTTGAAAGTTTTAGAGAAACATCCGAGGAAGTGTTGTTACCGGACATGGAGATTGAAAGATGACAAGTGGATGAGCTCATAGGACTTGAGTTAGTGTCCGATGATCGTGGCCAATCGTCAAAGAAATGTCTCAGAATGTGTCCATCATCTGATCTTCCATTGTTGAATCCACCATTGTGAGCTTCATATGTCCTCTTGTTGTTATTGTTATTGTTGTTACTTTCTTGCTTCATGTCTGAAGAACAACTGTGATAGATACAAAAAATCGAAATTTTTTTTGATTAGAACAAAGCATCAACATTTTCAAAATAAGATCCAACATTTGAAAGTTTCACACTTTGTTATCAAACATGCTTGGTTAAAAGAATAATGAAATCAATAATTCAAGTTTAAGGAAAAGTGTTTGCAGAATCTAAGAGCTTTTTTTTTTATCTTCTATGCAGGTTTGGTCAGCTTTCATTGAGGTCCTACCATTTCATTATTTTCAAACACATAAGTATACATCTCTCTTTCTATCTCTTTCTATTTCTCTGATGGAAAAGTCTCACCAAACAACTAGCAAAAAAAAAAACAGATTCTATCAAATCCAACTGTTATCATTATCTCTCAACTAAACAAGGAAAAGAAGAATATGTTTTCTCTTTTTCACTAAATCATGATAAGTCTCTCTGTGTCACCCAATTGCCAACATTACCCCTTTCTTCACACCACTACTTCACAGTGTAAGAACTATTCTCAAACAACAAGATTTTTTACTAAATTTCAACCAAACTAAATGCGTTCAAAGCTAATAATGATTTCAATTAAAACAGAGTGTTTTTTTTTTGTACCTTTGGTGAGTATTAAGGTGGAGATGTTGAGATGAAGAATGTGAAGAAGAAGAAGAACCAGAGGAGAAGAAGAGATTGTTTTGTCCATGACCAAGCTCCTCGTTTAAGACAAATGAAGATGCGGCAGTTGTGGTGGTGGTTGTGGCGGTTTCCACAGGCTTTCTTGAACGGTTACGACCACGGTGGATGTGGCGGTCGCAGTACTTGTGTCCGGACACAACATCTCTCGAACATCTCCATTTCTTACCGTCTGTTCTCTTGCACCTCCCTGGCTCAGGATCCATTGCTCCTCCTCTTCCCCAATACCCTATGAATTTTTTCAAGTATGTGTTCATTAATAACAAACCAACAAAGATCTATTAAGAAATAGGCTTATACTCAAGATTATATTTAAGATTATCTTTTTTAAAGTATATACTTTTTTAGATCTTGGAAACATAAAAAAAAAAGATTCTTTGAGAGAAAATAAGAAAGAGAAAGAGAGAGACTGACAAGCAGGTTGGTGATGAGGGAAGTTATGTTGAAGAGGATGGTGAAACAAATGTAAAGGAGATTGATGGATAAGACTTTTCTTGATTGGTAAAAGAAGCTCTTGAGGAACACTAGCACCAGCTAACATGTATCTATAGATCAGTGCTTGTAGCTCAAGTTCTTGCCACTGTGACCAGCTAAAGAAGTTTCCCATTTCTAACATAAAAAATCAAAAATCAAAAGTCAGTAATAACTTCAACATTTGAGTGAAAAAGTCTTGAGAATATTGAGCAAGTATAACACACTTACTTGGGAACTTGGAGGAAGAAGAGGAAGAGTCAAGAGAGAAACATGAGAATGAGGAAGAAGAAGTGGGTTCAGGGACAAAGAGAGGAAGAGCAGAAGCGGTTGCAGTTTGGGATTGAATCTGATCAAAAAAAAAGTTTGATATCTTAGTTGCAGATACTTGTTCTTCTGACTCATTCTGCTGACTTCTCCTTTGTTTCAGCTGCAAGTCCATGGGACACAGAGAAAAAGAGAGAGAGAAATGTGTTGGTTGCTTTTGTTTTGGGATAGTTTTTTTTCCCCACTTCTTTTGTGCTTTAGAGGAGTCTGGCTTAATAAGCAAAGACAACCACAACAAAAGTCTTATTTGTTTGGCTTGTATTGTAAAAAAAAGAGAGTTTATTTACTTTGGTCTTTGCAATAGTAGCTGGAGAGAGCTAGAAAGAGCGTAAAACAGAGAGAGAAAAAGACTATGCGACAAGACAGTTGAGGTGAAAAACAAAAATTAGAGTGTAAAGAGAGTGATTTTTATATAATATTTGATTTTAAAAATGGTTTCTTTAGGTAATACTAAAATTATGTATGTCAGAAAAATCCAAGAAAGAAAGCACTGCAAGATGCAGATGGAGGAGATAGTAACCTGCAGTGTTTATGTCTCACTGCCTTGGAAATATCATTTCCTTATATATCTCATTTTTATATTCCATATGTAGGTTAAAAAAGAGAAAAGAAAAAACCCTATTAAGATTTTTAATTAAGGATTCATTTATTAATGTGATTCAGTGTAACCTTCAGTTTTTGTGATACAGTTGTCATTTGTGTTTCAGAGATTGTGTTACAAATGTGTCAGATTCTAAGCATAATCACTTTGGATTTGACTAAGTCTACCACAGTCAACTAGTGTGCAGTAGTGATAAAGTAGATTGTATTTGGAAATAGCTGCAATATACATACATAATTTGATATTTGGATCTATAAAAAAACTACATGTGAATTGACTAACTATGATTTTCTATTTACAAGAGACTACTAAAAGAGGATGTTTGTTTGTGTATAGCTAGACATGGAACTATACAAATTTGATTTTTTTTTTTTTAAACCCCAAAGATTTCAATTGTTTTTCCATTATTATAGGATTAGGTTAGTAAATTTACCATTACACATTTTATCCTTTCTATTAACCATTTTTGTCTTTGGCTAATAAATTGTTTAGCTTATTAAATTCGTTTTTAATTTGTAACTGTCGTTACCTTTATCACATATTCATCACTAGAAAAAAAAAACATGTAACGGTTCAAGCGTTATTTAAATTTTTGTTGTGTTACTACCCGAATTCAGTCATAGTATAATGCATATTATTGACATTCATATATGTATCCTTTAGAATAAGAAAAAAGACACGTAGACAAAAAAAAAGAAGAAGAAAAAGACATGTATATGTATCCAAAGAAAACGAAACGAAAACAATGCTAGCGAGCTATTACATCAAAATAAATCCATACTACGAATATATTACCATAAAAAGTCAAGTAAACGTAGAAACATTTATTAAAATGAAGTTATAAACATTAATTTATAACTTCACTTGGCTGAATAATACAAAAGCATTTATTATTTTCAAAGTATCTTTTTTTTGGTTGTGCCACGATAGTATTATTTTGTAGTTTTGAGGAAATTGTAGTATTATCTCTGGGCGTTTCTTCTGTCGTGACTATTAAGGAAAAGAAACCAAAAGCAACGTGTGAACGAATTGAAGCTTATTGGAAGAGTTAGAGTCTAGTTTGTAATTCCTTATATATTTGGGACTATTTCGGTAAATACCGTAAGTCGGTTTAGGTTTCACAAACTTGTATAAAAAGGCATTGCCTCCTACGTGAATAATAAGAAAACTCTTTACACCAAACTAGGGTTTTTGACATGGTATAAGAGCCTTAACCGAGATTTCGGTGTTACGATCTTTTGGCTCTTGAAACTTTCTATCGAAGCTCTGTTTTTTTTCCCTTTTTAAAAACAGAGATTTTCGGTTTTAATCAATTTGTTTTTTCTTCTTCTCCGATTGATTGTCCTTAGTATTTAGATTTCTCAATGGTTGAAGAAGACTCTGCTCAAACAAAGAATAGCTCGGCTCAGATGTCTTCATCTAAGAATCGATCCGAACAAAGAAGAAGAATTGATCCTTATGATCTCTCCTCAGGTGATAATCCTGGATCCGTTATCTCCCAACCACAGCTCCGAGGTTCGAATTATGACAAGTGGGCTTTGAACATTCGGTTAGCTTTGCGTGCTAGGAAGAAGTTCGGTTTTGCTGATGGTAGTATCCTTAAACCTGATGATGATTCCGACGATCTCGAAGATTGGTGGGCGAATAACGCGATGGTTGTATCATGGATCAAGTTGACGATTGCTCCTGAACTGAGCAGCTCTTTATCCCATCATGAGGTTGCTCATGATCTTTGGATGCACATTAAGAAACGATTTTCCGTGAAAAACGGACAGCGAGTTCAACGTCTTAAGGCGGAGCTTGCGAATTGTCATCAAAAAGGGTCTGCGGTGGAAGCTTACTATGGTAAGTTAACAAAGATATGGACGAGTTTAGCGGATTTTCAACAAGCTAAGACAGCTGAAGAGATTGCGAAGGAGCGTGAAGAAGATAAACTTCATCAGTTCTTAATGGGACTTGATGATTCGGTGTTTGGTGCTGTGAAATCGGCATTGCTGTCTCGAGACCCTTTGCCATCACTCGACGAGGCATATCAAGTGGTCATTCAGGATGAGGAATCCAAACGAGGAGCTGTTTTGCTTGAAGAAAGACATGAAGGTGTGAGTTTTGCTGTGCAAACAAACCACTCGGGTCCACGGCAGCGTCAACCAACAGAGCTACGGGATCCTTCTGCGGTTTGCGTTTTATGTGGAAGAATGGGACATTTAGCTACTCATTGTTTTTGCAAGATCGGGTATCCACATTGGTGGGGCAGTCGACCTAGAGGAACACTGCCGAACATTCCATAAGCTGCACCTATCGGTGATCGTCGGGTTCTTTCTTCTCAGCCGTCATCTTCCACACATACTCCTCGGGCAAATCTTGCTGCAACAACTCCGGTGGTCTCTGCAAATACCGCCATCACCGATGCTGATAGGATCGGTTTTACTGGACTAAGTGATCCACAATGGAGGACTTTGATGGCTTTGCTCAATGACAGGAAGGCAGGAGTTTCCGATCATTTAAACGGTACGTTTTTCTTTGAATCTTGGATTATTGATTCTGGTGCTTCGAATCATATGACTGGAACTTTAGAGTTTTTATCGGATGTGTGTCAAATGGCACCTATGCGGATTAAACTTCCTGATGGTCGGTTTACTTCTACGTATAGACACAGGAAAGTGTCTCTTGGTCCTGCACTCCAATTGGTCAACGTGTTTTTTGTGGACGGTTTAGACTGTCATCTCATCTCTGTATCTCAGTTAGCTAAAGATAGAGGCTGCATAGTTCAGATATCTGACAGAATTTGTGTTGTTCAGGAACGCACCACTCAAACCCTGATTGGAGCGGGTGAAGAGCACCATAGACTTTATTTCTTTAGAGGTGTGAGGATGGCAGCGATGGTACATGCTCCTAACAAGCATTCAGAGGAATTGTGGCATCGTCGTTTTGGTCATCCAGCTTCTAAAGCCATGGAGATGATGCAATTATCGGATTTTAGCACTAGTTTTACTTTTGATTCAAAGTCTTGCGATATTTGTATTCGAGCAAAACAATCCAGAGATTCTTTTCCTTTAAGCACTAATAAAACATCAGAGGTTTTTCAGTTAGTTCACTGCGACTTATGGGGTCTATATCGGACACCAGCTATTTGCGGATCACGTTATTTCTTAACTATTGTGGATGATTTCTCTCGTGCTTTGTGGATTTTTCTTTTGCCTGATAAGACTAAGACCGGAATGACTCTACGAAATTAGATTGCTTTTGTCGAAAGGCAGTTTGCTCATAAAATAAAAACTATTCGCAGTGATAATGGTTCGGAATTCATGTGTCTTCGAGATTTCTTCAAAGAGAAAGGTATTGTTCACGAGACATCTTGCGTCGGGACACCACAACAGAACGGTCGAGTTGAGCGGAAGCATCGACACATCTTAAATGTGGCTCGTGCTTTGCGTTTTCAAGCAAATTTACCCATTGAGTTTTGGAGTTACTGTGTTCTTACGGCTTGTTATCTCATAAACCGTACACCTACATCGATTTTGAATGGAAAAACACCTTATGAGATCATCTATTCTCGACCACCTCCGCTTAATCACCTTAAGGTTTTTGGTTGTGTGTGCTACGTCCATAATCAACGTCACGGTGGCGATAAGTTTGAGGCACGCGGAAACCGTGCGATGTTCATCGGATATCCTTTTGGTCAAAAAGGTTGGCTCGTCTATAATCTTGATAGTGGTAAGATCTCCACCTCTCGGGATGTTGTTTTCAAAGAAACAGAATTCCCCTTTTCACTTGATGCTTCTGATGGTTCGGTATCATCGCAACAAGATATATCTTTGAGTTCACCTTTTGGCTATCACGAGTCGGATGATGAAGTTCTAGCCACGCCTCCTGTCTCTCCTTTGGACTTACCCGTGCTCTCTTCTTCTTCTATAGATGATGAGATTATCCCTCCGCTAGTTACTCCTCCGTCTGCGCCTCTTTCGGATCACCTTGAGACTCCATTTTGTTCTTCTCAGCCTCCGACTACGGCAAGTGAAGAGCCAATGAGTTCCTCTTCATTCCCTTTGGTTGAGCAAACTCCGCAAGTTCCTGTTGATGGTATCGCGCGACATCAACCTTCTGTGTCGAGCGACACGGCTGGACCTCTTATGGGCAAAGGCTGTCGGGTTAAAATCCTGAGCACCCGTCTTCAAGACTATGTCACAAATACGATTCATGAGGAATCTGATGGTGCTTTTACGGACTCTTCTTGGTATCCCATCGAAGACTATATCGACAGTTCGCGGTTTTCTGATTCTCATAGAGTTTTTTTAACCGCTCTTCACGAAGGTGTTATTCCTCGAACGTATGAAGAAGCTGTGTTAGATGAGAATTGGCGTGGGGCAGTTGGAAATGAAATGGATGCTCTCGAAGAAGCTGGTACTTGGACTGTTGAGACACTACCACCAGGGAAAAAGGCTTTAGGATGCAAATGGGTATTCACTCTGAAGTATCGGGCTGATGGTACTCTTGAGCGCTACAAAGCCCGCCTGGTTGTTCTCGAAAATAATCAAACAGAAGGAGTAGATTACGAAGAAACATTCGCACCGGTTTGTAAGATGGTTAGTGTTCGTTCTTTTCTACAAGTTGCTGTTTCTCGAGATTGGGAAGTCCATCAAATGGATGTTCATAACGCATTCTTACACGGAGATTTAGAAGAAGAGGTTTACATTCGGTTTCCTCCGGGTTTTCGAACCGATGACAAAAACAAGGTGTGTCGTCTTCATAAATCTCTTTACGGTTTGCGTCAGGCTCCTCGCTGTTGGTTTGCTAAGCTCACTAAATCACTGAAGGAATACGGTTTTCAGCAGGATTATTCGGATTACTCCCTGTTTATTTTTGCTCAGGGTGATACTCGTCTGCATGTGCTCGTCTACGTGGATGATCTTATTATCACATGCAGTTCTCCGGAGCTTATTCATGAATTTAAAGCATATTTGAGTTCGTGTTTCCGAATGAAGGATCTTGGTGTTTTGAAGTATTTTTTGGGTATTGAAGTGGCTCGGAGTCCCTCTGGGATTTATATTTGTCAGCGCAAGTATGTTCTTGACATTATTTACGAATCCGGGTTACTTGGAGCTAAACCAATATCGCATCCTATTGAACAGAATCATCAGCTCGGCAAATCTACCGCTCCTCTTCTGGTGAATTCGTCTCCTTACCGACGGTTGGTTGGCCGTCTCATATATCTGGCGGTTACTCGTCCTGATCTATCCTATGCTATTCATTGTTTGTCCCAATTCATGCATTCTCCGACTACAGAACATTGGGATGCAGCTCTTCGTGTGGTACGGTACTTGAAAGGGAGTCCGGGGCAAGGTATTCTTTTGCGGTCTGATTCGGATATGCGGTTGATTGCTTGGTGTGATTCTGATTGGGCTACATGTCCTACGTCTCGCCGGTCTCTTACGGCTTAGTTCATTCAACTTGGTGGATCTCCTATTTCGTGGAAAACAACGAAGCAAGATTGTGTCTCTCGTTCTTCCTGTGAAGCGGAATATAGGGCTATGGCTGACACCGTCAGCGAGATACTATGGTTGCGGAATTTACTGGATGCTCTTGGGGTTGATTGCTCTGCCTCGGTTCCTCTTCATTGTGACAACCTCTCTGCCATTTATCTCAGCAAAAATCTAGTATTTCATGAGCGTACTAAGCATGTGGGCAAGGAATGTCATTTCATCAGGGATCAGATTGTTCTTGGTGTGATTCAACCTATTCACGTTTCTACAACTACACAACTTGCAGACATTCTTACAAAAGCACTTGGCCGAAAAGAGTTTGAAGCTTTTGTACGCAAGTTGGGTGTTTGTAATCTCCACACTCCAACTTGAGGGGGGGTATTGGAAGAGTTAGAGTCTAGTTTGTAATTCCTTATATGTTTGGGACTATTTCGGTAAATACCGTAAGTCGGTTTAGGTTTCACAAACTTGTATAAAAAGGCATTGCCTCCTACGTGAATAATAAGAAAACTCTTTACACCAAACTAGGGATTTTGACAAAGCTAGCCAAGAACACAATGCATGTCTCTCTTTTTAGTTACATTAATTAATACACACTATGTTTATATGACGATAAATGTAACAAAAACAACCAAATATATAGATGTTGATTTTCCAATCTAGACTAACTTCTTTTTTCTTTTTAAAATCTTCATATAAAAATAAGAATGGTTTATAAATCTAAATTGGGATACATAATAGTAATATAGATCCAAACTTTATATATATTTCTGTTTTACAGTAAAACTATAAGTGATATTCAGCGCAAACATTGTCTTAATCGAGGAGCATGAATAAATTTAACAAGAAAAAAGAATTTGTTGAAATATTTCCCAAAAATATATGGACGAAGGTTTGGTGACGTGCCAAAAATATATGGATGAGGTCAAAAGAGGGCCCGGCCCAAACTCATCCACTTGTTGAAGCCGAGCTGGAGAACGAAATCAGCTAAGGAGCTATAGTTTCCGGCGAGGGCGCAGACGGTGTGTCCCGTTATATAATGTGAGACCACTGAACAATTATGTGTTTGTGTGGGGCTAAATTTACAACGATCTGACATGTCTGAACCCATTCACCCATTCGAATCGAACTAAATCATAATTTACTCATTCGAATCGAACTAAATCATAATAATCTGAATGGATACAAAAATTTCTATATTAAATTACCAAAATGAACTCTAATTATAAAAATTCAAACCGAAAAAATAAAAAAAATACTAAAACTTATTATTTTGTTTATATATTTTATATTTTTAATTAATTATCTACTTTTTACCTCATAATATTTAATCTAGTATTATTCACATAGTTTTAGGTTTAGTATCTTTTATGTATGTACCAACTTTTTAATTGTTAACCCATATGTTTTCAAACTTAATGGAATAATTTTTTCCTTAAAAAAAATCTTCAGTTTGTCTAGTTATATATTAATTATTGTTAAAATATATGTTAAATAATTCTTTTACATGTTGATAGATTTCAAACAAAAAAATGTTTATATTTATTTAGTTTACTTTTGTTGGATTTATATTCATTAATGGCAAGTTTATAAATTTATTATTTCATGTATTAATTTCGAGATAATAATTTGGCAAGTATATCAATATTCAAATGTGTTTGGCAATTAGATTTATAGTATATTTGAAAATGATTGTGTTTGGTAGTGAGTATAGTAGAATAAAAGAAATAAAAAATATAAATGGTAAGAAAATTTGTAATAATGACACATAAGCAAAATTAGCCTAAAATGCTTCTCTTTTAATATATAGAGGACTAGTTTTATGGCCCATGCTTTGAACATGAAATCATTTGATTCATATAGTTACTTTAAGTTACATCCACCTAAACTTACAATATATACACATATATGCCCACTAAAACAGTGTGGTTTCTTTGTTCTTTTTTTTTTTGTTGAAAATTTGATCAGTTTCTTTGTTCTTTCGTCTATGGAAATTATTGAATCCAACGCTTGTGGTAGAGAAGAGGGTCACTCACATGGTTTCAGGTTAATCGCGTTGAGTTCTCCTCTTATAAGCTTCTTGACAATCTGAAAGAAAAATCATATGTAACGTAAGGAAAATAATTTTTCAAAAAAGAAAGAAAAAAAGGAAAATAATGGAGCATATACGCTAGTAACGCTACTACATTGTAAAACGACAAATCATAACTTAAGGAAAATATAATTCAAGAAAGAGAAGACATTAATATGAAGAAACTTTGTTTCATGAGTTATGTCGAAAAAGGAATTTGAACACATAATATAGGAGAAATCATGATTTTACCAGAGATCGAGGGTTTTTGGATAGTGAGGGAGAAGCTTCTTGACTCCTCTGGAGGCTTGGTTGTATTTTCTAAGAAACACGTTAAAAATACTAAATTATTATATTTAGATTCATTTTGACTGAACCCACAATTTTCTCATTATGTTGAAAACAAAAGACCTTTTAATTTGTAGCGACCTTGTTCTTCTGACTCTTTCTCCATGTTGTGTTAGAGTAATACAAACCTGGAATAATCAAATTGAGGAACATAAAGAACACATATAAAAAATTTCAGATTTGAGAAAAAAATATTTCATATGATATTGTAAAAGAGCATGTGAAGCAATAATTTATTGTTGATGAATCCTTACTTGTGGATCTCCGTCAGGCTTTTACAAAACAAAACCTTAACACGGACTTTGTCTATGGTGTTTTGTCACCTTTGATAGCTTAACACGGGCTTTATCTACAGTGTCATGATCAGGTTTGAGCCCTAAGGTTCGAAATACATATCGGGTCTCCGCGACGTCAGAGATCGCACCGGTCATTGATGCGAAAACACTTGGTTGAGTCAAGTGAGGCATCTTAGTGACGGTCTCTATCGATGATGGTGGTTGCTCGAGAGCGAAAGCAGGAACGGAGGAGGAAGGTGAAGGGGAAGAGGATTTGCCGGCAAAAGAAGTGAGGGGAGCCAATATGTAAGAGTTAGGGTTAGGTTCCGCCGCCATTGTCGTAGCTTTTAGCGGTTGTGTGAAATCTGAATGTGGGGAAAAATGATTTTGATGATGAATACAATGATTAGGTTTTTTTTGTTTTTTCGATTTAGTTTGTCTGAAGATATGAAAGTTGAAGAGGAGATGGAAAGTTGGAAATTTGGAGATCGTGGGGGAGAAGCGGTTAAGAAGAAGATGAGTGAATTAGATTTTTTTTATATTATTTACGTAGAATTGAGATAGAAAAAAATATATTTCGGTATCGTGGGCAGTTAGAAAAAGAAGATGAGGGAATTTGTTTTTTTTTTGGTGTGGAATTGAAAAAGAAAATGAGAGTAAAAATAGGAAAAGCAAAATTTTGGACTTTTGCCACGTGGCAGATGGAAAAAGTTACAGTTTTTTTAGAATTATTTGTGATTTATTATAATAGGATTCTAATTATTAATTAAACCAAAAATCAAATCCAAGACTTATTTCCCGTTGGAACCGGAATACATTTGTGACTCGTGGTTTATTGCATATGTAACTAATGAATTGGATACTTATAAAAATGGTTGATAAGAGGAAATCGAAGGTTATGAAATTGCAATCCTAATAAACGTAAATGTGGTCATGGACCTAACAGGCGCATGGTATCACGTGAGACCTCGCGTGCGTGCGTGATCTTGCTTTTTACTTCAGAAGAATACATATAAATATTCGTGATAGATACGTAGGTTTTATTTCTGACAAAAGAAACACAATTTAAAATTAGATTGTTTGACACAATGTCACAATAAAACGTAGTATTTTGTCTTCTCTCGGACATGTGACCTCTTCTTTCCTCTTCTCTGGTTAACAGTTTTCTAAATCGTAAATGTAACAATTAAGTATACTTTTTTTTTTGTGTGGAAAATTTGAACAATTTAGTATACTGTAAACATTATTACGGTTGTAATAGAATACGTTATGATTATCATAAGTTTTTGATTCGGTTAATATAATGATTATAAATGTATAATTTTTATTCTGATGTCTTATAAAATCTGAATCTAAATTACTTTATAAACTAGGATATAACCCGCGCTGTCGCGCAAACAGTCGTATTTATTTCTAATTTTTTACATTTTAGGAAAAATTGTTATTTTAGTAATAATGCATAATTTGTTATTATTCTATATGATTATTAAAAACACTTTGAATTGTTGTCTTATTGAGTGTATATGGTTTTTTTTATATATTTTTTTATGGTGTTTATGAAAGGGAATTGTTTTTTTTTAAAGTCATCTAGTGAATTATATTGATCATAATAAAAGTTCCCATTATAAAGCTGTGAATGACATTTCAAAACTCACAAAGAGCTAGAAGAAAAGAACTTTAACTAAACTAAAGAAACTAATTCTCTTCTCACTTTCAAATAAGTGTCCAAGCAATAAGGGATGGCCTGAGGAGACATAAGACTCATTTCTCAAAAGAGAATTGTTATTTTGTAAAGTTTGTAACTTTGTATTATTATTTTCTGTTTAACTTTCTAAGAGCGAATATGTTAACGTCTTATTATTTTTTAATATTTGAATTAATAAAAGAAATAACATAGCTACAAATGAATCTAAACTAATTAAAATTTGAAAATGTTATACAGTTTGTACGATTTGCGTCTATGTCTTCATGTTATTTTGGATTATATAAGAGAATTTAATAAAAAACAGAAAAATGCTCTCAGACCCAAACCCCGAGAGGGGTCTCTCCCCCTTTTACCTTAGGGTCTCTTGTACTCATATCCAATGAATATTACCTTCTTTGGTACCTAGCCTCAAACTGTCTACTTTCTATCTATTTCTGATTCACCCCAAAATGGAAGCCACTTGCGGATTCACCGGAAAATCCATCAGTATCCCATGCCTTGTCAACTCTCGTGACAAGTTTGATTTTACCTCGGAGGACTAGCTTTGCTAAGATTTTCAACTCTCAAGACAACGACAAGCTCTAGCCAAATGGTTGTTCAAATCCCACAAGAAGAAGAGGAAATCATCAACCTCCCCTAGGTGGACGACTCGGAACTCATTGCTCGTTTCAATCGCTCTCTCGTGGGCAGAATGTTTCACCAGGAAGGAAGCAGCATTGATGCGCTCATCGCCTTCATGCCACGAGCAGGCATTTGGGAGGTAAAAGGCAGAGTCCATGGAATCAACTTGGTAACTCTCGGTTCCAGTTTGATTTTAACTCGGAGGAAGATCTGTTGAGAGTCCTAGCGAAAAGACCTTGCCATTTCAACAAGTGGTCCTTTTCTCTGGAAAGATGGATTCCACATGTGGGAGATACGTTCCCAAACACCATGACCTTCTGGATTTTGGTCACTGGTATTTCCTCACACTTCTGGTTGCCACAAACTTTAAGAAAGATAGGCGTCAAACTTGTGGAGGTTGAAAACGTGGATGAGAATGAACAAAAGGTTCAGGTCTGCCTGAATGCTGATAATCCCTTGTATTTTGAGAGAAAAGTTAGAATACCCTCTGGAGAGATTGTAAAAATTGATCTCTAATATGAAAAACTTTACCGATGGTGCTTCACATGCCATAGAATCTCCCATGAAGAGAAATCATGTCCTCTCCTCTGAGAACATCAACGGAGAGAGAAGCTAGCTGCTCGTACGGCAGTAAGAGATTCTGATATCTCTCACCATGAAGAGAAGGATAAGTCAAGAGGAATTACTACACATGTAACTAACACACGAGACCTGGTCTCTTCACACCAGAGGAATTGAGAGGAGAGTTCACTTACTCACCAGAGGAGAACCCGTAGAGAAGAGAATGCAAACCTAGAAGATCCACGAAGGAGTAAGATGGAGTCTCGCACTCTTGCACCATATATCCCAGAGATAATGTATGGAGACGTCTGGATTCAAGCTCTCGGTCTTGTAGAGAACAACATTCCTCTCCAAACTACAAACCAGAGAGAGAACATGGTGAGCATTCTCAAACCCAAGAGGAATTACATAGAAAGAGAAGATATGCAGATTCTTTCAACAACATAAATACCCAAAAGCCTGATCCAAAGGACGGTGACTTTTACCGGAAAAAGGAGAATCGTAATGGACACCGCAATGAGCCAGAGCCGAGAGTCAACCTCGCCAAAACATTAGACTCTCAAAGAACCATCTCAGACCAAGCTCGCCCTTACCAAAAGACCAAACAAAGGCAAGTGTCTCCTGAGCATCAACAAAGCAGACCTTATCGACTGGATATGCAAAAGAAAGCTGGACCTTTAAACAAAGGAAAAGCGATTGTTACAGGCGATTCATCGGAGACTATAAGCTCGGCAAAGAAAAGCCTGAACTTTAATGAGCCCCCTCTAAACATCTATGTACCTGCAAGGATGGAGAAATCAAAATCAATCAAGATTATAACTCAAAAGGAGGAGAGAAAGAAATCCTGGTACGAAATGGTTACGGAGGAAGAAGAATCTGAAGCGGAAAACCAGAAGCAAGACAAAGACGTTAGTTCCCACCTTCCAATCCCTAACACGGAGATCGATGACTCGATAATTATAGTAGAAGATAATCCTCACTCAAGGGCAGTAAAGAATGGATCTAATGAACTGATGAACGAAAGAGTGTCTTTAGAAGATGAAGAAATCTAAGGAGAATGGGACGAGGAAGGCGAAGAGTATATGGATGAGCTTCTTAATGACAATGATTTGCTCGAATACGATCTATTCTATGAAGATCTGCATGCCTCAATCCCAGCAAAACCCCTACCGGAAAACCCTATTTCGGTGAATGAAACCGAGGATAAGCTTCAATCGACTGGAGAAATTACCAAGGGGAATCTGTTAGCCCAAGACCAGATCGTCCACCAAAGGGCAAAAATAAGGCCAACAAAAATGGGCCAAAAGCAAGCCCATCCAGAAAAATCAAGCCTAAAATTCCCTCAACAAACCACATTGATGCTTCAAGCCCATTGGCCTTAGAGGAATCACCCAACAAATAGATTCCATGAATGTACTCGTGTGGAATTGTCAATGCACAAGAGCCGACTTGACGAAAGATCATCTTCGCAAACTCCATCGATGTTTTTACCTAGCTTTTTATTTTTATCGGAAACAAAAAACAACATATATTTTCTGCAAGATTTGCAAGTTGATTTTGGTTATGATCATATTTTTACCGTTGAGCCACGAGGCAAAAACGGTGGGCTTGCCCTTTTTTATATGAATGATCCTATTATTTCCTATTCGGTTAATCGAATGATAGATGTGAAATCTTCCTTTGAAGGACATAAAATATTTATGATCTTTGTATATGGAGATCCGGTAGTCGAGTACCGTGACTGGGTGTGGGAACGCCTCACGAGAATTAATCTAAATCGGCAAAATGCTTGGCTTATGATTGGAGATTTTAATGAAATTACTGGAAACCATGAAAAGCGAGGTGGACGAAGTCAACCAGAGTTCTTTTTTACCTTTCCGAACTATGCTAGATAACTGTGGTATGATTGATTTTCCACACACAGGAAACCCACTTTCATGGGTAGGACGTCGCAAAGTTGGAAATATACGAACGAAAGTAAAATGTCGCCTAGATCAAGCTATAGGTAATGAAGAATGGCATAACCTATTTTCCTATACTATGGTCGAGTATCAAAAACTTTGGGGCTCTGACCATAGAGTCAGATCCACGATTGAACACAAGCGAAAAAGTTTTTGTTTCGACAAACGATGGATCGGAAAACCCGGATTTAAAGAATCTGTGACTATAGGATGGGGTACCACATATGGAATCCCACTTAGGGATTTCTATGAGAGATTATCCTCCTGCCGACCGCATATATCGAGATGGAGGAAATCGATGACCACTAACTCAGCTAAATTAATCGAGGAACTTAAAGATCATCTGGACCGGGCTCACGATGATGATGACTCCACCCTAGAAGAAGTGGAAGAAATCCGAAGGAAACTCCTCAACGCCTTTAGGGAAGAGTAGAGTTACTTGGCACTGTTACGGGGATAGAAATATAAGTTTCTTTCATGCCACCACTAAACAGAGGAGAGCACGAAACCGTATAATATGCCTAAAGGATAAAACTGGGTTGAGAGTGAAAAAGGGGTTGCAAAAGTTGCAACTAATTATTTTGAGGCACTCTTTACCACTTTGGAGCCTCAAAACTTGGATGACTCATTTTGGTATGTTACCAAGAAGGTTTTAGAGACTGACAATGAACGACTCATTGTTGATCCAACTGAAGCAGAAATCAAGAAAGCCTTGTTCAACATAAATCCAGACAAGACATCGAGGCCCGACGGTATGACAAGTTGATTCTATCAGAAATTCTGGCACGTGGAGGGCCAAGACGTAATAAGACTAGTGAAAGACTTCTTGGACACTGGATCCTTCGACCTACGACTGAATCAAACAAACATTTGTCTTATTCCAAAAATAAATAGACCGCGGGCATTGACAGAATTCATGCCAATCAGTCTGTGTAATGTCAGCTACAAGATCATATCAAAGATTCTATGTAACCGGCTAAAAAAGACACTCTCGAACCTAATTCCGGAGACACAATCGACATTAATGGCTAGACGTCAAATAACAGATAAATGGATAATATTTTACTCGCCCAAGAGAACTTTCATGCCCTGAGGACCAATAATAGTTGCAAATACACATTCATAGCTATGAAAACCAACATGTGTAAAACCTACAATCGAGTATAATGGAGTTTCCTAGAAGCCGTGATGCTAAAACTCGGGTTTTTAGAAAAATAGGTCAAATGGCTTATTTTCTGTATATAAACAGTATCATATTAAGTTCTAATAAATGGAGTACCAAAAGGAAGAATTAAACCGTCCCAGGGAATTAGACAAAGAGATCCCCTATCTCCTTTTCTATTCATATTATGCATGTAAGCTCTTATCTCCCTGCTCAAAGGAGCAGAGGAAGAATCTCGTATTACAGGATTACGAATTACTCAACCAAGCCCGAGAGTTTTCCATCTCCTCTTTGCTGAAGATAGTCTCTTTTTCTATAAAGCAAGCGTCTTACAATGTGCAGAGATTTTAAAAATTATCAAAACCTATGGCGATGCATCTGATCAACAACTAAATCCCAACAAATCCTCTTATTTTTTGGGAATAGAGTTGATCATCAGATCAAAAGAGAAATCAAGAGGGTTGTCGACATAACAAGCGAATGAGGTATGAGAATGTATTTAGGACTACCAAAACAAATATGTGGCTCTAAAAAAATTATTCGCCTATGTTCAAGATCGCCTTAACAACCGTATAAACACACGATCTGCAAAACTGCTTTCCAAAGGAGGGAAAGGTTCTAGTAAAATCATTGGCATAAGCCCTTCCGACATATGTTATGTCATGCTTTCTACTCCCTCAGGGTACTACAGATATACTCAGGAGCGCTATATTCAACTTTTGGTGGAGTTCACGACAAAATAATAGAGGACTACATTAGATCGCCTAGGATAGGATCTGTACTTCCCGAGACCCATATTTAGAGATCTCCACGAGTTCACCCTAGCCCTCCTTGCAAAAAAATTGTGGAAGTTGATCCACTTTCCAATATCTCTCTTTGCTAGAGTATTATATGGACGATACTACCACCAATCATCCCCGATGGTAGATCGTAAGGTCAAATCCCTCTCGTATGGTTGGACTAGCATTATAGCGCTAAACCCCTGCTCAGACTAGGTCTTCAGAAGACTATTTTCTCTGGGTATAATACGAAGATTTGGAGTGAACCTTGGATTTCGGACAAACCGACTCGTTTACCAAGACGCTTAGTTAGACATATCCGATGAGATCCCCATCTTCTGGTTAAAGACCCCATACTACACAACTCACCGGAGTGGAATCACACAAGAATTTGGGAAATATGCTATCCCGAGGATGTCACCCTAATTCTGGGGTTGAAACCTAGTAGAACTTTGAAACTAGACGGTTATGCGTAGAGTTATACAGAATCTGGAATGTATACGGTTAATTCTTGATACAAGTTACTACACAACACAAACCAAAGAAGGCTACAACCCCAAAAAATATCCGAGCCGAGCATCACGGGTCTGCTTAGCAAAGTGTAGAAAATCAAGACCCAAGAAAGTTTCGACACTTTATGTGGCAAGCCTTAACGGGGTGTATAGCCACTTGCCAACGACTGACTTACCGTCACCTTGGAAACGATAAGTGTTTTCCTAGATGTGGTGCACCAGAGGAAATAATTAACCATATGATTTTTGAATGCCCCCGACCTTGTAGGTGAGGACCTTATCAGACTATTCGTCCCTTCTGGGTTATTTCCCGAGTACATCTCTATACCAAAATATGGATTTTCTATTTTGGACGACAAAAGAAAAGGGTCCCCCCAAACCACAAAGGGATACATTCCCGTGGATCAACTGGTTCATTTGGAAGGCTAGGAATGACAAGCTCTTCAATGGGAAGAATGTATCATCTCCGATTACGCTCGAGGTAGCCCAGTTAGAGGAATGCGCGAATTTAGCTAGAGAAAAAGATGAAGGGGAGGAAGGAAATACTACCAAGATTGAAGATGCCATCCGACTCGAGTACCCACATATCCTGATCTGCCAAGTGGACGCATCTTGGACAAACCAAAGGCCCACCAGCGGCCTCCGATGGTGTCTCACTAACACATCATGTCAAACACACACATGCAAGAGGGATGCCGAAAAAGCCTCTACATGCAGATTTTGAGGGACTCCTCTAGGCGATGTATTGTCTTATTTAGAAACGTGTACATAGGGCCCGATTTGAGATGAATTGCTTAAACTTATTGATGATGACTGACGATCTGATAGATTGGCCAGCTTTCCTGTCTGAGTTAGATCACGTCGTAGAACTTAGAGAATATTTTATTTCCTCTCAGTTGATATTCCTCGTTCTTGTAATGTCTGTGCCGAAGCCCTTGCAAAAGCGGCACGAGCACGTAATCATATCTTTTTCCATGTAGATCTCGGTGAATCGGTAGATAGTACTCGATTTCGGAATGTTTCCATCGACCAAATATGATTTAATATATGGAGCTTGTTGACAAAAAAAAAAAAAAAGAAGAGAATTTAATAATGAAGAAAAAAATCTTTGGAGAAGGGTTTCTTTACCCTTTATCGCCGTTTCCCATTTTACCATTTTTTATTTCTCTTTTTACATTTTTCTCAACAACCTAAGGCGAACGAATTTCATCCTGCTAGTAATTAATTTTTATATTGCTTCTTTTTCACAGGTCTTGATTCTCAGTGTTGGTTAGTTGAATTGTAAATTCGTTTGTATTTTTTGGTTTCAGTTTTTTGTCCCTGCATTTAACCAGATCTCTACTGGAAAAGCTTTCGGAGTTTACAATTTTCATTCTTGTTTCCCTCGAAGTCGGAAAGTTCATTGGTTTAGTTTATCTCCTGAAACAACCAACTTTTTTTTTTAATAATTCATCCGTTATTATTCCCATAAATAATACCCCTCAATGATTAATTCAACATCAAACAAATCAGCGGAAAACATATAATCAACTAAACCAGATAATCCAAATAAGTCGATTAAACCAACAAACCATAATCAAACATCAATTTCAATTCAAACATAATCCAGCCTTTCTAGCAACCTAGCATCCGGTTGCAACATATAAATAAAAGCCCTATCATCCTCTCTTATTGCCTTGATTCCACGATCACACTTTATCTTTACGTGCAAAAAAAAATGGAAAAACGAGTTGCGTGAGTATTATCACAAACACTCAGTGAGACAGTCATCCCGTCTACCAGTTACATAATAAGGGAAAGAATGCCAAAACTACGCGATCAATCATCAATCAACAAAGTTCAAATTACCGCAATTAGAACAAACAACAAAATTCAGCAATGCAAAAGATGGTGTCGATCGACACACCACCACAGTGTCGATCGACAATACCATACGAAACACAAAAATCACAACTGGGTGTCGATTGAAACCACCACCAAGTGTCGATCGACACACCTTTCACAAACTCAATTATCGCGAAGACAAAAGTGGGTGTCGATCGACACTCCCTCTAGGTGTCGATCAACACTTCTCGCAGAAACCAGAATCGAGTCCAATCCTCACCCGACTCGGTTCTGTTTCATCATACGAGTCAATTTCACAAAGAAACAACACAATAAACACACGAAAATCACAGAACAGCAATCAAAACCATAACAAATCCACCACAATTCAATTAATCGATAACCTAATACTTTATTCCCATAACCACGATCACACAAGCACGTCAAATACGGATTGAATGAAAAGAATGAGATGAATTCACGAAAAATCAGACTCGAGACCACACCGAACTTCTGATTTTCTCATTAAAACCACAAGGAATTGACCCTCGATTCTTCCCCAACGCAAAACTCTAACAAACGAGCCTAAGAACACCGAAAACGTTCGATTTAAGCCTTTTTCTCTAAAAAATCCTCAAATCCACCAATTTCTCTTCTCTGCCACGATAAAACAAGAGGATGCACGAGTTATAAACCTCGTACCTAGGGTTCCGCACCCTTAACTGGCCAAACCGAGAGATTTAAAATTGAACCAAAACTGGTTAATTAACTTGGTGTCGATCGACACCCCTTACCAAAATTCACATTTTGGTTTCGGGATATTACAACTCTCCCCCACTAACACTGGATTCGACCTCGAATCCGCCAAACCGTCTACCAAAGACCAAAAAACACCTGACCCCACCGGCCAGCAACACCTGAGATCAACACTATAACCCCAAAACCCACCTCTAGTCCTATGTTTATACGCACGCTTCAGACATTTATTATCTTTAACTCATTAACACATGGGAACCACCATCCCCTCGAGAGAACCACCATCTCTGAACACCTATACTGAGAACCACCATCCTAGATAAGTACACAGGAGAACCACCATCTCCTTCACAAGTACCCAGGAGAACCACCATCTCCTAACTCAAATACACAAGAGAATCCTAAAATAATGAGTCATTCGGGGACACCTCGCCCTTAGGGAAAAATAAATTATAAATGCATTTAAACATTTTGGACAAGGACTACCACATGGTCCACAACCGATATTCCCTTACCCGGAATATTTACACAAACGTGACCAACCACTGGTCAACATTAGACAACACACATATAAGAAGAAGCACTCTATTTATAAAACAACTAAATATAAAAAAACTCCATCTTATAAATCTCTAAAAATGTATAACGTTACAACGCAAACGAAATACATGCAACAAAAAAACAATAGCACCACGCTAATATTGAAACCAGAACCACAAAGAAAAGTAAAGCTCAAACTGCGACCTGCTTGTCGAACCACTTCCTGAACTTTAAATTCATCTTTGCCTCTGGCTCCCAAGTCTCCTCTTCTGTACCACTACAGTCCCACTAGACTCTCAGTAACGGTATCCTCTTCCGACATAGAACCTTGTCTCTCCTCTCAAGGATCCTCACAGGTCTCGCCGCTGCAGATTAATCTGGCTGAAAATCCTCCGGAATCTTAGCCACCACCTCCTCCAATTCATGCAGGCACTTCCTCAACATCGAGAAATGAAACACCTTATGAAATGCCTTCATAATCAGAGGTATTTCTCACCGGTAAGCCACCGGTCCAACTCGCTCCACCACTGTGAACAGACTAATAAATCTTGGACTTAGCTTATTCTCTGAAATCGATCTGTTGGGGCCTCACAACATCGCCATCTTAAGATACACTCTATCTCTGATCGCGAACTCCAACTCTCTGCGCCTCTTATCGGCATAACTCTTCTGCCGATCCAGAGCCTCCTTCATGTTCAACATTAAGACACATATATTCTCTGTCGTCTCCTGAACAAAACTGGCACCAAAATAACTCCTCTCCCCCACTTGGGTCCAACATAATGGTGTCCTACATGGCTTCCCATATAACGCCTCATAAAGAGCCATCCCGATACTCGCCTGAAAGCTGTTATTAAACGGGAACTCAGCGAGGCATAAGTGATCCACCCATTGACCATCCCAATCAAGCACACACATACTAAACAGATCCTCCAATGTCTGAATAATCCTCTCTGATTGCCTATCAGTCTGCGGATGATATGTTGTACTCATATGCACCTTAGTGCCCATCTCAGAGTGAAAGGCTTTCCAAAACTCAAAAGTGAACTTGGGATCCTGATCTGACACTATACTTGCTGGCACTCCATGCAGCCTCACGATCTCCTTCACATATTTCTTAGCGAAAACCGTAGCTCCATCGGTATTTTTAATGGCCAGAAAATGTGTTGACTTAGTCAGATGGTCAACTATCATCAAAATAGCATCATAAGTCCGCGAGTTTGGTAATCCGACCTCAAAATCCATCGTGATCATATCCTACTTCCACTTTAGAATATGTAAACTCTGCAAATTACCACTCGGATCCTGATGCTCTACTTTCACTAACTGGCACGTATCGCACTTCGCGACCCAGTTAGCTACATCTCTCTTTATCCCGACCCAATGATAATACCGCTTAAGGTCATGATACATCTTAGTAGCTCCTAGATGAATCAAGAACATGCTCGCATGGCTCGCATGAGCCTCTCGCTAAATCTCTTGCCTCAACTCCTCAAACCAGCCCATGCACAAGAATCGTCCCATTCGCAGAGGCCTGATACTGAGAACCATTTGCCCTCGATGCATCGATCAAACTCTGATCACTCTCCTGAGCCACTCGAATCTTACTCAGAAGGTCTGCCTGATCAGCCGCTTCTAAACCCAAATGCTCATGCGAAATAGCATATAAACGCAATGTGCTAATCTCGCTCACTAGTGCCTGATAGCCTATCTTTTGAATTGCTAGTACTGCCATTCGTAATGCTTCTGCTTGTGCTTTAAGAGGTGAAGTCAGTGGTGGTAGAGATTCTGATCCTTGAAGGATTTGTTGTTGTTGACATGTAAGAGACTATGCAATCCCCACACAGTGTCCCTCTGAAGCCCAAGATGCATCTACAAAACAAAGAAACTGTGAGTTGAGGTTCAAGGAGGCAGGATGAACATTTTGAATGATATCATGTTGCACACTATCTTGAGATTCTTCCCAAAGCTGTTTTGCCATGGAGGCTCTATTTATGACTATGGGAATAACTTCTCTAAAATTGTTGAAGATCAATTTGTTCCTCATTTTCCAAATGTTCCACATAATGAAAGGAAATAATCCAGCTTCATAGTTCTTTTGACCGGCATTAATTAGGAAATAGTGCAAATTACTGCTCAGAGAGCTTTCAATAAATTGTTCACCTGAAGGCGTTGGCAAAGGCGCTAGCTCCCATATTTCTCTTGATACTCTGCATTTAAATATCAAGTTATTAGTTGTTTCTTCAAATTCACCACATAATGGGCAAGTCTTATCTATATTAAACCCTCTGCGAGATAGGTTAACAAGTACTCGAATACTTGAGTGAATAACTTTCGAGCATAATTTTTTCAATTTTTGGGGTGCTTCTAGCTTCTATATCTTGTTATATAAAGGTTTGACTTTGGTTGAACCGTCATCTAAATTCCTGAGAAACTTGATGCACAGTTTCTCAAATAGTGTTGGAAATGGTATCCTAACTTCACATTATATTCACCATATTTTGAATGAAGCCATATAAGGGTGTCACTTACTTAGGTTAAACTCGGCTTGATTGCTTGAATCAAAGTGGAGTCCGCAAGATTTACCTGTTGATCCTGTGAATTCCATTGCCCTGTGCCTGAAAGAAGTAATTCATTTACTAACATGTCAGGGTATGTAATAGATCCTAAACCTTGAGCAGGCCTAGGCTTAACCTAATTCAGCCAATTATCCTTCCAAACCCTTATATTCTTCCCAATACCTACCACCCATATAGTTCCTTATCTGAGTAATTCTTAACTTTGAAGAATACTTCTCCAAGCGTAACTCATGCATCTATGAGGGATAACTTCTAAAAAGCTACTTTTATGGTAATATTTTGCTTTGAGCACTCTTGCTAGAAGGGAATTTGGAGAAGTTAAAAGCTTTCATCCCTGTTTTGCTAGTAGGGCTATATTAAAATTCCTAACATGCCTAATGCCTAAACCTCCGTCCTGCTTAGAATTTGTTAACTTATCCCAAGCTACCCATGCTATTTTTAATCTTATTTGAGTCCGTAGACCACCATAATTTCTTCATGGCTTGTGTTATTTGATTTATGATCTTATTGGGAAGTAAAAAGCAAGACATAACATATGTAGGCATTGCCGTAATGACTGCTTTCAAAAGAACTTCTTTTCCAGTAGGAGATAATAATTTAGAGTACCAACTTTCCATTTTATGGCGAATCTTCTGAGAAATATATTCAAAGGATTCATTTCTATTTGTTCCTATATGATCCGATAATCCTAAATACTTCCCAAATCCTCACGTCCTACTAATCCCCTCTAAATGTTTGATTCTATTTTGCAAGGAAAGTGACACACCTTTGCCAAATTTTATTGTTGAGTTTTAAAAGTTTACTGCTTGCCCTGAAATGTGCTCATATTGCTTTAGCACCTCCATGAGATTTACACATTCCTCCTCAGTTGCCTTGAAAAATACAAGAGAATCATCTGCAAAGAAAAGATGTGGATAGCAGGACCCGATCTTGAAGCTTTAAACCCATGTATAGAATTTTGTTGTATACTCTTTGCAATCAAGCATGATAAAGCCTCTGTGCATATAAGGTATAAATAAGGAGATATATGGTCCCCTTGTCTAATACCTCTTTGGGGGTTGATTTTTCCAGTAGGTACTCCATTCAGAAGAACCGAATATGATACTATTGTGATACACTTCATGATTCAGCTTCTCCATTTTTGACAAAAACCCATCTTCTCCATCACATCATCAACAAATCTCCATTCTACGCGATCAAAAGCTTTTGTTATGTCTAACTTTAAAGCCATAAAAGGTTGGGTTCTCTTTTTAGATCTCAAGGAATGTACCAACTCATGGGCTATTAAAATGTTATCCGTTATACATCTACCCTTAATGAAAGCAGATTGATTTTCAGTAATGATCACATTCCATAGGTTCTTGATTCTTTCAGCTAGGATCCTTAAGATGATTTTATAACCAACAGTGCAGAGGCTAATAGGTCTATAATATTTAATTGTAGATGGAGATTCAACTTTAGGAAACAAGCAGATTTGAGTATGATTAAGAGATTCCTCTAGGTATTGCTGATCAAAAATAACTTTATATAATTAAAAAGACCTTGCTTAATTGTTTCCCAGTGATGTCTGAAGAAGCCTCCATTTAATCCATCACTTCCTGGTGCTTTGTCTAGATTAATAGAAAAACAGCTTTATAGATTTCCTGTTCTGAAACAGGAGCTGTCAGATTACGGTTCATTTCTTCGGTAACAGTTAGAGGAATACCTTCTTGAATCTGTGGAGAGATAGGGTCTTGTGTAGAGCTGTACAGATTGGAGAAGTATTGTTGGATTCCATCTTAGTATGAACAACTCCTTCTTGATCTTGTATTGAAAGAATTCGATTGTAGCTTCTTCTCTGCTTAGTCTTCTCATGAAAATACCTTGTGTTCTTATCCCTTGCTTGCAACCATAATATTATACTCTTGTTTCTCCAATATTCTTCCCCAATCTATATTTTAACTTAGGCTTCTTCTTTAGAGAACCAATGTAGGAGAAATCCAAAGTTGGGGCAGCATAAGCTTGATGAAGTTGTTCTTGAAGTTCCTCTATATTTTTTTGTGAATTATATGAATGCTTTCTTCTCCAGCCAGCTAAATCTTCTATACAGTGATTCAGGGCCTGACTGAATTTTTCCGGTGGCAATTGGGAACAATGCTGTTGCCAAATTTTTTTAACAAGGTTAGAAACTTCAGATTCTCTCCTCCAGTGGTTATCATACATGAACAACTTCTTCCCTTTCCACTTCCTGTCCTCTGTTGATAAAAGCAGTGGCCTATGATCTGATCTTATCCACTTTAGCAGCCTCACGTAAGCTTTAGGGAATAAATCCTGCCAGGATGCAGTGACCATTACCCTGTCTAGCTTACATTTCACTGAGTGTTTGTGTCTATTTCCGGCCCATGTAAATATTCCACCACATGTTTTTACCTCTTGCAGGCCCAAACTACTTACCAAAGCGTTAAAACACTCAAACGAGGCTACATGTCTGCTAGGTCCTCCCTGCTTTTCACTATTGTCCACAATATCATTGAAGTCCCCCATAACTACTCTAGGAAGGCATCTATATATACCTGCCTCTACCATACTACACATTTGTTCCCATAGTCTCCTTTATATAAAAGGGAGAGAATTGTTGGCTTCTTAAGTTGTCCACGTCAGCAAAAATCCAGCAATTTAATCATCAATTATATTCAACCAATAAAATGCTCTTAAAATGACATGTCATCAACAATCACACGTTAAGTTTCTGATTAAAATTAAAAACAGAAAGGCCACAAAACTCATTTCCATTCTGAGGCCCAACCTAGGGGTGGGCAAACGGGAATATGAGACGAGATCTCACAGGAACGGGATTTATGGGAATAGCAAAATACGTTCCATTTAAAACTCGGGACGGGAACGGGATATAACGGGATGAGACGGGAACGGTACGGAAAATCCCATAGAATAGCCGGATTCAAAAATTAGATTAAACGATGCTTCAATTTGCAAATATGTATATAACATTTTTTTTTTATCTTATCCAAATCATGTTCGAAATTGAAGGAAAAAAAAAAGAAAAACTCAATTGCTTTCCATAAAAGTTAAAATTTTAAATAAAAAACCATAATCGTCATATTGAATCAAACTTAAACCACATATATATCACAAATTAAAGCATAAATTAAACAATATTAAGTTTTTTACAAGTATGTTGTATCATTCTTCACCCACATAATATAATTTATCATCCCATTCAAGAAAATAATACATATTTATATATATATAAACGGGATTTTGGATATTCCGTTCCCGTCCCGTCTCGCCCCGGTCCCAATCGGAAATTAAAAAAACTTGTCCCATATGGGAATACGGGAAATATATAGGACGGGAATTCGGGAACGGGTACGGATACGGGACGGAACGGGATGGGACGGAAATTATGCCCACCCCTAGCCCAACCCATTAAAAATACAACTCTTTCTTCTTTCTCTGCCTGCTGGAACCTGCAACAACAACTGACCTCCACAGAAGCCCTAAATCAACCTTCCATCTCCTCTCCTTTACGGTTCCAATCTTTCACCTCCTCCGTCTTTAAGCCCACGGTTACATAAACTGCTCCACTTCTCTCACTTTTAACACCCCAATTAACCACTCTAACTTGTAGTAATGGCTCCTCCATTTGCCGCAACCACTAAATCCTATATATATATAACCACTTATCTCAAACATAGCTCTCACATCTTGTTCCTCACTCAAAACGTATGTTACGCTACCTAATCTCTTCAATCAGCTATGGCCGTAAACCATGGTTCTTTCAACGACATCCAATCTGGCTTGTGCTGAGAAGAACTGGTCTTCAGGCTCATCACAATTTCATATCTATGCTCTGTGAAATTCCCAGAAGAACAACTTTTGATCAGACTCAGAAAACAAAGGTTATAAATGATGAAATCTCAAACGAAGGTTTAGAATAACAGTAACAATCACATTTTCTGTCGATTGCTTTTTATTTATTTTGTCTTTCGTTATTTCAGGCATATTGCAACACATTATAGACATCAAGAACCACTTGGAGAGATTTAGGTTTTCAGAGACCATTTCGACATCCATGATAATGTTAATCAACTTTAACTGTCTTTATGAAATCTCTCTTTTGAATGGCGCCTCTTAAAGAAATTTTGTTATCATCTTCTCTGTTTCATAGATTCACTCCGAGGACTAACACGAAGACACCTTCGAGCCCATGTCTTTGTCTTTTTCATACCTCTGAGGTAGCAACTCAAACACAAAAAGCTTTTTATCTAATGTATCGGTACACAGAACGTCTATATAAACATCCTAATATATCTCTTTTGTAATTTTACATAAAGTAATGAAGCAAAAGCAACTCAACGTCGAAGCTATTATCTCTGCGTTAAATAAGCAGTTAAATAAGCAGTATACGAGCATGAAGAATGAACTGAAGCTTGAGTTAGTTGATTTACTCATACAAAGCACGTAAGATCATCGTCTCAATTTTGCATATCGGACGGGTTTTCTGTTTGGCTTTCTAATTTCTTTATTTGATACTGCTTAGTTATAAATTTATGTTTTGTGGACTAGAAACCATTGCTCTTTAGACGAGAAAGCAATAGAGGATGAAAGATTCTGCATCACTGTGACAGTACTCGAAGCGGCCAAGTATTCCGTTTTATAACTCGATGATGTTCGGTCGTTTCTTGAAACTTTTCTTCCCATGCTAGAGATGACTGATTGGAGCCGAAGCCATCCTGATAATATCCGTCAATGCTCCTTGATGTATGGAACAGACGCTGGATGAAGCATTTTCCTATCTGTTAGTATTTGGTTTTTTTACTATTTCTTCATCTAACATCTTCTAAAGTATCAAGACTTTTTTAGGCTTTTGTAGAATTTGGAGTCCGCTATCTCAGACACCGCTAAGACGATATTACGGGAACATATGCTTTTTGTAGCTAATTTTGTCTCTGTTACTGGAGAGTTTGTGGCATTAGACGCCAAAGGTTGGAGTAAACAAAAACAAGTCGAGTCCACGCCTGCACCGTTTACTCGAGCATGCTTCTCGGTATGTAACTGACACCTGAATTTCTTATGTTTTGTCAAGCTTAGATAGATTTGATTTGACACTTAATACTTGCTTAATCGTTCCAGAGCCCGAGTCAATGATTTCTGAAAGTTGGGAGTTCAAGGATCTATGAAGCGACACCAAGGATCTATTTATTATAATTTCAACAAGTAGGACCAAAGTGATAAGTAAACAACAATTATTTATGAGAGTCTAAAAATAAAGAAATCTAGCGGCTGATTATATCTCATCCGTACGCTTTGCTTACAGAGTTTATATCTCAACTCTTCACTTGACACAACTTCTTCTTCTCATGTGAATTGAAAGAATGAAATCAATCCTCTGTAAACCACATTTCTGTCTAGCTGATATAGTAAAAATGATGAGAAAAATAAACCGAGAAATACGTTGTATTGATAATCGAATTGCCGTTCCTAAAACAACAGTCCATAATTTAGATACCGATCCCTCCGATAAGGAGAAACGAACCAGTATAAAGATCAGAGTCTCACCGGAAAATGTAAACGACGATGAAAGAGAAACAAGTTTTTTCAAAAGAAAATTAATTATGAGCTAACATGTGCTCTTAGAATTCCCCGTGTTTGCGAAATATCCTTTTCTTCTATCTTCAAATTACTTCTTATAATTCCCTCAACTTCCGAATTGATCAAAAACAACCCACTGAAACTCAATTACTTCAGATACTCCATTTCCTGTAACACTAGCACACCTACGTTCCTGACCAATGATAAAAACAAATGCACTTTTTTTCAGGAACCAAATCAAAACATAAGAGATAAAACCAAATAACAAGCCCTAATGAGACAAGGTCAATTCATCGAGCAATATCGCAAGTATGTCAAGCAAATTTACTTTTTTCCAATGATTAGCCCTTAGTAGGATCATTGGGCATAAATGGTATGGGAGACTTGGATCACTGATCTGAATCTTAGAATTCCTGGGCACCGATGGTAAGCTTGCGTGATAAGCACACTTGCACGGTTCCTTTCGTTCAAATGTAGTCAATTACAAGGTCCACTAATAGTACGAGGCCGAGGCAATAAATTTTCCAAAAATAACAACTAATATTCTTTACAACAGTACGTTAATGAAACTTAATTAAAACAAATTACCCAACTCCCACGAAAAAAACAAAAAACATCTATTAAAACGAACGAATCTTAAACAAATACAAAATAACAAAAAATGGTTTTTGTAGAACTACAAATAGCAATAAAACTAAGGTGAATTGGTTACTTATAAAGTTATGAAAATAGTACATAATAGTTATTTGTGCTAATTCCGCAAAATTTATTGTCAAATGATTTTGAAACCAAAAGCTTCCAATGACCATATATCTAACTATAAATTATTGAATTACCAACAAAAAAAATTTACCGGTCTAATAAATATACAACTTAAAAACAAACAAAATTTAAACTAACATTCACTGTAAAACCACACTTAGCATTCATATTTGTAATTGTGCCCTGTTTTGTTTCAGCGAGAGTGGAGAATATTCAAAATCATACCAAAAAAGTTATTGAATACTTTTTTATATCACATGGCATACAATGCAATAGTTCCTCCATCAAACATGTTCTCTTGAAAAATAGTTACAAATATTAGTTTCTACCATACAAGTAATGTTAACGTAATTTCCTCTCCAGGAAAGATCCAATATCATAGTTAAATACTTAGAATCATTTGAAAGAGAGAAAAAAAATACCAAATCAATCCACTACATATCCTATAAAAATAACTAAAACTTTTAAATACAAATTAAAAATTACAAAAGAAGCATCATAAAAAAATAAAAAATGAAATTTTAATTTTTTAAAGTTTTGTATATAACTAAAAAAAATTATGATCAATAAATTCCAAACACTCAATGAATAAAAGATTTTAAGAGAGAAAAATAAGCATAAACGTTTAAATGATACAAAATCAGAATCACTACCATGATATCATTTTATTCATACCAAAATAGTTATGAATTTGAATATGAAACCAAAGTCAATTTGAGTCGATATGAAGCTTTGTTTCCAACCACAAACAATACACCACATCTTAAAATACATTACCACGAAATCAATATTTTTTACCAACACAATACAATAACAGATAGGGAAAACATAAACAATCAAAAAAATATTCATACAAATATATAACACTATTATACGAAACATAGTTACGAATAACATCAATTTTTTAAAACAAATCATTTACAAAAGTTTACCACCCAACCCACGCGTAGCGTGGGAAACCCCTAGTTCATTTAAATAAAAGAAAATGTGAATATTTACTGAATTTGCACAATTAATTAGATGTTATTGACGGGAATAAATAAATAAGATGTTTATTGGGTCAATAAAACCAATCCTATAATGTATGAATAAGCATTAAAAGCCCAATCCACGAGGTCCATTCAATTAGGGTTTCACATCAAAAAGTTGTCTATTTTCAGCCTCTTCTCTCTTCTCCACCTTTTTTCCCAGTCGGAAAATTTTCCTCATCTCCTTTTAAGGTTTTGCAACAGAGAGAAAGAGAAACCATGGCGGCGAAACAGAGAACGCCTAAGGTTAGCCGAAACCCTGATTTGATCAGAGGAGATGGTAAATACTCTAGATCTCAGATGTACCATAAGAGAGGTTTATGGGCTATCAAGGCCAAAAATGGCGGTGTTTCCCTCGTCACGACTCACGACGTTAAATCGACGGTTGATTCTCCGGCGGATAAGCCACCGAAGTTTATCCAGCTGAAGATGTTAAGAAACCTCTTGCCAATAGGCGTAAGCCAAAACCAACCAAGCTCAGGTATTTTAACCTGATACACTGTCTCTTGGCTCGATTTGTAGTCTATGTGTGTGGATTTAGTTGTATTAGATTGTAGGAATCCGCTTGAAAATGTTGATTTCTAGTGTTTTTGGAATATATGTGGAATTTGTGAAGCTTACATTGTTCTGTTTCCTGGATTTTGTTAGTGGAGAGGTTAAGTCAAATGGTGAAATGTTCAAAATCTTTGTGAATCTATTGTCTAGTTTGCTTATTGTTGTTATAAACAAACCCAATGTGATTTTATTGGTATATCTGAAGAGAATGAGACATTAGTACCTGCAATCTCTTCAATTTTTCTGAATTTTGTTGCAGATCCAACATCACCCCAGGGACAGTGCTGATTATCCTTGCTGGTAGGTTCAAGGGCTAGAGAGTTGTCTTCTTGAAGCAAATTCCCTCTGGTTTGCCTCGTTACCGGTGAGTGTTTCTTTTATCTGCTCTCATTACCTTATGCCATTGTCTATCTTTAACCTGAATCTTTCTTCTGTTGTTGACTTACAGGACCATTCAAGATCAATGGTGTTCCTTTGAGACGTGTTAATCAGTCCTACGTCATTGGTACTTCCACAAAGGTTGAAATTTATGAAGTTACCCTCAATAAGTTCGGCGATAAATACTTTGGCAAGGTTGCCGAGAAGAAGAAGAGTGAAGGAGAGTTCTTTGAGTCAGAGAAAGAGGTAATAATATTCCCTCAAATGACAGTGGCTATTGAACTTTAATCTTGAAGAATAGACAGTTAAAGTTGTACCAAATCAAAACATGTGATGTGATTGACCTAACATCTCTCTTGTGCAGGAGAAGAAGAAGATTCCAGAAGAGAAGAAAGACGATCAGAAAATCGTGGACGTAGCTTTGATCAAAGCCATTGAAGCAGTTCCAGAGTTGAAGACTTACCTTGGTGCAAGGTTTTCATTGAAGCAGGGAATGAAGCCACATGAGCTTGTTTTCCAGATTTCACAACCTTTGTTTGAGGTTTCCAGAGTTTGTCTCCTTTAAACACTTGTCTTGTCTCTATTGTTCACCAAACCATAGACATAAATTTTTGGCTGCTACAATCTATATCTTCTATTTTGTTATATGGATAAACAAATGGATCTTGTTTTTGAATGTTAGCTTTGAAGCAATATTTCTCTACCAGAGTTATGATATATCTTTGATACAAACTTTAACCAAAGATGAAAAAAATGCAACAACAATTCTCACTAGTTTTGTGGTAAATTGTCTTGTTGATTAAAATTCTGTTAAACAAAAACTTCTCTTTAACAACTACGAATTTTACATTAATGGATGTTATATATTTCAAGAATCATTCTAGATTTCTATTGGAAAATCAACTATAAGAACCTCGACAATCCTCTACTTCGTCGATTGTCTCCTTTAGGGACCAAGCTATGGCAAGACTGATGCAATAAAGGACTAGAGTTGGGTAAGAAAACATGGAGAGGTACTTCCATTGATGAACAATGGCTTTCAAGATGCTAAGTTGACAACCTTTGCAACTCAAACAATATTGATAAGAACATTCTTCGGGGACTTGGTTTTGCTGATACTGATGTCTCCAACTCCATTGGCCTGGCTTATCAAACATCGTCATGTCCCCACATCCTTGCGGCTGCATAATATGCAACCATGTATAGTTTCATATGAGAAAAACGGTTCAAACATATGTTTATTAATAGTAAAAAGATTGAAATAGTTACCCAAACATTGCTGTTTTTGCTGGCATTGAAATTATAGTCATGTTTGTGAATGATAATTTCAGTTACGGTTTGAAACTTTTCCCGAGAGACGAGCCGGCAAAGCAACTGTTTTACTGATTCTTGGCGATGCCGAAAGAGATGTTGTAAACGAAGCATTTGATTGAGAAAGAAGATACAATGATTATGACCACAATCATACCGTAGAAGAAAAATACGAAAAAGGCGTTTAGAGCAGCAGCAAATTTCGTATAGACCGGTTTGTGGAATCAGTAAAAGGATCAGACCGATTAATACGAATTGGCCCGGGGTTTCTTGGATGCAAGTAGCCACTGTTGCTTTTTGGTAAAGGCCTGCTGCCATCATTGTGAGGTCTATACAGATCAAGATTATAGTCGTCATTGTTAGCAATCCTGATCGTAGTTCTGACATTTTTGAATTTGACAAAACCCTGAAATTCAAGAGGATTAAAACCACAAGTTTATTGAAGTTTTTGTTGTGTTAGAGAAACCTATTTGTTTTTGGTTTGTTCGTTGTCAAGGTAATAATTAAAAAAAAAAAAAAAAATATATATATATATATATATATATATATCTTTGTTTTGTTTAGGACAAATTTTGGGAGTTAAACGGTATTTGTCTGTTTGGAGCAAGTAGCTCACTATTTATTTTTCAGTTTTTTTTAACTCAGTTACAGGTTCGGTTGGATCCAAGTGGTGACAACAACTTGAGACTAAAACCAAAACACATATGATAGGCAGAGAGCTTACGTGCAGGAGAAGTCTCCTGCCCAGAAGAAGAAGAATTCAGAAGGCTGAGTCATGGTTACACGTCACAGGTGGTGGATAGGATTTATGCAACGGTCAGGAGCGAGTACCGTCAATAAAGTTGCTAAGAGAGAGTCTATTTTAGTAGTGTGTGTGGTTTTATCGTTTTCCTCATCAAAGAGTTGGTCATTGTAGTGAGAGAGAGTAAAGGAGAGTAAGGGACTCCTAAATTTCCCTGAGTGTGTGAGTTTATATTTGGGTAATTCATTTGAAGTTTCAGTAATCAAAGTATTATTTAATAAAAGAGTGTTCTTGGTTACATTTGCTTAAAAGATTACAAGTAAATCGTAACACCATACTCTTTTTACACATTCTAAACCATTTCCTCTAAGGAACGGTGATAAAAGTGTAAAATCTTTTGCTCATCTAATGCAATTGAAAATGTAGGTTTCAGGCAAGGGACTTTGTTGGTCATAATTCGAGGGGAGTGTTCTTTGTAGCCCAACATTTTGTTCAAAGCTCCAACATAAACTTTAACGCTCGATACAACAATGTCCATCCCTGCTCCGGTTCCACTGCAAGAACACAAACGCGATAATTTTTCTTTAGTTCCTAGATCGGACGCTTATATTAGCTTTAACAAGGATGATGAAGAAGGTAAAGTGAATTTACCTGAAAGTTCTTTGAAGAGATTCACCAGTTACCGCGTTTGTTGATGAGTAGTTGTTGTCTCCACGGATTAGAACCCGTGTAGTTGCGATAACATCAATGCCTTCTGTCACTGCATTCAATGAGTACTCAAGCAGGGTCGTGGATTCCTGAATACGAAAAGCCGAATGATGTGAAATAAAAAGCGTAATCATTGATATATATATAACTAACACTTAACCCTAGCGAAAGAAGTACCTTAACAATAAGATCAACTGCCTTGTAAGATGCATCCACAGGTCCAGTTCCATTAGAACAAGCTACATGCTCTTTGCCATCATAATCAATAAGTTTTACAGTTGATTTTGAGAGACCGAGAGTTCCACAAGTTATCTACATTAATCAAAATAAGATTTGGCTAGAAAGAAGACGAAAAGAGAGAAAACAAGTCACATGTCCAGGAGTGTCCACACGGCCTCTGGCTGAAAAATTTCATCAGATACTAACGCTATTAAGTTAGCATCAGTTACTCTCTGTATCACAAAGTAACAAAGACAACCAGGAGACACTACACGAATGGGGTTAAATGTTTGGAAAATTCAGGAACACTTCTGAAACAAGTTCTTAGTACCTTTTTCATTTGAAACGCCAGAAAAGGTTGCTTAGCTACACATCATCTAATTAATAACCGAGCTGAAAATGAAAAAAATATTTTTTTTACAAGGATGGTAGTAGTGAGTATGGATATGGGTAAAGATTATCATGTACCTCAATCAAACGGTCTTTTAGTGCATGCCGCCCACTGGACAAGATAAATAAATAAGCATCAATTTGAACAAGACAAGCTCATTTGGATTAACAGACTGAACAAAAAAAACTTTCATACCTAACACAATCCTAGCTTCATTTGATCGCTCAAGTCCGATCTCTTGGGGGATCATAATTTCATATGTACCCTTATGTTTCAGCAATCCATCCAAAATAGAGAGAAGGGACAGTAAGTAAGCTTTTTGCAAAAACTGATATTCCAGACTAGGAGAGATACACACTTGTCTCATTTAAAGAAAGAGAGCGAGAATTTAGTCAAAGAAACAATATAAATAGGATAAAGTACACTTGGATCATGCGCAAAGGCGTTAGCTCTTACAATAGCCTTATGAGGCTACCGGTTTACTCTTCAACCTAAGCAAATGAAATTAACCTTACAACTGAATATCTACAAACTCTTTTTGATTCTTCAAAAAGAAAATATGCTTGTGAAGAATGAAGTTCAAAATGTGTACCATCTTGCTTGTCATAACAAGTATCAATTCCATGATCTCCAGGGCATTTTATCGCCATCACAACCCAGGAGTATTGGCTTTAATATCAGCAATCAACTGACCAAACTCACTAGGCAATGTTATACCAACAATATCAGGTATATTCAGAGTCGTTGCTCTAGCTTTTATCACTTCACCAAGCTTATGCTTCAAATGAATATTCTTCTTTGCTCTTGTTAAGCTTATGCTTCAAATGAATATCACTCGTAGCTTATGGATCCTAGGTCGTTTAGCATACTTGACAGCTTTCCAAGCCGTTTCGATATCCTTCTTGTTACATCTCGAGAGTCCACATATCACAACAACATATCCAAATTTGATGGAGTTACAGTTGCAGAACCGGAACGAAGATCATCAAACCGGACAAGAAAACCAAACCGGAAATACTTATCTTAATTTTATCTATTCTTGTTTATGTTGCAGTTATTTGTTTCATGTTTAATAACGAGAAGAATGGGTCTTCCTATTGACTAGGAACCACCTTCTCCATCTTTCCACTTTCCGATCATGTAGGAGTTGTTACTCCATTTTCCTTTCCTGTAATTTGCTATTTAAGATAATCAGAAAAGCCAAAAGATGCAATCTTAATTGCCCAAACAACTGTCTTATTACTTTCTTATTGCATTGCAAGTTCGCTGGTTACAATTAGGTGTGATCGACGACGTCTCACCTAGAGCACTAGTGCTTGATCTTGAAATTTCTTTTTCCACCACCACCATTACACGTTAACACCACCAACCACCAAAATTCCACCTAAACAAAAAACAACAAAAGTGTCGATGGCTAACCCCAAAGACATACTGGATAATGTAGAGAGAGGGCTGAGTTTGGTCACGGAGGATTTACACAAGCTCCGGGTGGATCTCAGCGACAGAATTACTGGCCTGGAAGAATCAAACACCGACAGGTATAGGCGACTTGAAGATTCCAACCGAGCCATGACGGAAGCGATGAACAGATTAACAGAGACCATGAACCAAAATCGAGACAATGCACCCCCAGCGCATAGAGGTTACCAACGGAGAGACACCTCCACAGGTTCACCTCAACCGACATATCAAACTTGACTGCCCACGGTTTGATGGCGGAGATCCAACAGAGTGGCTCAGTAAACTTAAGCAGTACTTTGCTTTCCACGATGTTCCTGGAGAGAAGAGGGTTAGCTTTGTGTCGTACCACCTCACGGCTGAAGCAAACGCTTGGTGGCAGGCCACCACCAAGGCACTACGGCTAGATCCTAACACGGCGGAGTGGGAGACTTTTGAGCAGGAACGCTGGGTGCGATTTAGACCATCGGAAGGTGACAACTTTCATGAAGCCTTGTCTAAAATTCGTCAAACGGGTTCGTTCCGAGACTACCAGAAGGAATTTGAACGCTTGATGAATAAGGTCGAGAATTGGTCAGAGGAAGCATTAATGGGTATGTTTCTCAGCGGCTTGAAAGACGTAGTGGCAGATCACGTGTGTATGTTCTCACTAACGACATTACGGACGGTGATTAAATTGCCACGGCTCAAGGATGAACAATTACAAAACAGCGTCGCTCGTTCGTTCCACGAGCACCGGCATCTACAGGTCCGAGCCAACAATCGAATTCCGCTGCGGAAACACCGAAGAAATTGAGTTAGGAGGAGATGAAACGTAAGCGGAGCTTGGGTTTGTGCTTCACTTGCGACACACGGTATACACCGGGACACAAATGTAAGACATCTCAATTGCTACTCATGATCGGGACTGACGCAAAGGACGACGAAGACAAAGAGGTGTTTCACGATATGAGTGAACCGGAGATTACATTACAATCTTCGACCGGCTGGGATTCACCGAAGACGATGAGGGTGGAAACAACGATTAACCGACAGAGGTTGGTGGCTTTGATTGATAGTGGGGCTTCGGATAACTTCATAAGTGATAGAGTGGACAATCGATTAAACCTCAAGATCTCACCCACAAAGCCATTCTCGGTTCGAGTCGCCGATGGACATCCGTTGATATGCAGGGGCGCTTACCACCGCACCACCACGAAGATCGGCGGCGTGACATTCTCCATCGATTCTACGCCCTACCGCTAGCTGGATTGGATGTTGTCCTCGGAGTTCAATGGCTCGAACAGTTGGGCTCTGTTGTTTGCAACTCAAAGGCCCACACACTGGAATTTAAGTGGGCCGAGCAAGTGGTGCGTCTACAAGGCCTGCAACAACAAAAGATAAAAAAAGCCCATTCGGAGGAGTTAGCAAAAGACGCCAAAATGGGCCAGGCCTGTTTTGCCTTAACAGTCCACGAAGAACAAGTGTCTGCCCCTGAAGTCGATGACATGATGCAGCACCTTCTGAATCAGTTCGGCGATGTCTTCCAGACGCCATCGGTGCTACCACCGGCAAGAGACATCGAGCACCACATCACGCTCAAGGAGGGGTCTGATCCGGTCAACGTCCGTCCCTACCATTACGCACATTACCAAAAAGATGAAATTGAAAAACAAGTCCAGGAGATGCTTGATTTCGGTCTCATACAACATAGTTCAAGTCCATTTTCTTCACCGGTGCTCTTAGTGAAGAAAAAGGATGGCTCCTATACCTACGTCAAAGATCGTTTTCCTATACCTACCATGGAGGACATGTTAGACGAATTGCACGGCGCAACGATCTTCACGAAGCTGGACCTCACTGCGGGGTATCACAAGGTGTGAATATCCTCTCGGGATGTTCCTAAAACCGCCTTTCGCACCCATAACGGCCATTACGAATACTTGGTAATGCCTTTTGGTCTCTGCAACGCACCTTCTACATTTCCGTCTCTCATGAACTCGGTGTTTCGGGACCATCTCCGCAAGTTTGTGCTCGTCTTCTTCGACGATATTTTGGTTTATAGCAGATCACCAGCTGAACATGTCCAACACGTGCGAATCGTTCTCGAGCTTCTCCGGTGCCATAAGCTATTTGTCAAAATGAAGAAATGCAAATTTGGGAAACGCGAGCTCGAATACCTTGGCCATATCATCTCCGGTGCAGGTGTCCAGGTCGATCAGAACAAGATAGCAGCAATGACAAGCTGGCCACGACCCACGACAGTCACAAAACTCCGGGGATTTTTGGGACTCACAGGGTATTACCGCAAGTTCGTGAAGGACTACGGACTGATTGCAAGGGAATTGACTAATTTGTTGAAGAAGGGGCGATTTGAATGGTCTGACGAGGCAGACACGGCTTTCCAGAATCTCAAAACCGCCATGACATCCACCCCAACCCTTGCTTTACCAGATTTCAATTTTCCATTCGTCATTCATACGGATGCTTCCGGGGAGGGTATCAGTGTTGTTCTATCACAACACGGGAAACCAATAGCGTTTATGAGTCGTTCTCTCGGTGTGGCAAAACGCAGCTGGTCCACATATGCTCGCAAGATGCTGGCGATTGTCATTGCTATACGCACCTGGTGCACCTATCTCTTGGGCCATCGTTTCACGATCCAAACAGACTAGCGGAGCCTCCGGTATATGCTTGAGCAGCGAATCCTTACACTGGATTAACATAAATGGATGGGCAAGCTGATCGGGTATGATTATGAGATAGTGTACCGACCCGGTTCTGCTATTGCCGCAGCGGATGCTCTTTCTCGCCGCAACGATAGCCCCTGCCTCCACGCCGTCAGTGGCCCACGATCAGATTTTTGGGATTCCCTCCGTCAAATCCAGACTTCGGATCCCTATCTCTGTAAAGTGGGGCTCCGTGCTGACGCTTCTCCGGGTCAACCCTACGCACGACGCAACAACTTACTCTGCTACAACAACCGCGTGGTTGTACCGTCCGATTCACCATTGGTACGCACTCTCTTGTACATGTTTCACAATACACCAACAGGAGGTCACTCGGGGGTTCTCCGTACATTTAAACGGTTGGCGCAACAGTTCTATTGGCCAGGAATGCACAAGTCCGTGAAGGAATACGTATCAGCTTGCGATATTTGTCAACGGGTCAAATCGGATAGCCTCTCACCAGCCGGGTTGTTACAACCCCTTCCGATTCCGAATCAGGTTTGGGAGGATATCTCACTTGATTTTATTGATGGCCTTCCACGCTCCAACTCACACACATCCCTCATGGCCGTTGTGGATCGCCTCACCAAATTGGCGCACTTGATTCCCCTATCACATCCATATACGGCAAAGACGGTGGCAGCTAAGTTCACAGACTATGTGGTGAAGCTCCATGGCATTCTGCGTTCGATAGTCAGTGACCGAGACCCGCTGTTCGTGAGCGATTTTTGGAAGGAATTATGGCGTTTATCGGGTACCTGATATATCATGGTTTTTACCCGATTTTAACCATGATATAACCGGGTTTATATTAGTATTTGTGGTATTTTGTATGTATTTTGCAGTGTTTTGCAGGAAATGGTCATTTAGAGCTTAATGGAAACATTTGGAGCATTTTGGACCATTTTGGAGTTGAAGAGATACAAGTGGAATAGGGACCTTTTAAAGGTCCCTGTCGATCGACAGTTGTACATATGTGTCGATCGACGGAGCATTTTAAAGACGAAGAAAATATCCACAGACGCCCTCGTGTCGATCGACATATTGTTTGTGTCGATCGACGGTGGCTCTGTAAACCTAATTTTACCACTTGTATAAATACTTTTAACTCGTTTTTACTTAAAGACACACTGTTTTATTAAGGAGGTAGAGAGAGAAAGAGAGACTTTTGGAGAAACTTTGAGAAGATCTACATGTTCTTGAGATTCAAAGACTTCAAACCCTTTTGTATCATCTACTCTTACTCTTTAATGCAATCTTATTCAGTTAATATGATTTCATCATCTATTTATGAGTAAATCACTTGTTAGGTTTTGGGATTTCTTGGGTTATGACTAGAAATCATTGAAATTTCATATTTGTTAAGGTTTATCCGTAGGTTCTTCATTTAAACTGTTATTAATGCTTGATTCTTGCTTGATCATCTCAAATCTCGATCTTAGGATTGTTGATTAGCCACGACAGTGGGATTAATAACCTGAACTAGTTTAAATGGGCAAAGTTACTTATTCGCAAAGAAATTTGGTTTAGGGGCTTTGTGAACATATCGAGCTCGTACTAAATGCTTGTTTAGATTCGACGAATTCGCAAAGAAATTTGGGATTCGAGGATCTAAAGATAGATAGCCTTCGTAACGACAGTTAGCTGGCTATATTTTCGTGTTTGAGTTCTAGAACGGCACTTAATTGAACCTTGACAATTGTTATATATTGATTTCGAATCATTACCTAAAGAATTTCCATGACCTAGCTTTCATCTCTTTAAGTATTTAATCAACCCATCTTTCGTTTACTTGTTTTATAAACTGTTTTTACTCTTACAATCGTTTTACTTAGCAAAATCTGATTACCGAGATTGATTGTGTATTCTAACTCCCTGTGGATTCGATCCTTAAATACTACGATGATCTCTTTGTTTGAGAGAGTGGTTCTAGGGTAAATTTGAGCCCGCATCAGTACCCAACTGCGGATGTCCTCAGCTTATCACCCATAAAAGGAGAGCCAAACCGAGGTAGTCAATCACACCATTGAACAATATTTGAGATGCTTTGTTCATAGCCGACCAACAAAGTGGAGCTTTATGTTGCCTTGGGTGGAATTTTGGTATAACACAACCTACCATTCATCAATTGGAATGACACCGTTCAAAGCCTTATACGGCCGTGATCCTCCGCCTTTATTGGGTTACGACTGCGGCACTACACTAATCCTTGAGCTCGACGAACAGCTGAAGGAACGTGACGAGATTCTCTGTGAACTGAAGGCTCACTTGGCCGCGGATTATAACCGAATGAAGTAATTGGCAGATACCAAGCGTCGGGATCTCTGTTTTGCGGTGGGAGATTGGGTCTACTTGAAGCTTCGTCCTTATCGCCAACACACCATCTTTCGGCGCACCAACCAGAAGCTGTCTACCAAGTACTATGGTCCATTTAAGATCTTGGCACGCATTGGACCAGTGGCTTATCGTTTAGAGCTTCTGGAAGGAACACGTGTTCACTCTGTTTTCCATATTTCTCTGTTGCGAAAACACGTGGGCTCCGATACACCTACTTCCGGTGTGTTACCTCCCTTGCGGGTGTCTGGACTGCTACGCTTAAAGCCTGCACAGTTGCTAAAATCCAGAGAAATGACAGTCGATGGCGATACAAAGCGTGAGGTACTGGTCTTTTGGGAAGGGCTACAACGTAAGGATGCAACTTGGGAGGACTGGGATCAGCTCCGAACTAGTTTTCCTTCTTTGAATCTTGAGGACAAGATTCATTTTGGGGAGCGGAGTAATGATGGAATTACAGTTGCAGAACCGGAACGAAGATCATCAAACCGGACAAGAAAACCAAACCGGAAGTACTTGTCTTAATTTTATCTTTTCTTGTTTATGTTGCAGTTATTTGTTTCATGTTTAATAACGAGAAGAATGGGTCTTCCTATTAACTAGGAACCACCTTCTCCATCTTTCCACTTTCCGATCATGTAGGAATTGTTACTCCATTTTCCTTTCATGTAATTTGCTATTTATGATAATCAGAAAAGCCAAAAAAAGCAATCTTAATTGCCCAAACAACTGTCTTATTACTTTCTTATTGCATTGCAAGTTCGCTGGTTACAATTAGGTGTGATACGACGACGTCTCACCTATCAAAATTCGTCGACAAAATTACCAACAGTCGATGATGTTGAGATTTTCCTTCGAAGATTCTAACGTATTTGGGATCGCCGATGCGGTTAGGGATGTAATTAGGACAACGACGGCGAGGAGAGTACGGTAGTAGAGGAGATGAATCAGAGAGAGAGAGCACGAGATACAGAATTTTCCAGCGGTGGTAAGGGAAACTGAACGGGGGTGGTTAGATCGGAGATTAAGAGATAAGAAAGGCCACGAGAAGGAAGAGGATAAGGATCGAATCAAAGGTATCCCTAAAGATGGTGAAGTGACATGAATCAAAGGTATCCCACTTCAACTCTAAAATGGGTAAAATCTGCAATAAACCACTCGAAACTTGATTGTTAGCCTTCACTAATTGGCACGTATCGCAGGCTGCGACTCAGTTAGACACATCTCTCTTCTTCCCAACCCAGTGGTAGTACCGTTTCATATCACAATACATCTTAGTCGCTACCGGATGAACCGACAACTTGCTCGCGTGAGCCTCACTCAGATTCTCTTGCCTCAGGATCTCATCCTTAGGCACACAAACTCGCCCCCGCACAAGAATTGTCCCGTACGAAGAGATCTGATACTTGGAACCAACAACTCTTGACGCATCAACCAATCACTGATCCTTCTCCTGAGCCACACGAATCCTACTCAGAAGATCTGTATGATCAGCTGTCACCAAACCCAAAAGCTCTTGCGAAATTGCGCATAACCTCAAAGTGCTAATCTCACTCACCAAAGTCGTAACATCGTGCTCTCGAGCCGAATCAACTCTCCGTCAACTCAGAGCACCTGCCACTAGGTTAGCCTTACCCGGATGATAAACAATGTCCAGATCATAATTTGACAATAACTCTACCCAACGCCTCTTCCTCACATTCAACAATGGCTCAGTAAATATGTGTTGCAGATTCTTGTGATCCGTGAATATCTGCACCTTCCCGACGTAAAGATAAGTTCTCAAAATCTTCAAGGCAAAGACCACTGCACCAAACTCAAGATCGTGAACATAGTAATTGCGCTCCCTTCCCCTCAATTGCCTTGAAGCATAAGCGATAACCCGTCCCTGCTGCATCAACACAAAACCCAGACCAACTCCCAAAGCGTCTGTATACACCACGTAAGGCTTACCCGATTCAGGTAACGCCAACACTGGTGTACTAGTCAATATCTCCTTTAGCTTCGCAAAGCTCTCCTCACACTCCTGATACCAAACAAAATAAACATCCTTCCCTATCAGCTTCATCATAGACTGCGCCATGCTCGCAAATCTCTTGACAAACCGCCTGTAATAACCGCCAAACCAAGAAAACTTCTGATCTACTTGATCTAGGCCACTCCCTGATAGCCTCTATCTTCGCCGGGTCCACAGACACTCCCTCTGCAGAGACGATATGCTCGAGAAAACTCATCTCTCGCTGCCAGAAACTACACTTGCTCAGCTTAGCAAACAACTTCTGCACTCGAAGCTTCTCCAGATGCAATCTCAAATTCACCTCATGATCCTCAGGACTCCTAGAATACACCAGAATATCATCAATGAAGATGATCACAAACACATCCAGATACTCTTGGAACACTCTATTCATAAGCCTCATAAATGTTGCTGGTGCATTCATCAACCCAAACGGTATCACCACAAACTCAAAATGCCCATATCTCGTCCTGAACGCCGTCTTACGAACATCTGCCTCATCAATCGGAATCTGATGGTATCCAGATGCCTAGTCAATCTTGGAAAACCAAGTAGCACCCTTATGCTGATCCAACAACTCATCGATCCGCGGAAAATGATACTTGTTCTTCACAGTGATTCGGTTAAGGCCCCGGTAATCAATGCACAACTGGAAACTCTCATCCTTCCTTTTCACAAACAACATCGGTGCTCCCCACGGTGAAGTACTCAGACAAATAAATCCCTTACTCAAAAAATTTTTTTATTTAAATATGGATCTATACACACATATATATATAAATATATATATACACACACACATATATATATATATATATATATATATATATATATATATATATATATATATCAATTTAGGGTTAAATTATTTGAATTGATAAATAAAAAACCAAAATAAAATATTTTATAAACCACATTAGATCGTAACTTAATGTATTGTAAATTTACCTGACCTACAATTGTATTTTAGTACTAATTTCTTAAGTTTACTACTAATTCTAGTCTTAAGTATATTATTTGAAGTATAAAAAAATTTATTTCAATATAAGAAACCCAACCCAAAACTTATATGGTTATGATTATGGTCTTCGTTTTCGACGACGAACAGAGGCTCAATAGCAAGGAATTCTTACCTATTTTATTGCTTCCGATTTTCATTTTAGGGATGATATTCCTTGTATGTTGTTGCGTACTTAGGTTCCGCCATAGTTCGCGAGTTAATTTGGAACTAATTTTGGATAAATAAACAGGCCCTTGATTAGAAATTAACTTGGTTTATAAAAATTGAGTTGAAGTTTGAAAGAGAAATTAACTTGTGTTATAAGAGAAAAATCCTAAATAGCGTGAAATGAATTGTGCATGGAAAAAGTCTCACATCCTTTAGGTGAGACATTTTCATGTGGTATATATAAGAGGGCTAACATATACTTATGTTCAAAGCATAATACACGCACATGGAGAGACACAAAGATACCACGTGCGCACCACCACCACCATCGGGTCAGACGCATTGGCGGTTGGCTCGCCTCGTCTGAGTAATTTTTAGACCATTGATTTGTCAAATTTTGCTCAATAAATTTTCTGGAAATTTTCTTTTCTTCTTAGCCGACTCAGTAAGACTTGATAATTATTCCAAATCTTTTCCTGATTCAAAACTTACTGAATATTTCAGAATATTTAACCAGGGACTTTAGATAAAAAATCTCGTCTCTAATAATTCCTCATGCTCTCAAACACAAAAAAAAACTCACAATACTAAAATCTTCTCTCTATCTCAATGGTATTTTTGCAATTGTCCTTTTTTTTGCAATTGTCACACAAAATCTTCTCAATTCAAGAATGACATGTTTATGAAAAATAATTCAAAAATTGCATTTTTGCAATTGTCCCCTTTTTTTTTGTTGAAATTTTGATAATTGCTTCTTAACTTCCTCGATGCGCTATGCCAAATCACGAAACAAATTACTAAAAAAAACATAGCCGTTGCGTTTCTCATATTGACGGTTGATTATCTGGTGAACTAGCTTACCACCTATATTCAGGTAGAAAACAAAGAATATAGCCATCCATGATGAGAAATTAGTCTCTAGGTATTTTTTTATAAGACATCTGATTAAATTCGATGTTTTAGGCTAAAAATTAAATTGAAAACTGAAAATAACAATTACCTAAAGGGCTGTAACTATTATAAAATAAAATATGATTGGTAAGTATACAATATGTGATGTAGTTTTAATTAAATTAGTTGATGCATATAAAAATTGTTATAATTTAGAAATTTATTGCTTCTTTTAACATATAAAATAAATCCAACAAAAACCTTAAGTAAATAAAAAAGTAACGTGTAAAATTATGTTATTTTCAATGCAATAAATAACAAAACTTTAAATTAGTTAGAAATGGACATAATTTACATTAAAAAATTAAAAGTGTCATTCTAAAATTAAATACTTACAGTAAATATATCTAAAATATAAAAAATACTTGAGTGATTGACAAAATAATTCATAATAAATTTAATTTCACCTATTCCATAGATTCATTTCAATCTTATTTTGGGATCCTTCTATATATATGTTTCCGATATCTTTTATGATTTTTTTAACTAAACAACCATAATAAAAAAAAGTCTAACGTTTTGTTTTCAAAATTATGAAATATTTGTGTGATTTCTTAAACACGTACAACAACACTTACAACTCAATATATAGGGCTGTAGGATTTTATATGTAATAGGCAACAAAAGTGTTTTAAAAATAATTTGGGCTGTAACTTAGAAATTTAAAGCTAAAGAATGATTGGTTTAAAAAAGTTGTAGATTATGATTTGAAGAATTAAAGCTACAGCATGATTGGTTTTTTTTTTTTTTCACCATGATTGGTAAACAAATAATACTTTAGAAAAAATTAAGACTGTAGACAACAATTAAAGTCAATCAACACATGTAATAATTAATCCATTTGGTTTTATTTCTGGTCAAAGTACTATCATTGTGCATTTAGTGTCCATTTACGTCATCAAACTATTGTCGTCCATAATTGTTGTATAAAAATTTCAGTCAAATATCTATATTTTATTTATCATAATACCTATTTTGTAAAAAAGTTACGAAAATCAAACATACTATATATTGTAATTTTGCCTTTCTCTCCTTGCATTGTAATAATTATACTATACAGTATATATAAATAACAGAGTATTTTCAGTTTTGAAGAAACAAAACAAATAAAATGTCCACAGAATTCAGGATGGTTCTTGTTATGAATATTTTATTCATTTTGTTATCAGCGGCCGTAGTTCGTTCCGATCAAAGTACGGTGCCTATTAGATCTTTCAAGGTCAGTTTTAAAATAAAAACTCGTAACACATATCTCCTTAATGATATTATTTGATTTATTTAATTAATAATTAAACATCATCTTTTTATAACCCCATGATCTCAGTTAAACGTCGTCTTGGTTAATTTTGTTACAAAATGTCTCAGTGTCTTCTACTTTTTGTCAGTGGCAGATAAGTGAAAATGTAACATACGATTGTTTAGATATCTATAAGCAACCAGGACTTGATCATCCTTTGCTCAAAACCCACAAAATCCAGGTGCATGGTTTTAGATATTCGTCTCCTACATTTTTGCTTTTACAAAATATGTTTAATTAATCAATTAAATATTGACTATACAATTTATCCTTCTATAAAAGATGAAACCATCATTTTCAAGACCTGAACTGAATAATCTAATCGGCGACAACAAAACCAATAAAAACAAAATAGGATGCCCAGAAGGAACTGTTCCTATATTGAGAAATACAAAAAAAAAAAATGATCGAAAACTCCAAACTTTTCGCTGAGAAGTATTTCCATCCGCTATCACTCGATAGCCCTGGAACTCATGTAAGCGCTCTTTTCAATCATGATGAATTCCTTTAGATCAAATCATGGTTTACATGTTTAATATTGCGTGTATATAAGTCTTTAGTATAACATGCTCTTGGTAGATTGCTGGAATAAGATCACGTAATGGTCCATTCCGTGGTGTAGAAGCTCGATTTTATGGTTCTAACCTAAACGTCGGAAAAAGATCAAGCCTCGTATAGTCAAATTTATATAGGAGGTGGATTGAATAACCAAACCAATTTTATTTCAGCGGGTTTTATGTTAAGATTTGCAATTTATTGTGTTTTCCCTTTATCCGTTCATTAATTTAATATTTTTTGTGTTATTTGAAAATATTAGTATTTTTTAACAGATAAATCCAGGGTTTTTTCCTGACGGACGCGTTTGGTCATATGGATTTTGGAAGGTGTGTATGTGCATGCGAACAATGTTTTGTTTCTATGAATTGTTAATACAATATAGTGAAATCCGTAATGATATAACATGTAAGTATAATGATTTGATAGGGTAAAGATGGAAAAGGATGTTTCAATACGGCATGTTCAGGGTTTATTCAAGTATCAACGGTAGTTCCCATAGTCAGACCGATTGACATTAAGCCAGAGAAGTTTGTCTCGTCGCATTTTTCCATTCATCAGGTATCTTAGAATTGGCTCGCGCTTGGCGCGAGTATTTATTTTATAATTTTATTACATTTGAAAACAAATAGTTTGATTATTATGTTTTAAAAAATAAGCAATGTTTTATAAATAAAAATAGTTATTGGTTTGAAATGAATTAGTATTTTTTTTCTTAACTATATGATATTGTATGAATATGAAACTATGAGGTGATTTTTAACCATTTGAACATTAATGATTACTATTTGAAATTGTATTTCATTGTTTTAAACTTTGTTAGGTTTTTTTTATGTCACTTAAAACTTTGTTAGCTATATACACAAAATATCATATATTTTATCTATAAATTATGATACTTTTAATATTCTACTATTTTAACATTGATCGTTTATTTTCTATTCATCATATTGTTTTTGTTTTGAGAAATTTTTTATTATGAATTTTGATTAGTAACATTGCTAATATAAAACTATTGGTTGAATCAAAAACTTAGTTATTTAAAGTTAAAAATACATTGTATTTTTAAGGTTAAAATATGTGTGATTTTTTCATACATCAACTTAGTAATTATTCTCTATACTTTCCAATATATTAAGAGAAATTTTGAGTTCTGCCACTATTGGCATGCCACTTTTCAATTATGCCACTGTTTTAAAATTTTTACCAGTGTGCCACTGTTCACTTAAATGAAAAAAAACAGATCTCTTTTTCTCTCTCATCTCCCTCACGCTCATCTCCCAAATCCAGATTTTTTTTTCTCATCCAAATTTCGTTTTTTCTCTCTCTACCAGATCACCATCATGAGATCAGATTTTACTATCACTGAATTTGATTCTCTTCATCTCTAATTTCACTATCTCTGATCTCTGTCGCGATTTCCGCTAAGATTCGATCAGATTTAGGATGAGGAAGAGGAGGAGGAAGAAGAAGAAGAAGAAGAAGACCTCAAAGCAAATTCAAACACAAACGACTGTAAATTTTCGAGTTTGGATTAACTATTATGCATTTAGGGTATAGATTTTGGGGGGGGGGGGGGGAATGAGGGTCGGGTTTTACCTTTACATTATAAAACTGTTAAAAAAATCTTATAAAACTGTTAAAAAAGTTATAATGTTTTTAAAAGGTTTAGTAAAACTGTTAAAAAAACCTTATAAAACTATTTAAAAACCGTGTAAAACTGTTTATAAGGTTTTTGTAAAGTTTTATAAGGTTTTTGTAAAGTTTTTTATAAGGTTTTTAAACAGTTTTATAAGGTTTTTAAACAATCTTATAAACCTTTTAAAAACTTTACAAACCTTTTAAAAACCTTATAAATTATTTAACTGTTTAGTTTTTAATGACATGTAAAAAAATCTTATAAAACTGTTTAAAAACTTTATAAAAACGGGAAAACCCTAGAAAATAACCAAAACCCAGATTTGACCAAAAAAACAACCAAAACCCAGATTTGAATAAAAATCGAATCAAAAGCTCAAATTTGTAACCCAAATCGAATAAATAGCTTAGATTCGTGACTAAAATCCAATAAAAAACTCAAATTTGTAACTAAAATCGGATTAAACTTCTTCTTCTTCTTCTTCTTCTTCTTCTTCTTCTTCTTCTTCTTCTTCTTCTTCTTCTTCTTCTTCTTCTTCTTCTTCTTCTTCTTCTTCTTCTTCTTCTTCTTCTTCTTCTTCTTCTTCTTCTTCTTCTTCTTCTTCTTCTTCTTCTTCTTCTTCTTCTTCTTCTTCTTCTTCTTCTTCTTCTTCTTGGAATCAAAATCGATTGAAGGAATTTACAGAGATTTACATGGACGAAAGGGAATCGAAAATCCTAGATCCATAACCCAAATCCGATTTGCAATTTCAAAGAAGAGAATTTTGTGAGAGAAAAAAATTTGGATCTGAGCGTGAGAGAGATGAGAGAGAAAGTGAGATTTTTTTTTTCATTAAGTCAGTGAACAGTGGCATGTTCGTAATGATTTTGTGAACAGTGGCATATTTGATTAAATTTTTGAGAACAGTGGCATATTTGCAATTGCCCCATATATTAATTGGACTAACAGCACATGATATTTTTTCTCCTCCTATTAAGTGAAGTTTTAGAACTTTTATTTCATCATTCTCTTATATTGACATATATATTCTTTGAGTTAAAAAGAAAATGATAAAACAATTTACCTCCATTTTAGATAACCAATAGTGCGAATTTCATATAACTAAATGTTTGTTTGACAAAAGAAAATACAAATCACAAAACAAAATAATATTTAATTTTTAAAGCTTAGATTATTTTTTGAGGAAAATATTTATAGTTTTACCCATTAATTTCTCTTGTTCTCTTATTACTTTTAATTAAGTATAATTTCAATAATTGTCTTAAGTATAGCTGAATTTAATTGATTAGATGTAACAATTTTCTACTTATATTTTGCTTTATAAATCGAGTTATAAATCAATTTGTATGTTTTTGGGATAATTTCAAAACTGCCACTTTTGAATTATTTTTTGCAAATATACCATTGTTGAATTATCTTCTTACATACATGTTATTTATAAAACCTTTTAAAAATCTTATGTCTCAAAATCTTCAATCTTAAAAAAGTATGTGAAATATTCATACTTTAAATTTTCACCGCATGTTGTAGCTAAAATATTAATTACACCTTCCATCACTTTTTTTTTTCTGTTTTGTGATTGCTCATAACATAGATTTCCCCTCCATTTATAGTCGTATTTAAAATTTCTTTGTTGATCAAAATAAAATTACAAAACACAACGTTCTTAATTATTTAGATTTATATATTTTGTTTTGTAAATACTTTCAATATTTTTCTGAAAACAATAGTTTCTCTTTTATATTTTTCACTTTTGTTATGTATAATTTTTCTTATTGTTTTAAGGATACCTTCAAATTTTTATTGGAATTAGTTGTAAGATGTAGCAACTTATGTTTTTGTTGTATGAATTTAGTTGTAGGTGAAGTTATTTGTAAATTGTTATGACCTTTTTGATAATTTAGTTTTTCTGTAATATTTGCAAATATAATTCAACCTAATTGAAGATAGATGAAATGTACAATATATTAGTATAACCAGATATATTGAATATGTTATTAATCTAGTTACAATTTAACCTAATTGAACATTATGAATTTTCAAATTCTTTTTCTAATGTTAAAACCACATATGTAATTGTTAATTAATATGTATATTAAATTTTAAATTTTAAATAATAAAAATGAAAAAAAAAATGTGATGTGGATGATGAGGTGGCTTCATGAGAAGAGAGAAAAACTAACTTTATATTTATAGATTCCATTTACTAGTGAAGAATTTATGAATCTTAAAATTACATTTATAGATTCAAATTAGTGATCGGTGTATTGGACTATAACCACTCTAGAGCCAAACTCTTTCAACCATATATAATTTTTTTTAAGTGACCAATGATTTTTTGTTTTTAATGTACTCAAAGGATAAAAATACAGAAAACTGGTGGATTACACAACTGGTGCAAAATGAACCTAACGTAGATATTGGTTACTGGCCAAACGAGCTATTTAATCTTTGAAATAATGGTGCAAATATGGTTGGAGTTGGAGGTGTAGCTCAAGCTTCGCGTTCTGGGTCAAATCCTCCGATGGGTGATGGTAGATTTCCAGATACACGACGTCTTGAAAACTCAGCAAATTTTACAAATATTGACATACGCCCTACATCGATGTTTTCACATATTGAAGTCTTGAATTCCAACTTTGAGCAAAGTAAAATGGGTTATTATTCTACATTGCTAGATATTACCAAATGTTATGGGTTACGAATTGGTAAGAGAATTCCCTTTCACCGTGCTATGTTTGGTTTTCATTTTTTGTATGGTGGTCCAGGAGGAAACTCTTGTGGGATATGATATTTATCAGTATAATCTATAAATTTATTTAATAAAAATATTCAAAACTAATAAAATGCAAACCGTTAATATATATATGTATTTTGGTTTTCAAGGTTACACTTGAACATGGTTAATGTTTTACTACTCCATTTGACTAATAGCAATCTTTACCAAAATTAGGGGAAACACATAGAATTATTCCAAAAAATGAAAATAATGAGTAGATTGTACCCAATATCAAAAATATTTGGAGAATAGTGAGACTTTTTATTTATAACTAATATCACATTTACATTCATGTAATATATTATAGTTTTGTGGGAATTAAATTAAATTTATTTATTTAATCCTCAATTTTTCTTATTCTCTTCAAGTCTTCGCTTCCTTAGTTCCTTCTCCTTTTCCTCTTGCGATTTACTGCCTCCTCTCACTTCCTTATATAGCATCGCGAGAGAGGAAATGATGGCATTTCAGAATTGCGTGTTCCATATGTATATCAAGATCATGTTTTTATTCAGAATTGCGTGTTCCATATGTATATAGTTGGCGGAGTTGTAAGACTTATCAGTTATCATGTACAAAATTTGCAAGATCTATCACCATCTACTAGGTTTCGGCAATGGTTTCTTCCATTTCAAATCAGTTTGGTTTGTTCAACTATCGGTTCTTCGGTTCAATAATATTATTGCTGAAAAAACAAAATTTGTTGTATTTCGGTTTGAGGATAGTTTTGCCCAAAAAATCGGCACATTCATCAAATTCGTTGTATTTCGGTTATTTTGAAAGCTTGGTTTGTCAATTACTTCAATTATTTCAGCTCTCATGGCTTGATTTCTCCCATTCTAAATGGTGAATTTCATATTATATCATAAAGCTTGTGTTTTGTGAAAAGTAGCTAACTTACACGTGAATGTAGTGTGGCTATCGAGGAATGTCTTATTGTAGATTTATTTCTTTTGAACTTTATAGGTTAATCATCAATTTGGCAATTGATGAAAATAGCTTGGTATTTTAAGTATTTTAGGTTTTCTATGACAAATGATGTGTTTATTTCTTTTCAGATAGAGCATGCTGATTTTACTCAATCAGAAGAATGACGTAACTTTAGGGGTGATTTGTTCATTGAAAAAACGATGTGGAGTCAGAGATCTTATGCTCCAACACCGCTTCCAGGAACACAATTATAGGAAGAAATCTGTTAATATTTAAAAAAATTATCAACAAATTTCTCTTATTTTGGTGTTATGCTTAGTTTAATTATGATACACAAATCACTCTTTAGTCGTGTTGTTGGTGATGGTTTATTAAATTTTAATTTACATTTTTTATGTTTTTAAACATTTACTATTATATTAGTAACTCAATATTCAAAATAGAATTAGAATTCACTATATCTATATATTTTAATTTCAATATATAAGTTGGTCAAAAATTGGTTCAAATATATGATCGAATACACAAAACTGTCAGTCCGGTTCTTCTGGACTGGACAGTCATGATAAAAATTTATCAATCTTTCTCTTCGTCCAGACCACCGGATACACAAACTTCCTACAAGCATCAATAGGCTACTTTGGTCACAAACATGTCTAAGAACTCTAATTTTCTCATTCTTTCTTCTACGAGATCATTAGTGTTTTAAAACCCTTTTCTGACAACCCGAGGACTATAAAAGGCCTCTTAACATGAAATTTATGAAATTAAGAAAACAAAGCAAATTGAATAATTGTCACTTAATCCAATTACTAACGCTTACCATTCTTTGCCATTGCAAAATTAGATTCTCATCTGTCTCAGATTTTGGTCCGACAAAACTTTATGTCCAACAATAAATGCCCGCGCCCATTTGCGCTTCCTCTCTAAAGTACATACTGTGTACTTTTTGGCCAAAAATTTTCCTCAGAGTTTTACGAAACGGTTTTTAATTTTGAGTCACATACCACACCCTTAAAAACCTTCAATACGGGCTTCGAATCCGGAGCCAAGCCCGCCTCATATTCTTTTTAGAAATATGAGTTTATTAATTAGATAACACTTATAGAGATGTATACCAATCTTCTATTTCTTTCTTTTCTTCTTGAAGTTTACTATATCGCACCTTTTAGTTTCTCTTATTTGCACGCTCACCTTTCAAATTTGTTAAACAAGTAGTAATCGGCCGAAGAGTATAACCGTCGAATAGTTCATTTATCGAGTTTTTAAGTAAAACTAAAACACGGTCATAATATTTAAACTGATTAAATGGGAATGAAAAAGTTCCAACTTTCAATTATTGATTGAACTGAAAGAGGAAGCGACATACACCATAAATACAAAATTGATATATAAAATCGCTATGTTGATTAAGTTTGGCTTGCTTTAGTTTTTATTGTACTGATTTTTGATAATCGAACAGAACCAGAAATATTCAACATGGAATATCCGGTTAAATATTATGTCCCGAGGAATGTTGGCAGCAAAACCGTGAAGAAGAGAACCGCAGTCTAAATCATCCCCCTAACAGAATTTAATACTTTTGGGATTTTATCGCTCGCCTTCGCAGGGTTATCAGCCACTAGAAACTTGAAGCCGCGACCATCATATACTCGATGGTCTTGACGGGTAACGTTGGTGCCGGAGGCAAACGTTGTAACACCCAAATGAGTAAGTCTAATATGATCCTTGTATGATCTGACTCCAAAATCGTCACTTTAGAAGCAAGTAGAATGGGGTTTCGTTTCTGGATGATTTATATCGAATGGATTAAGTAACAAGGGAGTGTATTGGGCACACTAAGGATGCAGAAAGCCTTAGATTCACCAGGGGATCGATGGGTCACACAAAGGTTATGAGGGAGCCTTTGATTTACCGAATGATCTAGTTCTTTAGAAAAGAGTTTGAGAATAAAAAGCTAGATAGATCATTTAGAATCAGAATACAGAACTTATAAAGAGAAGAGGAGAAGAAGAAGAGTCAAGTTTTGGAACAAGCTCCAAAACTGTCTCGAAAATGACAGAACATTAAAAACAAGTTTGAATCTGAAAATTCAGCCCCTTGACTTAATAAAAACGTGATTCTCTTTAAAATGGGCCTTGACTCAACAAATGGATGATTTGAAGTGATGCATAAGCCTCATTAAAAACCTCCTTTGGAAAACCCATTGGGACAAAACCAAAGAGAGGGAAAAAGAGTGCAAATGCATCACTTGTCCATTTATTGAGGTTCTTGAGCTTGTATCAAAACCAGAATGGTTTGATAAGCCTTATCTTCAGGATGTTGCATTTGATTAAGTAGCACTCCAACATCTTGCTTAAGTGCCTTAGTTCTGGACCGAGTCATTGGACCTCTCAAAGTCTCCTCTGCTACAAGCTCAACTTCAAGCTCTGGTTCCAGCTCCTCCTCTGCTATAAGCTCCTCCTCCTTAGAGCCATCCATGATCATATCATCCTCTCCCTCTTGAAAAGGATTTGACCTCAAATCTGTTTTATCTGCAATAAACGGAACAAGATCAGAAACATTGAAACTGTTACTAACATTATACTTACCTTGAAGATCAATTTGATAGGCATTGTTGTTGATTCTTCTTGTTATCTCAAAAGGACCATCAAACCTTGGCATGAGTTTGGACTTTCTTTCTTCAGGGAACCTTTCCTTCCTTAGATGCACCCAAACCAGATCACCAACTTCGTGGGAGCCTAAACTAGCACAATTATATTTGTAAGGGTTTCGAGAGGAAGCAGAGATTTCTAGGGTAAGCTAAGACAACAAGATATGAGAAAGGAGTTTTGTTATTGCTTTCAATGTGTTTGAGTACAAAGTTGTGAATAAGATTGTCCCTCTCCCCTTAGGGTTTGTACAAAGAAGTATATATAGCTTCCTAAGTCGGCTAAGCCTCCTAAGTCTTCGCGGAGTCGGTTGCACCAACGTGGGCTTTGTGTCTGGACCGGGCTTCAGGCTATCTCTATGTCGTTGGGCTGGAGGCTACGCTGGACCGAGGAGAGGACGTGGTCGGTCATTGGGCTGAGGCCGTGGTCGGTCATGAGGCCGAGGTCGTGGTTGGCTTTGAGGCCGAGGCCGAAGTCAGTCAAGAGGCCGAGGTCGTGGTCGGTCGTGAGGCCGAGGCCGGGGTCGGCTCCGTCGTGCCGAACCCGTCTTCACTCGTGAAGTCTTGACGACCCTCTGCCTTGCCCAGACACCTTCCATGGCTACCTGCTTTGCTCCGCGTGAAGACCTAGGTGCTAATCTGCCTTGTTAATTGGGAGTCCAGAGGGTCATTTCTGTAGCCGTCCGTCTTTGAACGTTAATGTTGAGTGGGTGAAAACCGACCCCAACAAACTTCAAAGATCATCTCACGTCTCCCTTTGTTCGCATGCTTAGCATATAGCTTGGTCTTTTCTTCAATGCTCTTTTTAGCATTCTCATGAATCTGCTGGACCAAGTCTGCCTTTTGTTTTCCATCTAAACTGGTTCTTTCACTCAAAGGCAAAGGCATCAAATCCAAAGGAGAGGTGGGATTAAACCCATAAACAATTTGAAAATGAGAATACTTAGAAGCAGAATGCACAGCATGATTGTATGCAAATTCAATATGAGGCAAGCATTCTTCCCAAGTTCTCACGTTCTTTTTAATCAATGCACGCAAAAGTATTCCTAAGGTTCTATTAACGACTTCAGTTTGCCCATTAGTTTGGGGATGACATATAGTAGAAAATAATAGCTTAGTTCCTAGCTTAGACCACAATGTCTTCCAAAAATAGCTAAGAAATTTTGTATCCCTATCTGAAACAATAGACTTAGGCATGCCATGAATGCGCACAATTTCCTTAAAGAACAGATCAGCTATATGCAATGCATCATCAGTTTTGTTACATGCAATGGAATGAGCCATTTTCGAGAACCTATCAACCACAACAAAGATAGAATCTCTACCATGCTTAGTTCTAGGCAGTCCCAACACAAAATCCATAGAAATATCATTCCAAGGATGAGTAGGAATGGGTAAAGGAGTATACAAACCGTGGGGTTGGACTTTTGATTTAACTTGCTTACAAGTCATGCATCTGCCACAAATTCTCTCTACATCACGCTTCATGTGAGGCCAATGGAAATGCTCTTTCATGATCTCTAAGGTTTTGGCAATGCCAAAATGACCCATCAAGCCTCCTCCATGAGCTTCCCTAACAAACAAGTCTCTCAAAGAACAGTTAGGAACACAAAGACGGTTCTCATAGAAGAGAAACCCATCTTGTTGAAAATAATGGCCAGAAGCATGTTTTTCACAATCTCTATAAGTGTCATTGGACCGAGTCATTGGATCTCTCAAAGTCTCCTCTGCTACAAGCTCAACTTCAAGCTCTGGTTCCAGCTCCTCCTCTGCTACAAGCTCCTCCTCCTTAGAGCCATCCATGATCATATCAAAGTCCTCCTTAAGTGTCAAGTCTGCGTCGTCTCTTTGTTCGTCTGTAACAAGAAGGAGTGAGCAATCTCTCTTTATGTATGATGTGGTATAAGTTTTAACCACTTAACCAACTTCCTGCAAGTGCATAGCAATCACAATTAGTATAGATAAGGGGTCGAATCCACAAAGATTTGTTAACCACTGATATACCTCATATTTTACCACGTATACTATCGATTTTCATATATTTTCTATGCTATTTAATAAACTTTTCTATCTAAAGAGTTAGTTTTCTTGTATATGTGGTTTTTAAGACCCATATAGGTTAAATCATCAAAAAGATGCAAAAATGAGCAAAATGAGCGTTTTACATTCTACAACAACTTATCAAAGTCAAAGGAGCCAATGCAAGTCCCAAATCTTCAAGTTATCACATTTTCTCAAGTTGGACAAAAAATACATGTGAAGGTTAGCCACAGACGGATGATCAAATCTACTTTGAATGAGATTAAATTTTCATGGATATATCCCTTTGAGTCACCTTTCCAATGGAGTTGGAACTACATCATTTGGAATAGTGGTTTGGAAGGTATACTCGATCTACTGAAGACATGTCAAACTGCCTCAAAAATGAAACAAGTGCAGAATCGACCTAGACACCGAACGGACTCGTGGTCCGGTATCTATGACCAATGCCAATACACTAGTAACACTTTTGGCCTAGACACCAGACACATGATTTTTTCCGGTGTCTCTATCCGGTGTTTGGAGCAGTTTCGACAAAAAAGACGTTTTCGCCTAAAGTAAAACCGTAGAAGTTTTTGCCAACCTAGAACCTTTTGTATCACTATATATAAATGATTTTAGCCTCCTTTGAGAGAGGAAGCATCGCTAGGCATCATACAAATCATTAATAAAATATGTATTTCGTTTCTCTCTTTGTTCTTGAATAATATGTCTTTCTAAGAGCGATGAAGGATCGATATCTTCTCAATCTTCAATCTAAGAGAAGAATCATCCTAGACCTTCTATGGAATCACAAAATTAACTATATTTTATCCTCTATTCTAGCTACTACATGTTCAATAACATATTAGAATAGTTGTATGTTAGATTTAAAGTTATTCTAAAAAGTTCTATGTTGCATATCTTACACTTTTTTTTATTTTGGTTCCAAATTGATTCTTTATCTCAATTTATGCTCAAAGCTTGATCTAGCGTAGCTAACTAGTGATCGATCTAAGGTTGATATATTCTCCTAAACCTTTTATAACACCGGATCTAGTATTTGATAGGCTAGGCGTCTTAGGAGTTTGAAAGGTTAGTTAAGGAGTTTAGTGAACAATCGAATCTCAATCTTACCGCGTGATTTCACCTTGTAATAACCATAAAAATTTGAGTCTATTAGGGTAGAAATCATAGGGATCGGAGCCATGAAAGTGGGAAGATTATACCTCTGTGATTTGAGTTCTAGAACACTAGTTTCAACTCTTTAAAACTAGTGTAGTTTATGTTACATATGTTCTTTAGATTTCTTTTGTCTTGCGTGTTTTGATTTATCTATCCTTTTACTTATCTTATTGTTTTGTTTCATTCAGCACATTTTACAAAACCCCAAAACCAATATATCTTCACTTAGTTTATTATGCATAATATAGATTTATAACGTAACAACATAGTCTCATGTGGATCGACCCCTTAGTACTATAATTGTCAATTGTGCACTTGCAGATTAGGGTTTATAAGTTATTGAAAATCTGTGCATTCTCTTTTAGGGAGCCTCAACCACACTACAAATTGTAATGAATAAAATAAAGTTAGAACAAAATATGGTTTTGTCGTTTGTGCGATTGTGAATTAACACGAATGCAATATGAAATAGAAACTGAAAACAATGAGAGAAAATCCTTAGGATTTAGGTAATTCACTGAGAATTATGAAACAATATGACTGATTTAATCTAGGGACTTTAGATATACCAAATCATCTAGAACTCAAAACACGAAGGTATAGTCTTTTCACTTTCGTGGCTCCAACCACTATGTTAAATCACCCTAATAGACTTAACTTTCTATGGTTATTACAAAGTGGAAACACACAATAAAAGTTCAAGTTCTGATAAAGTTCACCAAACTCCTTAACTAACCTTTCGAATTGTTAAGATTGCTAGATGCGTGGTAAACCAATCATGCATAGAGTATAAGTAAAGATGAAGACTCTATTGATCCCTAAACAATCATCAGTTAATTATCAAATTATAAAACTCATTGAAAACCTAAAACCTAACAAGTGAATTAATAAAACATGGTGCACGAAAAACAACAAAGATAAGATGAATTCATGATGATAAACTTTATGAAAAGAGTAAAGGATAAGAGATTCTTCTCTATATCGAAGTACAAAGCGAGATCATCCACCAGAAGCTCCTAAAACACAAGTCTATGATCAATCCCTCAAATGAAGATGTGGATGCTGTTCTCTATGAAAACAATTGTTTATAATTTCGGCATACTCTTAAAGAAGAGGCTAAAAACAAGTATATATAGGTCTAGGGTCTTCTAGGGCTTCACTTTGGGCAAAAACGTATTTTTGGTCGAAACTGCTCAAATATGGATCACTCACAGCGGACACGGAATTTTGTCCAGTGTGTGGGCCAAAAATTTCCCACAGCGTGTGTTGCCAACGGTCACATGCACCGTTCAAAGCTCCGTCTGGTGTTTGACTCAATTATACACCTTCATTATCTTCGAGGCAGTTTAACATGTCTTTAGTAAATCATGTGTATCTTCTTGCTCACAGGTCCAAATAAGAAAATTACAAATCCATTAGAAATATGACTCAAAGATCTTGATAGTAGCCAACTTTCATCAAATTATAAGTTGATTTGATCTTCCGTCTGTAGCCAAACTTCAGACTCTTCAATGGTGTTTAACTTAGCAAAATAGATAAAATATGGAGTATATCAACTCCCCTAGACTTAAACCTTTCTTGAGCACAAGCAAAATCCAAGAATATAAAAGAGGTTTAAAAATACAGGAACTTACAAATTCTGATAAATGTAGCGTCGGCACTATGATTCGCGATCATTTCGAGGGCATCTTCATCAACTGCCATCCATGACTTTTGCAGCCTTTTTCATACTTTAAATAACAATCTTACCAAGTCTCGATGGCACTTCAATTTACTCTAAGTGTGGATTTTCTAATTTAAGGAATCGTTAGGTAAACAACTAAGTATAGAAAGGCTAATTTAATTGGTGAGGCTAATAGTATTTAAGGTTACCATATTCTCCGGAAGATGCAAGATATTATGCAAAATTGCAAGAGAGAATGGACATATTGAAGTCCACAGTCCTAACAACTTCGATGAATTTCTCCCTTAGACTTAGATCTTTTCCAAAAATTGCCGTAAATCACTGTAAATCGCACCATTTTCCACACTTCTTCATGTCATTTTCTTGAGATATTTCCTTGGTCTTAGACTCTTTTTGGACATATTTTCCTTTTTCGTTTATTTATAATTTTTTGGAACGGGAGAAAACGGTCTTTAAGAACATATAGTCACGAATTTGTTACCATTTAATGTGGATCTCAAGGTTTTGCCATGCTCTAAGAATAATCTTCGTTGTACTTCACCGGAATTTTTAATCGCCGCATCTCTAATGGTTAGAAATGCGTCAATCCTCTTTCTCTCCGACGTTTTTGCATATATCTGCATATAAGAAGTAAAAACAAGAGTGCATGAGCTGGCCATTCAAGTCACGAAAAGTGCCAAATAGCGGAAAACGTATCTTGACCGTGTGATACGTTTCTAGGTCTAACTTCTTAATGGGAAACAATGAATGGGTTAGTGTAAATAGAGCCAAAATTATATTAGTATAAGATGAGACAAAATCGGAATTTCATGGGGCGAGTCCGATCATGAAGGTTTCTGAATCAGCATTCTAGAATAAATCTGGTGATAAAATCACTGAATTATAACATCTAAGCATATATTTCGGAAAATGTAAATGCTCCAAAACATGTAGTTTTGACTCCATAAAACTCAAATAAAAAATAACAAAATAAGAAAAACATAAGAAAAAGAAAAAGACATTAGTACGATAGAATCCTCCCAGACTTACTTTACACCATCCTGGAGTGAAAGCAAGGTCCAAATAGAAGAGATGAGTTCAATAAAAAGAAAATATGACATAAAACTATGATAGGGATAGATAAAAGTCAAAACACCTCGCTCAGAAAGTAGGCAAAAGCGACTCCGACATGTCTGGAACATCGGCGGGAAAGTGGTCTCCACTGGAACATCGGCGGGAAAGTGGTCTCCATTGGAACTAAGGTCAACGATCTTTGTGTCTCCAGAATGAGCCTCTAGCTCACGTGATGGCTGTTCATGGGTCTCATGGTCAGTCCACTCGTGGTCACGTGAGTAGTGGTTGCTAAATAGCATTATCCTCTGCATCATCACCGCGATCGAAACTCGAAAGAAGTGATAAACTACCGAAATCGTAATCGGTAGTGGTCTCGGTTCGACGCTTGGTTGAGCGCTTGAAAAAGTGACGTACCATCTTCTTTACCACTTTGACAACTGTAGAAATCAACTTACCTTGCTTGGAAACCTTTGCTTCAAGTGCAACTCTCTTCTCCGTTTCTTCGCTTAAACTAGTCTTAAACCAATTAATGGATTCGGTGCTTACGGGGGTTAAAGAAGGGGCGGTTTGTAGCTACATGTGGGAGGAGGAGGGCTGAAAATATGTAGCTACAAGTTTCATACGTGCTCTCACCTTGCTCCGCAATAGAGCTTGTGCGGTGTAGAAAAGAGAAACTCCTACAAGAGGACAACCATATAGGCGCGGATACCATTGAGTGTGTGGAGGATTGAAATATTAAACTCTATCACTCAAGTCGGGAAGGTCCTTTTTGGGGAGAAAGACACACTTCTTCTCTTCCGAGTATGGTGGCGTGAAGAGATAACCGAAGTTGGTTGATTTGTCGTACCAACCGCATAAAAAGTGTTTCCTTTGAAGCGCGAGAAGATCAAGCTTGTTATCTCCATTTAAGTGACAATCACCTCTCAAATCAAAGCCACAAGCGAGTAAAATTCCGGTGATTACGCTCTCAAAGTTACACGACGAGTTCTTGACTAACATCTTCGTAGTTGTTTTGTGTTTAATCGCAACTCATTGTCGAGCTAGAAGCGATCCGAGATTAGCTTTCTCATGTTCATCTATAAATGAAGTTATAAGCATAGAAAACTCATCAAAATTCACTGTTCCATGCTCTTTTCTACTGTAGATAAGTTGCGCGAATAGCGCATGAACATAACGAATCACCGGATGAGTGATTTTGGCCACTTTTGAAATATTTGGTTTGAGACTCTCATTAGCAAAACTCATTCATTCATCGTAGTACATATCACTCGTGGTGAACTTAATCTTTTTTAAGCACTCAAATCCCAAAATATCGCAAAGATCTTCAATGGTCAAAGTGTAAGACATTCTCTTTACCGTAAAAGCCAAAATGTCGTGTTTAGCTTTGGTTCCTTTGCCTCTTGGATAAGATAGTGTCACGATAGCAAGGAACTCTCGTGCTATATCCACATAAGCCGGGTGGGAGATGGACACAAACTTGGTAAGGCCTAGTTCCTCAAGATACCATTCATGTACTCTTCGAATACCGATTAATCAAGCATCTCAAAATCGATAGTTGGGGTTTGGGGCAAGGCAAACTGTTTTAGAAGGGTAATTTAGTCTATTTTAGCTTGAATCTTGGGTCCAATGGTCTTCATTACATCACTTGTTGTCGAAAATCCACCGGTTTTTTATTTAGCCGGCGATTTCCGTGGTTTCTTTGGTGGAGGGACCAGTTTTGGAACAATGAGTTGTGTTACCTCGCTTGTATCCTCATCATCTTCATCCCTAAGTTGGTAATCAATCTCCGCGTCATCATCTCTCAAAATACTTTTTCCATTCTTCTTTGCTAGCGATTTCGAAGATTTCCTAGAATGCAAACGACGCAGAGCTTGAGGCTCTCGTTCTCCAATGATCCGTGGCTGTCCTTTAGGCATGGGAACTCTAGTTGATCGCCTTGTGATAACCTCTCCATCCATAGGAACCACTGTGGGAGTCGAAACTCGAACAATTATATTTGTCAAGGGTTTTGAAGGGAGAAGAGATATTTAAGTTAAAACTACTAATAGTGGTTACGATTGATGTAAAGAAAAGCTTTATTGTTGTTTAGCGTAATAAGTTTCGGATCCCCTTTTCAAAGAATGTACAAGTGTTTATGTAGCACCCTAGGTCGGCTAAGTCTTCTCCTAAACGATAATGGAAAGTTTCTTAAGTTTTCGGCGATTTCCATTCTTCTACGCGGCTTTATCGGTGAACAACGTCAGTTTCTGGAATCTTCTTAGGTCAAGGCTTTGGCCCAACAAACTTCGGTCCAATAAGCGAATCAGTATATTTCGGCCCATCATAGAAATACTTCGTCACTAGAACATTTCGCCGTTGTATCTGTAGCAACGTCGTTGGTTACAACTACGATGAGATTTAGGGTTTTTTCCTACAGAAAGACATAGAGATTTTCTACAAGAAGACCTACGGTATTTTTTCGTTTAAAGACTTAGAAGTCTGTTTCGTCTAAAGACTTAGAATATCAACCGCTGGTCTTGAGGGGTGTAAACCGACCCCAACAACCACTACAAAAGAAAAATCTCAAAAAGTATGTTACGTTATTGAAAATCGAAAATTTCAAAAGAAATACTTCCAATGAGAATTTAATTTATTAAAAAGTGTGTCAAGACATTAGAAACATGTAAGAATGATAATCCAAGGCTAAATAATTTTTCTCAACTTAAATCATAATTTTCGGATTAATGTTTAATTACTCATGAAAATTTGAAATCTTTTGGCAATTAATATATGCTAAATTATTTAATATGTCAAATTTCAAGTCAATCCTATGTATATATGCTAAACCCAAATCAATGAATGCATTATAACATTTAGAAACACCTAAATCCGAATTGAATTGAGAAACCCAAAAATTAATTTTTGTGAAAAATGCATAAATGTGTTAATCATGTAATTAATCATTGAATAATGCAATTCCTAATGACTAAATAAGTTCTCTAATTAATTCTCTAACAACCTAGATAATTTAAGAGCCAAATTTCAAAATAAGAAAATATCCATAAACTTGAAATTTAGACAAAAAGAAATGTACGTGCCGAGGGAACATAACTCCCTCAACATCCTCAAGCAAATAAGCACGAACAATGCCCGGACAAGTATAAAATAAATGAAATCCAAGCGGAAGAGAGAACGCATAGTTTGCTATCCCATCTACAAGACGGTTAGCCTCCCTATACACGTGAGAAATACGGACTATCCAGTTCCTTGATATGTAGCCATGGCACAAACGTACCAGGAATGACAGCAAATTCACGTCGTTAATCCCTGTCTTAAGAAAACCAACCACCAACTCTGAGTCAACCTCAATCTCTAGCCTTGTCACTTTACACTCCCAAGCAATCACCAATCCATAATAGACTCCCCATAATTCAGCCAGAGGAGCAGAACAAATCCCAATATTGAGAGCGAAACCTCTCCGCCACTCTCCTCCGGAGTCCCGTATCACTCCCCTGCCGAAGCCAAGCCGGAGTGACCTCGCGATGCACCATCCATGTTTAACTTGAACCAATCATCCTGAGGCCGAATCCATGCAATCAACCTCTCCGTTCGGGCCGTATTCCTTGCTGTTATATCCTTGTGACGGTGATGAGCAAGTGTCACTCCCTCTGAAACATCACTTACAAACTTCACTCTATCATGGTATTTTCCATTCGTTCAAAAAATATTTCCTCATCTCCATTTCTATCCCCACCAAATGGTCATCGCAAAGAGAGTAGACCAAGAAGTGCCTCCCACTTGCCGATGATCTCCAAGATTTGTGTACAACCATTGAATCAATGACTGTTCCCCGAAATCCCTTTTCCTTCCTTGCGGGACAAGCCAATTCCAAATTCCTCCTATGGCCGGACAATCCCGAAGAATATGGATGATTGTCTCGTCCCCGCCCTAGCAAATTTGGCAAACTCCCGAGTCGCTTAAATTTCTTCGTTGTCTTTCCACGTTCGTCATAAGCACTTGATGAACACCTAACCATAGAAACACCCTCACCCTTTCCAGAGCCACTACGGTCCATACTCTCTTGAAAAGATTACTCAAGTCTTGGCGGGGAGTCTCATCTCACGTAAGTAACATATATGCAGAGCTAACCGTAAACCTCCCATCCTGATTCTACTTCCAAGATAATTTATCTGGAGCTCCGGTTTTGATATCAATCACCATCGACCTTAGTCGTAAGCTATACTCTGCCCGGATTAATGGTTCAATGTATTCCCACCACCAACCACTTCCGTCCCTCCATAAATCCCGAACACGGAGATGAAGCTCATGATTATGCATCGGTCTTACCGCTACCTCTCACAAAACCTTGTTACAAATCCATTTATCCTTCCAGAAACTTGCCGTAAGTCCATCTCCAACCGCCCATCCTACTCCCGGTAAACCCCCTTCCCGTAAACCGATAGCTATACTACGCCAAGTGGAGGACCAAGTTTGTTTAGGAATTAATCAAGCCTGGTCATCCAACGCCATCACTTTATATTTAGCTCGTAACACTTTAGCCCACAACCTATCCTGATCATTTAAAAATCTCCATCCAAGCTTGGCTAATAAGAGCATCCTTATTGGAGACTTAAAAGAAAGTGTCTTATAGTTTATTTTAATTAAATTTATTAAGTGTGAGTGTCTTATTGCCAAAAAAAAATGTCTTAAATTAGACATTGGTCTAAAGTTTAGGACACTAGTTTATATAATTATATTAACTTATATTTATTAGACACTATTTTAAGACATCAAAAAGTGTCCATTAAGGATGCTCTAAGGCCTTATTCATCATCGTCGCCGACTTAATTTCTAAGCCACCCTCACTCTTCGATCGGCAAACCATATGCCAATTTATCAAATGTTGTTTCCGTTGTCCCGTGCTACTGCCCCAAATAAACGACCTTGATATTTTATCCAACTCCTCGAGCGTTGATTTAGGAAGGGCAATGGTGCTCATTGCGTGAACCAGAAAAGAAGAAAGAACCGCTTTAGTCAAAGTTAATCGTCCCGCCATACTCAACCATTGGCTCTTCCAACCTGCCAACCGAGTAGAGGCTTTCTCAAGAATATCTCCAAAAGTATCTTTGTTTATCCGTTTTTGCAACACCGGCATTCCCAAATACTTTCCAAGTTCCCTGGTCGATGCAATACCACTTTCCCTGCTAATCAAACGTTCTAAATCTCGACTCACATTCTTGGAGAAGAAGATTTTAGATTTCTCCAAACTAACTTTATGTCCCGACACATCACAAATTGTTTTAAGACCCGATGAATAATCTTAATATGTGCAACTGAAGCCACCGCAAACAAGATAAGATCATCAGTGAAGCACATGTGAGAGAGTTGCGGACCTCCTTAAGACAAGCGTATCGGTTTCCATTCTCCTTTTCCGACCAAGGTATTAATTAAATGACACAATCTCTCAATGCACAACACAAAAAGATATGGAGATAAGGGATCACCTTAACGCAAGCCTCTCTGCAGCTTAAAACGATCAGTCTTCTCTCCATTCCACAAAATATGCACGGAAGGTGATATATCATGGTTTTTATCTATTTTCAACCATGATTTAAGTACATATTTTAGAGTCCTTTTGGTGTTTTCGAGTCTTTTGGTATTTTTATTAGGTACAAGGATGTTTAGAGCTTTACTGGTGTTTACTGGAGCATTTTGGAGCATAATGGAATGAGCAATCAAAGTCGCAAGTTCGGATTGAAGATTTGAAAGCAGTGTCGATCGACACTGATGATAACATCGATCGACACCAAGAATTTGGTCGTGTCGATCGACAGAGAAGATGGTGTCGCTTGACATGACTGTTTGAGCGACCAGAATTTTGGAACTAGAAGATTTCCGTTTTACGCCAGAAAACTCAGATGTTTGCAAGAAGGCCCAATACGTTTTTGTAGTCTATAAATACTTATTTTCAGCCCTTGTTTAGGATATGCTTTATTTTCTGTTAGACAATTTTATATTAAAGAATTATTATTCATGTCTATTTCTGAGTAATTTTCTAGTTCGGTTTTAGGGTTTTTCAAAGGATAATGAAGAGTTGTTGAATTTATTTACTAATGGGATTTTGCATTCATATTTATATTCTTCACCTTGATTGCTTTGAATTCTGATTTAGGCCTGAATTAGATATCCTAGGTTGTTTAGTAGATATGACAACATTACTGAATTTCCTAAATTGAATCATAGGTGAGCAAAAATTCGATTCGCAACGACATTTGGCTTTAGATCTTTGTCAATAATCGAACCTGAATTTAATGCTTATTTAGATCAATTTGATTTTGCAACGACAGTTGGTTTTCTAGGGTTTAAATATAGATAATATTCACAAGGACAGTTGGTTTGTTTTTCATTAGTTTCGAGTTCTAGAATTGCACTTCATCAATCCCATTAGTAACTTTATTCTTCAATTTGGATTTATTCCTGCGAATTCCCTAAGGCTTAGCGCTTGTCTTTTATTTGAATTTAAAACTTGCAATCATCCTTTTTACTATTTCTGCAATAATTTATTTTACATCTTTTTTTCTTAAAAATAATCTGAAACGTTTAAATCTATTGTGTCTCTGATTCCTTGTGGATTCGATCCCTAAGTTCTACATCGATCTCTTAATTTGAGAGAGTAGCTCAGGGCAAATTTGAGCATATCAGAAGGCCCACGAACACATGTCAAAATCCAAAGAATCCAAGTCTCCGAAAACCGAGCTGCGCGTAACGTATCTTCCAAGAAATCCCATCTTATGCGATCATAAGCCTTTTCTGAGTCAAGTTTTAACAACATTGATAACACCATATTTTACTTGTTTTTAGGGCTTTATTCTCATAGGTTTTGATCCCACATAGTATAGTTTTGGGATATTTTCATGCATTTAAGTCTCATTTGCATTGCATTGCATTTTAGATGTCCTAGGTTGTATTTGTACTCTTTTTGGCTTGCTTGAGCCATTTTCAGGTGTTCTTGAAGTCAGAGGAGTTGGAGGAGTGAAGATATCCATCATAAAAGGTCATTGCGGAATATATCACACCACCGCGACCGAAACCATCCGAAGTGCTTCAAAGCTCGACTCAGAATAACGGTTTCCATTTGGATTTAGCTTCAGAGGTCTTAATTAAAGTTGTAGGTATTTGAGATAGCTTTGCAATGGAAGTGGTTGCAAGTCATTCCGATATGTGGTTCAGGAGATATGACTGTTTTACCGGAGGGTACCGGTCTTGACCGAGTGGAACAACACCAGCGTCGATCGACAGAGAATTACGTCGATCGACAGGGTATCTTTAAAAACAGAGGATATTTCCAAAGAGTTTCCCGTCGATCGACAGGAATTTACGTCGATCGACACGAGGTCGGCAGAAGCAAAAATATCCGTTTTTCCTTAGATATTTTCCTTATTTTGGCACTTGTATAAATAGTTTTTCTTGTAAAAATATCTAGGAAGTCTTCTTCTTCTTGGAAGAGCTGGGCACGACCCAAACTCTCTCTTTTGAGAGATTTTGATTGTTCTTCATAAAAATACCACTCTAGAGAAGATTTCTTCAACTCTATCTTTTATTTATGCAATTTCCTTATCTTTGTGTCTTTTTCTCTTTGTTCTTCATGTTTAGATTAGGGTTCTAGTTGGGTATTTGATTTGGCTTGATTGATGATGATTTGATGGTTAATTATTGAGGTTTATCCGTTAGTTCTTCATCTAGACTGTTTTTAATGCTAGAATCTAGCTTGATCACCTAGAATCTTGATCTTAGGATTGTTGATTAGTCACGAAAGTGAGATTAATAACCTGAACTAGTCTAGATGGGCAAAATTACCTATTCGCAAAGGAATTTGGCTTAGGGATTTTGTGAACAAATCAAACTCGTACTAATTGCTTGTTTAGATTCGATAAATTCACAAAGGAATTTGGGATTTGAGGATTTAAGGATATATAGTCTTTGTAACGGAAGTTAGCTGGCTATACTCTCGTGTTTGAGTTATAGAACGGTGCTTAATTAAACCTCGACAGTCGTTTATCTCTTCTTGATAGTTAGTTAAATATCCGACATATCCATCTTTAGTTTACTTGTTTTATAGTTTTATAATTTGTTTACTTGTAAAAAGCATTGCTCTAGATTAAGAAGGATCATGCATTCCTAGTGCATTGACCAAACCTCCCTGTGGATACGATAACCCTTTGTGCTACAACGTACAAGGGGAATTGATGACCCTAAAAACGTAATATCAAACATCCAGCCTTTTCTTCCCTTTTTCTTCTCATACTATGAACTGCCTCTCGGACAATAACAATATTATTCGTGCTCAACCGTCCAGGGAAGCATTGCTCTAGATTAAGAAGGATCATGCATTCCTAGTGCATTGACCAAACCTCCCTGTGGATACGATAACCCTTTGTGCTACAACGTACAAGGGGAATTGATGACCCTAAAAACGTAATATCAAACATCCAGCCTTTTCTTCCCTTTTTCTTCTCATACTATGAACTGCCTCTCGGACAATAACAATATTATTCGTGCTCAACCGTCCAGGGAAGCATTGCTCTAGATTAAGAAGGATCATGCATTCCTAGTGCATTGACCAAACCTCCCTGTGGATACGATAACCCTTTGTGCTACAACGTACAAGGGGAATTGATGACCCTAAAAACATAATATCAAACATCCAGCCTTTTCTTCCCTTTTTCTTCTCATACTACGAACTGCCTCTCGGACAATAACAATATTATTCGTGCTCAACCGTCCAGGGATAAAACTAGATTGTGCCGGACCAATCAATTTTCTCATTAATTTCTTTATCCGAATAACCATCGCTTTAGTAATGGTTTTCAACAAGACATTACATAACGTAATAGGTCAAAACTGCGGGATTCTTTCCGGCTTTGCTACTTTCGGAATCAACACCACAAGCGCATCATTAAGACCTTCCGGGATTAGACATGTATCGAAGAATTCGAGCACAAATTTCGTCACCGAAGCTCCCACGACATCCCAACAATCTTGATTGAATATCGGTTGAAAGCAATCAGCTCCTGGTGCCTTAAATTTTCCCATGCTACCTATCGCACTCTCGACCTCCTTCTCCAAGAAAGGAGAACTCAAATTCTGCATCTCCTCTCTGTCTAGCATAATGAACCCCTCTAGCGGTAAAGGCTTAGTCTCCGGCTGACCTTCTTCTATTGAATATAACTTTGTGTAGTACCCAATAACCAAGTTTTCCAACTCTATTTGATTGTGAACCCATTGTCCCGCATCATCTCTCAAGGTTTCAATCTTGTTTCTCAATCTTCTAATGATGGTAGACGTATGAAAATAGCTTGTATTACGGTCTCCCAGCGCGATATGCTTTTCCCTTGATTTTTGAAACCATATTAGTTCCTCATGTTCCATGATCACCTCATGTTCCCTTAATAGATCTTCTTCCTTTAATAACAAAGCATCCAATTGACTCAGGTCCCAAGACTCATGGATACCTTTTATTTCCGTTAAGACTTTCTCTTTTCTCTTCTTCACATCACCAAAGATCTCCCTGTTCCATACTCGTAATTTTGCTTGTATGGTACGAAGACCTTGCGGTGTAGTTATTGTGCCATTCCAAGAATTCTGAATCAATTCTTTGAATCTATCGTGTTTTATCCACACCGCTTCGAATCTAAATGGTATGCGCCTCTGGTTCCCCTCTTGAATCGCAACGAGTTTAAAAAAAAGCGGTGTATGTTCTGAGGCAAGAAAAGGTATGTGATGAACTACAAAATCTTGCCATAACAGTCTCGCCTGAGCATTATAGAGCACCCTGTCCAGCCATTTTGCAATGTAATTATTCACCGACCGACCTCTTCTCCACGTGTATCTCAGTACTTTAAAGCCCATATCTATCAAAGAGGAGTCATTAACCCATTCACCAAACTCAAGAGAGTCCTGCAAAAGTTGACCATTGCCTCCCGTTCTCTAGTCCAATCTAATACTTATGTTAAAATCTCCGCCAAAAAAAAGAGGGCCCGTAACACCCTGGACCACGTTACCAAGTTTCTCCCATAGACCACTTCTTCGGTTAACAGACGGTGCTGTGTATACCATCACCAAATGCGCGCCACACCATCTTCCACCTTAGCATTAATGAATTGGTTAGATGATTCCTCAACAGAAACCAATCCAACATTCGATCTCCACAGTAACCCCAGGCCTCCGCTCTGTCCCGTAGCATCAAAGACTAAGCTATTCAATCAAGCAATTGGAGGACTTCTCAATCATACCATGGAGCAAACCGATCAAGACATCAAACCAGAAGGTATAACTTGTCAAAACACTTTGGTTTTGATTCAAGTTATATAGTTTTAACATTTGGGAAAACTGTTGGGTTTATACTCTTTTTCCCTTGTCAAGTTTTGTCCCACTGGGTTTTCTTGACAAGGTTTTTAATGAGGTATTCCTAGCACTTCACAATGGCCCAATTGTTAAAACTGAAGCCCAATCTCAAATCCATATGGGATTTTCGTCCAAGTCTCAAAGGAGGATCATAAGTTCGCTCCCCAACTATTTTATTTACTGTTTTTGTGTTTTTTTAGACTCTGCATGCTTGTGCTTTTATTTCTCTCTTTTTGGCTCTTTATATTTCCCCTTGAATCAGATTGTAAGAACCTATCTATTTTCTTTTTATCAAATCCTTTTGAACTTAGATCTCTGTTTACTAGTGTGTCATATCTAGCAAACAAAACCGATTTCTCTATGTGTAATATCAGAGTTATCACCCTGGTTTACTTGAGGAAATCCGTAACCTCTAAGTAAAGCCCTTCGATCCATCTCCATTCATGTTCTTCACGTTTTCCATCCATAAAAGTTTAAGTTTCCTTTAACTTCAAGCTGGACGATTCAAGGAGGGTTATATTAGCGATTTGCCCGTCGTACCTGCGTGAACCCGTCGGCTTTCCAATGGAGTTAGAATTATATCAAATTGAGTTGTAGTTTGGAAGTTATTCAAGTTTTATTGAAGACATGTCATTCTGCCTAGAAGAAGAATCAAGTCCAAGATGGGCCTAAGCACCGAACCAACCCATTGGCCGGCTCATTTAAGTGAAGCCACGCACAAGGAGATGATTTTGAGCCAAACCCCAGACAAATTCACGTGACCGGTGCCACCGTCCGGTGCCATGCCACTTCTGCGCACTTATCGATAAAAAGACGTTTTTGGCCGAACTGAAACCCTAGGAGTTCCACCGACCCAAGACTTCTTCCAACACCTATATATACTTTCTTTTAGCCTCTTGAGAGAAGGATAGCAGCCCTAGGTACCACAAATCAATAATAAACATGTATTTTTGTTATTCTCTTTAGATCTTCATCTTTATCCTTTGTAAAAGAGCGATGAAGGTCATGGTGTTCTTATCAAGCTTTGTGCTTTGAGGTCCACCTATGTCAAGCCCTTACTTAGCACAAATCTACTGTTTTATCAACTTCTCTAGTTGCTCCATGTTTCATAACATGTAGAGTAGTTGTATGTTTGATAATAAGTTATTTTAAAGTTCTTTTGCTTGCATCTTCTACATATTTATTGAGTTTGTTTCTAGCATGATTCTCTATCTTTATTTGTGCTCAAGGCGTGATCTAGACTAGCTATCTAGTGACCGATATTAAATTGGTGCCGATTCCAAAAGCTTTTGCACCGTTCGGATCTAATATTTGATAGGCTAGGCGTCTTAACAATTGAAAGTTTAGTTAAGGAGTCTAGTGAGCAATCGAATCTAATTCTTACAGCGTGATTCCACCTTGCAATAACCATCGAAAGTTGAGTCTATTGGGGTAGGATTTATAGGTTTTGGAGCCTCGAAAGGGGAATGATTCTACCATAGTGATTTGAGCTCTAGAACACTAGTTGCATCTCTTTTAAAAACCGTGTAGTTCATGTTGCATTAGTTCCTTTTAATTTCTTTTATCTTGCGTATTTTGATTTATCTATCCATTTATTTTATTGCTTTGCTTATTTCATTAAAAACCCCAAAACCAAATATATTTTCTCTTAGCTTATTTTGCATCATATAGATTTATAGCGTAACAACATAGTCTCTTGTGGATCGACCCCTAAGTACTACAATTGTCAACTGTGCACTTGCAGATTAGGGTTTATAAATTTAAAACTCTTTGCATCTCCCTAATCCGGAGGCCATCAAGTTTTTTTGGCGTCGTTGTCGGGGACTATTTCGCTTGCCTATAGATTTTTGATAAAGAATAAGTCTAAGTTTTTATTTTTCCTTTTATTTTTCCTTTTTGCTAATTTTGTTTTTTGTTGCTTTTTATTTAAGTGTGTTTCAGGGATTTATCAATGGAACATCACAACAAAAACCCTTATAATTCTAGGAAGATGGCGACAAGAAGGAGTTCCAATGGAGATTACATCCCCATGCCTCATTAATTCCATCAACAACCTTTTCTTTACAACAATTGGTACAATCACAACTTGTATCAACAACTACCATCTTGGGAGACTCAAGAACGTGACCATCATCATCATGTGCAACCGAATCCACCTACACAGCCCCACGACCATCCCAATTCAACACCACAAGGAGACATAATCGAAGCCTCGATGCGTAGATTCATGGAAGATACTCAAAATATCGTCCAAGGAATCGAAACAAAGATCGAGACCATCAATTCATCCCTTGGAGAGAAGCTTATTTCCCTTACCACTAAGTTTCAAGACTTAGAGACACGCTTGATCCACCTTGAATAAGTTCAAAAACAACACGCCTTAGACCTTCAAGGCGACGCTCGAAAAATTCATAGTTTTGAGCTTAGTTTTAATGGTCTTTGGGAGAAATTTGAAGGAGAGATCAAGAGCACTAATGACCACGTTGAAGAGATCACTACTGTCCTAGGCATCATAGCAATCAAAGCTCACAAGGCCACAAAAGCTTTGGACGAAGCCAAAGATGATCACCGAGACTTGTATTCTACAAGCCTTGTTTTAGCGGAAGGACATAAGCAACACACTCAAGCCATCATGGACATTCAATTCTCTCTAGATGGGAGTTCAACCACCTTATGGGGAAGTCCGCTGCCCTAAAGAAGAAGGAGATTGAGATGTCCAAGACACTTGAGAAGATAGATGAACGTTTGAGACGTATGGAGGAAACACACCAATCGGAAACGAATGAAGAAGAGCCGACACCTTTGGTCCATTGCTGCACATTAACACAACTTGAAGAAGACTTCTCCATCTCTGATCAAGAGGAGAAAGACGCTCCAAGACCGTTCCTAATGGCCAAACCGAAAAATCAAAGATTTACTGCAAGAATGTTAACAAGACCGTGCGAAGAGATTCCCATAGCTAATCAAACCACCAAGAGAACATGTTGGATAAGTGATGAGATGCTGCAGGTATTCAATGCTCTAGTTAGAGAACTCCCTCCCACCCTCACCTTTGAAGAAGCTTGGAGAACGAAGCCATCATTACGACAATGCTTTAAACAAAGCACGGAAGAAGACTTTATGATTGAGGAGCTATTCGACCAAGTTAGGAACCCTTATAGGTACCTAAGGATACTTCCTAAGACTCTTGATCCAGGTTCTTTCAACATTCCTTGCTCAATTCGTGATTATATCATTGAGACCGCTCTTATCGATTTGGGAGCCGGAGTCAACGTTTTGTCGGAATCTCTTGTGAGAAAGATGAAGATAACCAACCTTCGTCCTTCAACCATGAGAATTTCACTTGATAATGGTGCATCAACACCGTGAGAATTGGTGATTGCATTGTTCCGACGGACTTTGAAGTGGCTAATATGCAAGATTGCTCAACACCTTTCATCCTTGGAAGACAATTCTTGGCTACTGCTGGAGCTATCATGGATTACACCTTACAAAGATTGTCCTTTCCTAAGATAGATAGAAACATCTTCTATTACGCAGCACCACCGGGATTTCGATCCAAAGTTACAAGATACATTCCGTTGGAGAAAAGAAAAGTTGAAATCAAGCATCCTTTCCATTTACAGGATGAAGACCACGACCATGGAAGCATTTTGTTCACACTTTAAGGGCAACCTCAAGCCTTTAAAAGACAATTCCAAAGTCTAAAAAACCCCAAGGAGTCGAGCTAATTGACTTTAAACAAGCGCTTTATGGGAGGAAACCCATATATCGAGTCTTTTTCTTTTGATTTTTATTCTATATCTTTTTTTGGTTTTTCATTTTATAAACTTTGTTATTCATTAATCTTTCAATTTATGAATTTTCTGATTTTTATAAAGTTTATTTTTGGAGAAGAAACCGAAGTTCTAAAAAAAAAAAAAAATTCTGATTGTGCCGAAGGTCCCAGACACCGGACCGTGGCACCGAACTCGCATTTCAGTCCGGTGACCGAGCATTTCCTGATCCAGACGAGCCACAGCTCGACCCGCGGATCGAGCGTTTCAAGGTCCCAGGCCCCGGACAGAGACCCCGGACACGGGAATCTGTCCGGTGCCAAACCTTGGTCGCTGCGTCCCCGACCTGCGGATCACTCGTCTAGCGTCCGATGCCAGCTCGTCCCGTGCCTCATGCTCCCCAACCCGCGAATCCATCCACCACGGAGCCAACTCGACCCGCGCCTCGCCAAGCCTTGTCTTGCAGATCCATCACCCCGGACACTCCCACCGAGCCACGAACGTGTCCGGTGCGAGGCGTCCCCTTCTCGCGTACCACCCACCTGACCCGCGTCTCCAAGGACCCGAGTCTCTACCATCCCGCGTCCCATCCATCCCGCAACCACCACCAAGCCGGACCTGACCAGGGCACGAGCCACGGACCACGGTTCGACCACCAGTTCAAACCACGAGGTAAGTTTTCCTTTATTTTTTCTTTTTAAATTCTTTAAAAATGGTTTTAATTTACATGAACAATTTTTAAACCAAAAATATTTTTAAATTGTGATTTCTCTTAAATGAAATTTATTTTTATTTTTGGATTTTCACATTGCACTTTTTAAAATTTGGTTTGATTAAGTTTGATTTTTAAATAATTTTCACATCTTACACTTATCTTTTCACTACTTGTTTTTTACTATAGAATGAGCTTCGATAATTTTGTTTGTTGCTTCGGTATTCTGGAACCTATGTCCAAGTTTATTTAACAAGTAATTTCAAGTGTTTTGCAAGGATATTTGGTTCTTACACAGGTTTGACTTTAGAAATTCCAATTTCTTAAAGAATGATCCACCTTATCCATAAAAGATGTGCACAAAGAAAAGAGGAAAACAAGAAGCCTTTTCAACCAACTTATGAATCCTCTACTTCAACGTTTAAAGCAAGAGTTTTATTACTTCTTCCAGCAGCTGTTCAACTACCAATATCCAAGAATTTCCAAAATGATTCGGGGAAGAGTTCCACGATGCAAACTACGGTTAGTGGTGATCTATTATGATCATTGTTGGAGGATACTAACTCGGTTATGGCGGAATGCATTGGTGAAGAAAATTGAGAAGCACTATTTCTTGTGCCTAGAGAAATTTTTGGGGAGTTTTAAGACCCTTCTTTAAACACCATCCACCGATTCAACTTTGGGAGAAATTGGGTTTCTCTATCTGGTAACTTCGTTCTATTCTCCACCTTTTTCAATTATTTATTTTTATTTTACAACACTTCACCCTTAATTTGATTTAATTTACACCGGGACGGTGTAAGTTAAGTCTAGGGGGATTGTTGCTACTAACGCGTTTGTTCGTGTTGGATATTTATGTTTTCAAAAAAAATTTCAAAAATCGTTTTCAAAAACCGTTTTATTGAGTCAAAATTAGTTGGGAATGATGACACCTTTCTTTGATCAACAACGTTTTGATTTCAAAACCAAGTGACCATTATTGCAGGGTTTGTTCCGGATAATTGATTCAAACACCTAGTGACCGAATGGAGTCCAAGGAGATTGCTACTTGCACTATTTTGATGGAAATGATTTCGATTCTCTATTTGGTTTACTAACATGATTTTTAACTATCTCTTGTTAAGGATATTAGATCAAGGAACGAATCACATTCATGACATCTTATCCTCTTTTTACCCATCTTTGTTGTAATCACTTGAAGATGCGACGATCAACATTAGAAGGAAGGAGTACAACAACAAAATTTCAAAAAACTAAAGGAGCTTGACCGATCCTTGGATGCTTAATCATGGTAACAATTTCGTGCCTTACTTGACTCATATCTTTAAGAGACCATTTTCCCCCTTCAAATAAAAAAAATAAAAAAAAATAAAAAGAAAGAAAAAGAAAGAAAAAGAAAAAAATATAATATAAGGGAAAAGAAAATGGTTTTAAAAGAGTCAATGGCCAAAGAATACCCAAGGAATGCAACGGTACAAAGGAGAGATGAGTTCGAGTGTTTTACAAGTGATTCCCGAAGAAAAGTCTAAGTCTGGGGGAGAAAGGCGAACAACAAAGTGGTTGGGAAATTGTGGACTTCAATAGATCCATTCTCTCTTGCGATTTTGCATAATATATCGCACACGGAGTTTTGGTAACCCTAAACACTTTTAACCTCACCACTAAATCAGCCTTCCCTAAACACCTAGTCGAATTCCTTGTAAATATCCTTGATCGGAGATCTTTGAGAATCTAAGAGGGTAAAAGAATCGATTGACTTGAAGTTGAGATTTTGCAGGGATAGGAGTTTAGGACACACTTTCGTGCTCACGATGGGAGACAATGAAAAGCATCCATGAACTCACTTTGTCTTTATGTGGATTACAGGTTTAGAGAAAGAAACAAGATTAAAGAATATGTGAGTTCCCGTGTTTTCAAACCTTCTTTCCTGATTAACCTTTTGTTTGCTTGAGGATAAGCAAAGGGCAAGTATGGGGGAGTTGATATACCCGGTATTTTACCACTTTTACTATCCATTTTTACCTATTTGATATTATATTTAATAAGCTTTTCTATCAAAAGAGGTAGTTTTCTCGTATATTTGGTTTTGAAGAGTCATATAGGTCAAAACATCAAAAAGGGGGTAAAAAGGAGAAAAAAGAGTATTCTTCATCCTACAACAACTTAACAAGGTCAAAGGATCCTATCTAACTCACCCAAGTTGAAGATTTCACAATTTCCCAAGTTGGACAGAAGTTAACCAGTCGAGGCCTAGCCACGGCCGGACAACCAAATCGACTTGGACGGGAGTTAAATTTCATAGGACAATATCCCTTGGAGTCAGCTTTCCAATGGAGTTAGAATTATATCAAATTGAGTTGTAGTTTGGAAGTTATTCAAGTTTTACTGAAGACATGTCATTCTGCCTAGAAGAAGAATCAAGTCCAAGATGGGCCTAAGCACCGAACCAACCCATTGGCCGGCTCATTTAAGTGAAGCCACGCACAAGGAGATTATTTTGAGCCAGACCCCAGACGAATTCACGTGACCGGTGCCACCGTCCGGTGCCATGCCACTTCTGCGCACTTATCGACAAAAAGACGTTTTTGCCCGAACTGAAACCCTAGGAGTTCCACCGACCCAAGACTTCTTCCAAAACCTATATATACTTTCTTTTAGCCTCTTGAGAGAAGGATAGCAGCCCTAGGTACCACAAATCAATAATAAACATGTATTTTTGTTATTCTCTTTAGATCTTCATCTTTATCCTTTGTATAAGAGCGATGAAGGTCATAGTGTTCTTATCAAGCTTTGAGCTTTGAGGTCCACCTATGCCGAGCCCTTACTTAGCACGAATCTACTGTTTTATCAACTTCTCTAGTTGCTCCATGTTTCATAACATGTAGAGTAGTTGTATGTTTGATAATAAGTTATTTTAAAGTTCTTTTGCTTGCATCTTCTACATATTTATTGAGTTTGTTTCTAGCATGATTCTCTATCTTTATATATGCTCAAGGCGTGATCTAGACTAGCTACCTAGTGACCGATATTAAATTGGTGCGATTCCAAAAGCTTTTGCACCGTTCGGATCTAATATTTGATAGGCTAGGCGTCTTAACAATTGAAAGTTTAGTTAAGGAGTCTAGTGAGCAATCGAATCTAATTCTTACAGCGTGATTCCACCTTGCAATAACCATCGAAAGTTGAGTCTATTGGGGTAGGATTTATAGGTTTTGGAGCCTCGAAAGGGGAATGATTCTACCATAGTGATTTGAGCTCTAGAACACTAGTTGCATCTCTTTTAAAAACCGTGTAGTTCATGTTGCATTAGTTCCTTTTAATTTCTTTTATCTTGCGTATTTTGATTTATCTATCCATTTATTTTATTGCTTTGATTATTTCATTAAAAACCCCAAAACCAAATATATTTTCTCTTAGCTTATTTTGCATCATATAGATTTATAGCGTAACAACATAGTCTCCTGTGGATCAACCCCTAAGTACTACAATTGTCAACTGTGCACTTGCAGATTAGGGTTTATAAATTTAAAACTCTTTGCATCTCCCTAATCCGGCGGCCATCAACCCTCCGTACGCCACGTAATATCTCTCTTTGTTTATTAAGATTGAGCCTTCGATAGGTTTACGTAAGTCTATCTCAACACAAACCCTCGCGAATCTTTCCCTCTCAACATTTAAAGTTATACCATCCACGTTCAATGGCTTCCCTAATCCCTTGGTAATCCCCATCAAGATGGACTGGTGATAGAAGTTGAGCGGCAGATTCGACATTCGGATCCACACCGGTGTTGTAACAATCGCATCTATCATTGGATCGAACTCCGGCGACCACACACGAACCATAAGATGACTTCCAAATGCTCTCCATGGTCCTCCCGTCAATGCCAAAAAAGTATTCTTCCTCCTCCTCGAATCTAACCATGAAGAAATGCCGAGGCAAATCGATCACCGATATAGCCCCTTGCGGTTTCCACATTTAACGTAGTTTTTTAGTCCAGACGGTAATGGGAATATTTCTTCCCAATACCTTCACAATTATGCACTTTTCCATCAACCATTCATCTTCTCGAGTACCTCCTCCCCTATCGTTATCTCCGGTTTATCATCTTCACCATTCGGGAATTCCACTCTCAATCGTGATTGAACAAACTCCTCGTCCATGACTGACTCAGGTGCCCTCCTGCCACCTACACCCATACCAGTAACCTTTTGCGCCCATAATTGTTAACCATCCGGTGGTTCCCCCGGTAGCCGGCCTTTCTCCCGTACATCCGTCATCATTGCATCTTGATCTCCTTCTATCGAAACCCTAGTATCACCCTTATCACTCTCTAGAGACATCACCCTTAGACTAGGGCTTCTTTTAGATAATGTTTATCTTTTAAAGAAAAACATACTTTGGTGTATGAGATAATGATGTTTGGAATTAAAATGCTAATGAAGTTCTAAACTAATATAAGTGATTTAAGCATAAAAACCCCCAAAATTTGATTTTTAGGGTTCTTGAGCTTAAACATTTGTAAGAGAAAGAGAGGAGATAATATTTATATTTTATGAGAAAAAAAGAATCCTTAAAAAACTTTAAAATTTATGTAAATTTTGGTTTAAATCCGGTTTAAAACGGTTTAGAAACTGGTTTGAAAATTAAAAATTGATCGGAAAAGTGACTTACCCGGACCAGGAGTTCACTTCCTCTTGGTTCTCCTCTGATCCATCTCCAATAAACTCCAAATTAGGATCATAGCTCCGTCCGATATTTGACTCAATTTTGCACCTTCTTCATCTTCGAGGCAGTTTGACATGTCTTCAGTAAATCAGGTGTATCTTCTTGCTCACAGCTCCAAATAAGATAATTGTCATTTCATTAAAAAGCTGACTAAAATATATTGAACTTAGGTAAGTTTCATCAAATTATAAGTTGATTTGATCTTCTGTCTATAGTTAAACTTCAGACTCTTCAATTCTGTCTAAGTTGGTAAAATATGATATCTTGATAAATTTTTGGCTTGTGAAGCTTGTTGTAGCTTAGGATACACCTCTTTAACCTCTTTTTGCTACTTTTTGATGATTTTCTCTGTTAAGACTCTAAAACTACAAATACGAGAAAAAACTACCTCTTTGGTGTAAAACCTTATTAAAATACTTAGAAAATGCATTGAAATAGATAGTAAAATATGTAAAATATGGAGTATATCAATGTACAAAGAAGAATAAATGCTAATAGGTTTAAAAATGAAAGGTGAAAGTGCAAATGAGAGATGCTAAAAGGTGTGATATAGCAAACTTGGAGAAGAAAAGAAAGAAACAGAAGATTGGTATACATCTTTATCAGTGTTATCTGATTAATAAACTCACAATAATTGATCTGTTTTACAAGAATTTGAGGCGGGCTCTGCACCGGATTCGAAGACCAAATTGAAGGTTTTTAAAGGACGTGGCACGCGGAAGCGAAACGTTCGGAAACGCGGAAGCGATTTTTTTGAAAAACTTAGGAAGCGGGTACGTTTGGGAAGCGTATATATATATATTTTTTTTTTTTTGACAATATCAAACTATCAATATTAAACCATATTAAAACATCGTTTAAAAGTTTGATCATAAATTCAATAACTTAATAATAAACAAAATCCAGAAGGCTAAAAATAAAAGATTTTGACCATGATCTTTATACGTGTTTTCGTTTGTTTCATCAAACAAAACCGCCTTCAACTTCTTTTCGTAGTGAAAAAGATCATTAAACTTAAGTCTTAAAAATGGCTTTTATCTAATGAATCAAATTTGTTTCTTTAGGGTTTTTTTTTCTTCTTCAAAGTATAAAAATATGAAAACAGTCCTTACACTTTCTAATATTTTTTGTTTCTTTTTACTTTTCCAAAAATAAAAATAAGCTTCCGTCGCTATTCCAAAATGGAATCGGACTCTTCCACGACGCTTCCAAATTGGTACTTTTTGGAATCGCTCTTCTGCGGCGCTTCCAAGAGATTCTGATTCTGATTCTGATTCCAAAATGATAAAGGTGAACGAATGGAGTTTCCATTCAACGTAGATTCTGCTAAGTTTGCTGTATTTCAGTTATTTTGAAAGTTCGGTTTGTCGATTACTTCAATTATTTTAGTTTTTTGTTATTTTGGCTAAAAACCTATTAGATACAAAATAACTGAGGAAAAAAATTCAAAAATTAATCAATTCGAAGCTTTTGAATCAAACTGAACCAAAAATCGAATTAAAAATAATATGTTGCCGATCAGATCATATATTAAAACAGAACATTTTGGTCGGAAATCATTTATCCATGTTGGTCTCCGGTTCAAAGATGTAGAAGAAAGTTTTAAATAAAATAGAAAAATTTGCTTAGGAAACAAATGTTTATGGTTTTGGACGGGAAAACGGCCGTTTTGGATGTGGACTATTAGGAAAGTAAACCAATGCAAAATAAGAGGCCCACTATAAGAAGTAAACCTAGAATTTCTTGATGAGATTTTTATTATTTTCAACATTTGGGTTTATAATGATTCTTGTGGGCTTTTTTGAACTTTGTGTTTTAACTGCAACACAAACGTTGTAAGATTTTCTTGTACAATTGTTTGGTCACCAGATTTGAAACAACTAACCTTTTTTTTTTTACCTAACAATTCTACTGCGGAAACCAATAACCCATTCAAACCAACAGAACAATCAAATAAATTCCATAAAGTAAATAACCAAATATTCCATAATAATTCAAATACCAAATTCAGGAATAATTAAAACTAGCAACCTAAAACCATCGGTTCGCTAGTCTAAACAACATCACATAAAAACCTTATCATCCTCTTCTTACGCCTCGATTCCACGATCACACTTTGCCTTTACCTGCAACACATGGAAAAAAGAGTTGCGTGAGTATTATCACAAATACTCAGTGAAGCGATCATCCCGCAAACTGGTTAAATAATAAGGGAATAGAATGCCAATTTACAACACAATCAATCAACAATCAATAATCAACAAAATCAATAATCGGCTTACGGGCTTCAGGTGTGGACCGGTCGGTCCCTTGTGCAGATCGACCGGTCCTGTTTCCAGGGAGTTTCAGATCTTCGAGTCTTCGGGTGTGGACCGGTCGGTCCTGTGGTTAGAAAGAATAATGTACTCCCTGGCCATGATACCATAGCAAATTTAAAGGGGGCCTTGGAGGCGGAAAAAACGATAATACCGTTTCAAATGAGTTGGTCCAGGCTATTGCTCGAGATTTACTCACAGCCTATAGAGATGAGGAGTTGTATTGGCAACAAAAAAAGTAGAAATCATTGGTACAGTGATGGAGATAGGAATACCAAAATTTTCCATGGAACAACGAAGAAAAGAAGGGCGCGCAACAGGATAATAGGGCTTTTCAATGAGGCAGGTGTTTGGGAGAAAACAGATAAGGGACTAGAAATAACTGCCACTGAGTACTTTAACTCCTTGTTTAAAGGCAGCGGGACCGCGGGATAATACTGAGTCACTGGTAGAGGTCCAACAACGAGTTACAAATAGGATGAATGCGGATCTAATTAGGGAGGTTAGTGAATCGGAGATTAAGAGAACAATAATGGTAATGCATCCAGATAAGGCCCCGAGGCCAGATGGAATGACATCTCTTTTTTATCAGAAATACTGAGATTCGGTTAAAGGGGTTTTGTCTGAGGAGGTGAAGAATTTTTTACACCGAGGGAATTTTGATCCGTGTCTAAATGAGACGAATATATGTTTGATACCAAAAATCGAGGCGCCAAAGCGGATGTCCGAATTTAGGCCAATAAGTTTATGTAATGTGTGTTATAAGATTATTTCAAAGATTTTGTGCTTGAGGCTAAGGCGGGTTTTACCATAGGTGATTACCGAAAACCAATCGGCTTTTGTGTCAGGGAGGTTGATTACAGATAATATTCTGATTGCACAGGAAATGTTTCATGGTCTTCGTACAAACCGAGCATGTCGTGGAGAGTTTATGGCAATCAAGACGGACATGAGAAAAGCTTATGACAGGATAGAATGGGATTTCCTGGAATAAGTGTTTCACAAGATGGGTTTCCACCAAACATGGATAACTTGGATAATGTGGTACGTCAGATCGGTATCATATCAAGTCCTGCTAAATGGACAACCAAATGGTCGAATTATTCCAGATCGTGGTTTGAGATAGGGGGATCCATTATCACCTTACCTGTTCATTATCTGTACGGAGGTTTTAATTGCTAATATTCGTAAGGTATAGAGAATTGGCTTACTCACAGGCATAAAGATAGCTCATAGAAGCCCTTCGATTTCTCACAAGTTGTTTGCAGATGGTGTGAGCTAAGTTTTAACCCAAAATAGTTCTACATGAGCGCAGACAATCGCAGTAGTATATAGGGTATCGAATCCACAGAGACCAAGGTTACACTATGAAACTATAGATTCCAATTTAAAGCTAAGATAAAATATGGGTTTTTGGTTGTAACGAAACAATGAAAACAGCAATTAAATTCGATGTAAAATTCAGATAAAACAAGCACTAGATCAAGGTTATTCTCTGGTGACTTCGGATTAAGGACTGAGCAACTATTCAGGAATTAAACTAAGAACAGTCTAGAACTCAAACACAAAGATAAGATTGCCCCACTGTCGTGATGTATCAATAACTTTGTCTAACAACCTAAATGCCTAAACTGTCGTTTGAATTCAGAGATGTTAACAAGCATTAAGAGTTGGTTCAATTTGTTCACAATTGATGGTAACAATCAACTGTCGTTGGTTACACACCAATTGCTCACCAATGGTTTATCTAGCAACCTAGAGCACTGTCGTGAATAAGTTTAACTTGTAATCATAGATTAAGTGATCAGTATTAATCTAAGCATGAAGAATCCCTATTGATGAAGACATGAGAATATGAAATCCAATTTAGCTCAGTCGCTATCATCCTAATTCACCATTGAAAACCTCAATCTAGCTAAAGGACTACTCAATCATGGAGAAAGCAAACACAACAAAGCAAATGACAGAATTCATGATAATGGAATTGAAAGGAGATAAGGGTTCAAAATTCTTCTCAATAGAATGTTGTGGAATGAATCCTCAAATTGCAAGCAAATCCAAAAGTAAAATAATAGAAAGAGTCTCCAAAGAGGTCTCTCAAGGGCCGTGTAAAAGTGGGATGAAAAGTGTCTCAAAAAAAACGTCTCTGGTCATAGGTGGCTACCCTCTTATTTATAGATAAAATTAGGTAAAAGTGGTTATGGGTGACCGACAGGTGTGGACCGGTCGGTCCCTTGTGCAGATCGACCGGTCCTGTTTCCAAGGAGCTTCAGATCTTTAAGTCTTTGGGTGTGGACCGGTCGGCCCTGTGGTTGGATCGACCGGTCCAGTTTCCAGGGAGCTTCAAATCTTTGAGTCTTCGGGCGAGCAGGTCCTCGCTCCAAACCGAGCAGGTGCTCGGTTATGAAACATGCCATCTTTTTCCAGATTCGTCCCGTTTGCTCCAATGACCCCCAATAACTCAAATCCATGTTCCCAAGCCTCCTTTAGACCTAAAATTACTCAAAAGAGAAAGAAAGACTCTATAAAACCCTACAAGACAAAGGTTAGAATGCACCAAAAACACATTATATCAATTCCCCCAGACTTAGATCTTTGTTTGTCCTCAAACAAATCCAAAAGTAAGTAAAGGAGAAAAGTTTGAAAACGCGGGAACTCTTATATCCTCAGTGAACCGAGTTTAAAATCTTTAATCTGCAGACCACATAATTCAGATTACGAATAAAGCCATTTCCCAAACACAAACTCAACACATTTATCAACCAGGCCATTTCCCAAACACAAACTCAACGCATTCAAAGTATGCGTGAGGATCTCGCTAAAGGCATATTTTCAAGGAAGACGGCGCTAAGGGTTTAAGGCCACTTAGAGGTGAAGTTCAAGGTGTTTGGAGTGTTTAAGGGTTACCCGATGTTTCGTAGAGGATGCAGCATATCACACAAAATTGCAAGAGAGAATGAGTACGTTTATATCCACATTCTCTAAACCACTCTTTCTTCTCCAAAACTCTCTAACGTCTCATTCGGCTAATCATCCACCTTGGGTATACTCACTGTGCAGAGAGACACTTTCTCTCTATTTTACAACTTACCACTCTTCATCATCGATTTTTTATTTTTTTATTTTTTATTTTTTATATTTTTTTTAGACGACGAAGAGGGTTTACATTACAAGTATGTGTCTCTCAAACACGAAGATAAATAGAAGTGTTGTACGTACTCAAGTGGAGCTCATCATTGCTATTCCTTCCTCTTTATAAAATCATCTTTTGAAATTGCGAGCAGGTGCTCGATTCAAGGGAACAGGTGCTCGGTTCTTCAGAAAGAGTGATTTAGATGCAGTGTCGACTCGATTCTCTCCGGCCCTTTTGCGCATATGCTGCACATGTGACAATGAAGTAACAAGAATGCAAGGAGTTTGAAAAGAGGTAATGGTTAAGGAGGGTACTAGCTAAAAATGAGCTAGCTATTCAGGAACAACAAGAGTGGTAAAAAGAATAAGAAGTCCTGAATATGGTTCGTTTCCCTAATCTAGTGCCAGTAACGAGATAAAAAAATTTGGAAATCTGAAACATGGAAGATAGTGTATTGAAGTGTTCCAGCTGTTCCTTGTACCCATGTGCTGTAAAAATGGTCACTAGAGAGAAGATTAAACATAAATAGTTCAAATATAATCATAAGATAACGTCCTGATTCCCTACAAAGGTTTGACTCAATAAAACAAAAAAATTAAAATGAGAATAAAAATGAGACTCAATAAGACATAAGAAAACAGAAAACATAATTAGTACTAATAGCACTTCCCCCCAGACTTACTTTACACCGTCTCGGTGTAAAATAAAATCTAAAGGAAAGGACTATTAAATGAAAGAAAAATAAAACGAAAAGAAAATAAAAGGAAGAAAATCTAACTTCGTCATCAGAACTTTGGAGACTCGTCAGAATCCGCAGCGTCCCCGGAGTCAGCTATCATAGCGTCATCATCTGATCTCATCGTGGTAGAAGGTCCAGCAGGCAGGGGCATGTGGCTTCCAGCAAAGCCTGATCCTCCTACTGCATATGTGCCTCGGGAACAAGAAAGAGCACCCCAAATGGTGGACATCATACTGTGCATCTTTTGAAAACTTCTGTGATGCCACTACCTGTACTCGGATGTAGTCCATGTGTCGCGAAATGGAGAGACGGCGAACTGGTTTTCGTACGGTGGAAATTGGTAGCTCTGCTCAGGTGGGGCAGTACCACTGCTAGCACCTGCAGTGCCAATACCTCTACTAACATGGCGGCCCTTCCGCCGCCGCAGAGGTGCATCTGGATCTGTGCTCTGAGGTGAGGCGGACGGTAAAAATCTCACGTTATCCATGGAAGTGAGTGGTGCATGCTCGCTAGGTAATAAAATGGAGCGGTGAATTCCATCCAAATCAAAGTATCGCCACTTACCTCCAACTATCCATCTACTATGATAAGATGATTCACTAACCAATTCCTTCCGTTCTAACTTAGGGTGAATATCGATTCCAGAGAAAGGAATACCGTCCGGTCTTGGCCATTGAACGTTCGAGCTTCGCGATCATCGCGGAGCATCCGGTTGACTAGAACTTGCTATCCCTTTGCCCTTTTCCTTTCTCGTCGAATGTCTCGGTTTGTCGTGACCGTGTTTCGTTCGATGTTCGCGTTTGGCGTCCGAGCCATCTTCGGGGTCCAAAGTGGTGGTGATGAGGTGCCTTTGGCGTCCCATAACTGCAAAAACAAACCAATCAAAGTAAGAAACGCACGAATTTGAACTCAAAAATCCAAAGAGAAAAACACACCCCAAAAACCCGAAACTTTCTCATCCAAATAACAACTTCATACCTTGCAGATCGAACAAATTGAGGCTAGAATCAGATAGAGCGTGAAAAACCAAGTGGATTAGAGCCAAAAATCGTTCAATTTGGTTGATAATTCAAAAAGTTAGGGTTTGTTGAAATTTTGGGAAAAAATCACCAAGAACACATAAGGAGGAGAAATTTTTTGAGTTTTGATCGGGAGAAGGAGGTTTGGTCGTGGTGTTTTCAATTTATAAGGCTAAACCGGTTCAAAATAAGTGAACCAAACCGAAGTAAACCAGAAAAACCAAAAAAAATTTCACTTACCTGGGACGGGACCGACCGGTCCCGATATTGGACCGGTCGGTCTGATTTCCAGAGACTTACCTGTTCAGTGGGACTCGTGGGATCGACCGGTCTACGTATTCGGATCGACCGGCCCCAATTCTAAGGACCTTGGACGATCTTCGAAATGAGGGGGATTGAAGATTCTCTATGTGATTCTGGATCTAGTGTTAACCTCATGTCAAGGGATATTACAGAATCTTTGGGTATTGTTGATATGAGAACTTCTCAGATGTCTATCAGGTTTGCGGATGCCTCAGTAACAACTTCTCAAGGGTTAATTGAGAATTTAGATATCCAGATTGGGGATTGCTTGATCCCGACTGATTTTCAGGTTGTGGAGATGAACAATGGTTCATACATGCCCTTGATTCTGAGAAGACCTTTCCTTGCGGCAGGGGGTGCAGTTGTTGACTTACCAAACAGAAGGATAGTTTTCTCTAACATCGACAAGCGGATCTCTTACAACACCATTTCAGCCAATGGTGGCAACAAATATGGCTCTTGTGTTGCCATAGACGATGTAACAGGGAAGGTAAGTGTCTTGCCAGCTGCAGTACTTTGCAATGAGAATGAGGTTAATGAAGTCTTGGATGGAGACACTCATTCTTATGAGAGGAAGCCCAAGAAAGTCAACAAGCAGGACAAACCGAAGCTCGAGAAAAATATTTCAGGTTCGCATATAACCTTGACACCGCAGAGATGTGTTGGAGACACAATTGAGTATAAGCTGAAGGGAAAAGGTATGTCTAGGCCTTTTTCTATGGTCAAAGCTATCATTACTCCGGAGTTTAAGGAAAAAGGTCAAGAAGCTATGGCCAGCATGCTGAGCAAGGTTTTGCAACTTAATATAAGTGATCAAAGAGCAAGTAGACCGCCCCTCAACCCACCTCCACTGAGTCCTGATCCGGACAAGAAAGCCTCTAATCCTCATAAGGAATCTGCTCACGCCTGAAGGGCACGCACGTCAAGCTAACAACGTTAAACAAAGCGCTTGGTGGGAGGCAACCCACCGGTAAGGTTTCTTGTATATAATTCGATTTTTATTTTCTTTTATTACAAACATTTTACTTGTGTTTTCAGTACTTGAATTCTAAAAAAGGGGGAAGGAAATTTAATCGAGCACCCGCTTAAACAGGCGCGAGCACCTGCTCAATATCAGGACAAGACATTGCCAAGTCTCTGGAAATGAG